>OZ024874.1:56153355-56605855 GCA_964017185.1 Rugalucina vietnamica | reverse complement strand
TTTCTGTGTTCTTTTGTTTCAAAGTTTATTTCGTGGCTAGCTTCTGGCTATTAGAGCTACTACTGGCTATACTATGACGTCGCGCACGCAACTGATACCTCTCGTGTTTTAAGCGTCATCGCTCATAGTTTCTAATCATTAATTAGCATAATATTAATAAAACCCTTGCATTATCATATATCATTGAAAAGGTTAGGAAAATTACTTTCCGCTGGTGTACAATTTTACTAGAAGAAAGCGTTGTTTTTCTCAATTTTGAACATCGAAAATTGCAAATGACGCAATTTTTGCTTGTCCCCGCGTAACAAATGCTCCGGGGGTGCAGTGCATATTTTTGGATGGTATTGAAGGCGCGCTAACAGGGACGTTATTTTTACCTTTATATTTGAGCGACAATATTTCCGCAAATATCAAATGTTTTTTCGTATCGGAAAAACATTCAGTTCCGGTAAAATTCACGTTTAAGCAGTTTAAGAAGTTTTGTCCCCAGAAGAAGAAATGGTGGGGGGGGGGGGTACCTTTGTGAGGTAGCCAATGAAAGTTTTTCATCGTCAAATATGGGTAAGATGTTGTGATATTATATTTCAAATTATAAATTCCAATCAGAATATTGCTTTTATTTGCGAAAAAAAATAAAATGCTTATGAAATCGGTCGTTTTTTTTTTTTTTTTTTTTTTTTGTTTTTTTTTTTAAATCTTGCATACTGTCCGCAGACGTTATTTTGGATACGTTATACCGACCCCTTTGTTGCAAATATATAGTTTTTATTTAGTTCGGACTGAAATCAACACATTAGCTGGTGCATAGTATTATCGTTAAATAATGGGGAAATGTTTGCTTTCAAATGCGATAAATATGACGAATCGGCCGTTCAAGGTGTGAATTTCGTTTTGTCCTCATAGTATAAAAATATTATGTTTATAACCCAAATTTTGCCGGTTAACGTAAAAATACGGTATAATCAGCAATCGCATATTTGAAAAATGTGTATAAGCTGAGTGTAATTTCTTTTCGTATTATTTTGGTGAGAAAAAATAAGATTTTTGAGACACGTTGTTTCAGTTATACCGGTTGTTTTATGTCTAATCGAGTTAAGATTCAATTTTGCTAAAATTCAATATTATTTGACAAATAAACGACTCTGCATCACGTTTTTGACAACAGATACTCCTACGATTTATATAGTTTTACCATGTAATTTTAATTGACAACACGCTTACTGGCTTTTTTCTGAGATAAACTGAATAAGCAATATGTGTGTCTAAAGCGATTTCAAAATTTTTCGATTTTTACGTTCTTATTCTGACGTTAATATTTCACGCCACCGGGTGTCGTCTGCTGTCACAAGTGCTCAGAACTGATTTCAAAAGCCTTACACACGAAAGCTTTGTATGAATAATTTTACATTATGAACTCCATATAGCCATATTGGATATCTCTTTGTTTTTACGGGTTTATGTTGCTCTTTTTTATTTCTATTGATACACGTGAACAACAGAAAAACAAGCGAAAAACTGTTAAGTAATCGAGGAGATAACCTAAAATGTCTTGTTTCATACTAGGGGTCAAATATCAATTCATAAAAATAAATCTTGGCAAACAACAACAGAGTTGATGTGGAAATACTTGAACAGCAAACACAATGAAAGACGCAATGATCAGACTGCGTGCAGTATATCTTTATGCTAAATTGCAAATGTTAAGCTGCGTGAAGGGAAAATCATTCGCATAAGATCAACAGCCCAAATTAGGTCGGCGATGACAGTGCAGATAAAATCACAACTATTCCTTTATGTTGTATGTGGAGCGGAATGACGCAGTGATAAAGTCTAGGACTCTGGTCCTAGCTAAAGGTCCCGTGTTAAAGCATCAGCCTGGGCAGCGTTTAACATGTTTCATTGAGCAAGTCCACAGAAATTGATCGACGAGAGACCGCAGTAAAATGTCTGATACTAGATATAATTATATATAAAAGTAACAGTGTTTATTCACGGGGACCCAACTGTTAATCGTGATTATTGATGCGACGTGGAATGTTAATGCATGCTACTATGAAGTTTCGTATGCGTCGGCGAGATCGTTACGAATGCGACGCTCCACATCCTTTGCCCTTGGATGGTAAGTACCACATGTTTTGCTTTGGTGAAAATAAACAAAGCCGAGTTTACAAAATCGACTTCCACTATGATCTGCAAAATTCTTCTATGTTCCCACTTGAAGTCAATTGGAATACTTACGGCACTTGTGTTTTTCAGCTAATGGTTTATAAAGTTGACCTGTAGATACAATTTTGCCACGGAAACTCATTACATTCTTAAATTCCTTTTGTTTTTCTTTGTTTCGGTCGTAAACTAAAAAGTATAACACAGTCCTGTGGGTGTCTTTATTGAAATATGTATCCAAACGGCTTTGTAAATGCACATTTATCTACTGAGCGTGAAAAACAGTAAGATAAGCATCTTTTGTATGCATCGAAGACGTTGTTAAAATTTAATATGCGACACAGAAATGCATCGTGGAAGAATGAGACCGATGATTCAGTAAAATAAAATAGCAAATGTTGCCATATGGAGACAGTGATGCATTTTCTTCAGTAAATATTTTTAGATACATGTTAAAGGGGTCAACCATGGTTTTTATACTGTATTATTACTTGCAGAGGCTGGAGAAAGTTGTTTGAGCTCGAGGCTGGGGGTTTAACGTGCTCCCGAAGACTCTTCTAATGTTAATGCAATGAAATAACCATAGTTGATCGCTGTTCTTGTATAACACACCATTCCAATGGAAAACTGCCTCGCAACCGCACATAAAAACCGCATAAACCCCTTTAATTCGGTTGTTTTTCCCCCTGCTTATCAGAAATGCATGGAGCCACCCATATTCAATGATCAAAAATTATTTGGTTTAGCCTTAAGAGGCATTTAATGTAAGGAAACATATTAGCACTGTCACTGATATGTCCGTAAATGATTTGCTGTTTCGAGGCAAGAATAAATCAGTTGTGTTACTTTAATGTTGACAAAGCTGAATCAGAAACCCCACTCTGTAACCTCATTCAAAATAAAAGTGGCATATGCTTTGAAGCTCGTATGTAGTCCAAGGAAAAAAACGCCATGCAACATTTCGCTGTATAAAGGCACTCGTTATGCTTCTGCATGTACGTAAATAACTTGTGAAAGAGCACAACAAAAATGCTAATTCTTCCATGACTCATTCTAGTAGTACGTACCTTCGTCTTCGATGCATACAAAAGATGCTTATCTTACTGTTTTTCACGCTCAGTAAATAAATGTGCATTTACAAAGCCGTTTGGATACAAATTTCAATAAAGACAACCACAGGACTGTGTTATACTTCTTAGTTTACGACCAAGACAAAAACAAAAGGACTTTTAAGAATGTAATGAGTTTCCGTGGCAAAATTGTATCTACATGTCAACTTTATAAACCATTAGCTGAAAATCACAAGTGCCGTAAGTATTCCAATTGACTTCAAGTGGGAACATAGAAGAATTTTGCAGATCATAGTGGACGCCGATTTTGCAAACTCGGCTTTGTTTATTTTCACCAGAGCAAAACATGTGCTACTTACGTTCCAATGGCAGAGGATGTGGAACGTCGCATTCGTAACGATCTCGCCGACGCATACGAAACTTCATAATAGCATGCATTAACATTCCACGTCGCATCAATAATCACGATTAACAGTTAGGTCCCCGTGTTATTGTCGTCTCCCCGTAACCTGTAAAGTAACCACATTGTTGGTTTCCCCACGAGGCGGCCCGTTTAATACAGTGAAATTCTGATTGAACATGTTAAAGTTTAGTGCACTGATCTTATAGAAATGTTGAGAACACCCAATGATTGAGCCGCGACGCGATAAAACCAGTCTTCGTGGCTCTCTGACCAGGTCTGATACAAACCGGCATATACAGTCAGAGAATGAGGCTAGAAGCTTGAAAGTTTGGACTTAGGTAGCAGAGAAATTATACTGTCCATGTAGCGAAAACAAAGGCGCTGATCAGCTCATCTGCGCTTTTGTTTTCGCGTCTAGCCAAAAATCTGCTTTTCACATGATGCGGTTCATATCATTACCATCGGTAATTTGATTGATTTAAATTTCGATTGATATTTTCTACCAGAAGAAACATTTGAGAGTTCATTTAAACACTCATAGATTAATTTGTGAACAGAATGGCTTGTAGCGGCGACAATTGTCTTATGAGCGCTCTAATATTCAACGTTCTTTGCAATTTTTGAGGATAACGCCAGTGACGTCGTGTTACGCTTTGAGGTATCAGAAGCATGCGCGACGTCTATACATGTGGAGATACTAGGTCCTGGCTTGCAGTTGTAGCCGCTCACTTTTTATTTATGTATATAAGGGTAACTTGACGACCTATTGACGAGAATTAATCATGTAATTGATAAGAATCATATGCTAAAGTTGTTAATGCCGAAACATTAATATAGTCGCTAAGACGATCGGCAAAACACTTCCCGCATTTGTTTTTATCCCTTTATAAGCAGGCGAAAACTCGTGTTCCCTTGTTCACCTTTTACTTTCACGATAAAAGGTATTGCAGCTCTACATGTATGATCTTCAAAAATTGGATTACATTTCTTGGTTCGAAATATCCGGCAACCAATAGGCCTAGCTACATCGTTTTGATTTTTGCCTTTTCCTTTTATCACCAATAAGTGAAATATTGAACATTTTATGGATACAAGCATCTTATCTCAGTAAGTAGTGCGATTTTAAAAATATTTCAGTATATATAATTTATATTATCATGCGCTCCTCACATCAACAAACGCTGGAACAGGTTCGATTCGCCAAATACCTTGGACTTACCATCACTAACAACTTGGAATGGGGTCAACATGTTTCTGAAATTTCTTGTAAAGCAACTAAGACATTGGGCTTTCTTCGGCGCAATTTGGCATTTGCACCTCGGCACACAAATGAAGTTGCATACAGTTTGTCCTTAGCTAGAGTATGCAGCTCCTATTTGGCATCCCTATAATGAATCTGAGACAGATAAGGTGGAGAAAGTGCAGAGGACAGCAGCCAGGTGGGCCTGATGGAGAAACAGGAGTAGCGTCGACGATATGTTGGACGAACTCGAGTGGCCATCCCTGGTGGACCGCAGGGTGAAGTCCTCCTTAACTTTCTTTTACAAGATACACTCCGGTACAGTGTCTCTTGATAAATATAGATATTTGACCCCAGCACCAAACTTTAGAAGTACCAGGGCATCCCATGAGGCCCATATACACAAGATATATGGCCTATTACTTTTTTAGAATGCATTTTTATCAGTTCAGCGTGCTGGCTCAAAAATGTGATGTCGGTCTCGTTTTACTACATATGTTCATGAAAACGAGTTATCCTCATAGATCTCATAAGGATAGGCATTGGTCGTGATGCGGGAAGAGAAAAACCATGAAGTAAAGAGAAAACTTATTAAAGCCACAACAATCTCTATTGGCTGACGTTTTCACTCAGTATCGTAAAAGGCAATCTGGTGCAAAAAGATTCTGGGATGCGCAGGCTTGCCCTTCGATTTTCGCAGATGTGACACTTATAAAGCTGTGTTGATTTGCTATTTTTGGGAAAGGTGTAGCTTGTTGTGAAACAAGCAAGGGGAACAACTCAACATAGGAAACATTTATAGGTCTGCTCGACGACATCAAATAGAAATGCTTTTATAATTATAAAGACTCTTTAAATAATAGATTATGTGATAATGTATATATACAGCTTTTAAGACCTGCACTTGATGGTTAAGTATGTAATTTCAAACATGATAACAGCAATTTTATTTTTGTTTTTAAATCCTAGCTAGTACAGCAAACATCTAAAATCGGTAACCTTATTAAAATTGGTAGATCTACTAATAAATAAAGCATTTTAAAATGTAGACTTTGCGTCAAATTTACCATGCCTGATCCACGCTTATTTTCAAGATATTCAATTTCAAAGATTTAACTAAAAAAAGCGAAATCAAAATTTACGCATTATACCATGGATCTGAACCGCAAATTGCGCAAAACATGTTTGTCAAACATAACCAGATAAATTCCACCAGAAATGGTGTGCATAAAATTGAGTTTTAACCGAAAACGTATATTGATATCTAAAAAAGTAATTTTCAAACGGCCATTTGAAAGGGCAAGAATATACTTAGAAGCTTCAAATATCTGCTTAAGAGAGGTTAGGGTGTGATTTCTTAAATGCTACTTTCGAAATATATTGCTACCATGCTCCTTTTCTTGTAAACTGTAATTTTATGATTTCAACATGTAAAAACAAAAGACAAGTGAAATAAGTTTCTCCACCGAGATTCAAACCCAGCACCTCTCCGTCATGAGTACCCTACTGTCATAGTATTACATCTACTTTCTCTTCGGTGATTTACTTTGATTTTGCCAATCTTACCAAGATAAGAAAAGATAACCAGTGTGCCATGTACAAATTGGGTTGTCTTTTTATAGGTATCACTAGACCTTAATCGAATTACTAGCGATACTAAACGTACACAATCTAAATGGCTGCTACCGTTTGTTTGATAGGAAGGAGCGGGGACATGACCTATAAAAGGCACCACTCGTGAAAAAAACTCGGGCATCACATGAATCATTGTACACAATATATTCTGTACAAAGTCATGCCCTGAAGAACTTTCCCCATCCCCAGAACGACCTATTCCTGTCTGGAATAGCCTTTCCTCAATCGGAGCCTGTAGATAGTATTTTCTCATGACATGAGTGTCAGAGGTATGCATTCTAATATACTCCAGATTGTATTTAGTTTTAATGCCCCGTTCAAATGGTTATTCCCTCTGCTAAAAAAAAGCGCCCACCACTCACCTGATCAGGATCATTGGAAGATGGATAGTGGCGGTGCGTGCTCCCCGATTAAGTTCATGTCACTACGATTTCTAATATTCAAAGACTGTCCCATTCAATGTTGTTTTCATTAGTGTGTAGTGGATCTCAGACAAATGGGGTTTCGCGTTAGATAGTTACTTCATGCAAAAGGGGATGCCTTTCCTTCAATTTACTGGTAATCACTCTGCCTCTGTACACGCCCGGGCATTTCCGCTATGGATTATATTTTCTCTTACATCAGGAAGCATTGAATCTTTAAGAAAGTCGCAAAGACTAGTGTCGATTTGCAAATATGTGAGCTAATGCCATCTGAGCTATTGCAAACACGGAGAAGGAGGTCACCACCTCCACAAAGACACACCTCGTAAATCATGTCTTTTGAGAGGGTAAAGGCGGGACTGTGTGTCGTAAGGGGTGTAGGGGTACAACAGTGTAGACCGTCAGATTTTATTCTCTTTTAATCTCGGTTTTAATGCTCAGCCTCTCTTCACCAATACAATGTATGTTCATTTAAAAAAAATCTGCCACCTGCCGTTTGTAAAGAGTTAGATTTTACAGTAATTTGATTTGATTCGTTGGATAGCATGACAATGAATGCGCATCAGATGTCCCGGGTTTTATTCAATCGTTATGCGGTTTACAAAACCATTGTTATTAGTATTTTTAGTCCTAGTGATACAGCAGGGTACCAATACTACGAATCAGTAAGGACTTGTCTAATAGATCGGTAACCAACAATATATCTTAAATATACTGTCACTCAGATATATAAAATGAGCAGTGAACGCAACATATAGACAGGTTTTCTTAAATAAATGCTAACATTTTATAGATATTTTTCATCTTTTGTTTCATGGTTATTGACAACAAAATCCTTCTTCAAATGTAAGCATTTTTTTGTGAATTTGTCGACACATTAATTACTTTAATCAATTTTAATTGTTTTTTGACATAATGGTCACGCATTCACATACCAGATATAAATGGGTGCTCAGAAAAGTGGTCGTATTTTTATTCAGACCCGGTTCACTATCGAACAAAAACCATTATTTGTAAAACAAAGACCCTGTCTATCATATGTCTGCTCTTCAATCATTTGACGTTGCCACGTAACGTTAAAATGACGTTAAAACTTAAGGTCTAATCGATTTCCTTCGACTTAACAGCATTTCGACTTTATGTGGCTTTTTAAATTTTTTCGTTCGACTTAACCGGATCCCACGGTTATATATATATATATATATATATATATATATATATATATATATATATATATATATATATATATATATATATATATATATATATACTGTATAAACTTGTAATTGTCACTATATTCTAACCGATATATATATATATATATATATATATATATATATATATATATATATATATATATATATATATATATATATATATATATATATATATATATATATATATATTATTCTTATTTTTGCTGAAATATATATGCTGAAAATTTTCAATTTATTTTTAAAACTTAAGAAAAATCTATAAATATCATGGGCGTATTTTCGTGATGTATTTTTCCTGGCTATATTTGCAAAATCAAATATCGTAATGTACCCTACTGATTGCAAAATGCTGCACTGGAAAATAAGCAGATCACGTGGACTTATTCGACACTGGAAACGTTCAAAGAAGGGACCTTACCTTCTATGGACGAAATAATTGTCGACTCTGGTGATGTTATATTAACTGAAAATTAAATCAAACGTTTAACATTTTCGTTATTTCTGTAAAAATCTAAATTTTTGTTTGCTTATATCATATTTGTTTACATTAATTTATATGAAAGAAAGAAGCAAGTAACTACGTGGGTGGGTTGAATGTTAATGAACGCAAACGACGGAACTTTATGAAAATATGCGTTTATAGTGAGGTTTACGTCCCAGTCAACAATGTTTCAGTTATGTCGGTGGGCAGCCACCGCTTTCTGGGTATTAATCAGTATTGTAGGTATTGAATTCGTCTTGCTCAAGAACACAGCACAAATCATGAAAATAAAAATATAATGTGCGTGTCAGTAAATGAGCCGCCTCATGAGAAAACCAACGATTTGTATATGCGACAACAAAGACGCAGATCAGCTTCGCGGTTACCTCGAAGCTTATCAGCGTCTGTGTTTTCGCTACACGGATAGTAAATTTCCCCTTCTTCTTAAATCCGAAATTTCAAGCTTTTAGCCTATTTCTGTGACTGTACAGCCTGATTTGTGTCAGACATGTTCGGAAACCACATTGTTGGTTTTCCCACGAGACGGCTCAAATATACCTGCTCGTCGGTTTGTGTCAGACCTGTTCGGAAACCACATTGTTGGTTTTCCCACGAGACGGCTCAAATATACCTGCTCGTCGGTTTGTCAGTTGCCCTGGTTCTATTTCTTGTAGATTTCGACTGAAATACTCTGCCGTAAATTGGTTGATCAATTCCCCAGGTTTTTTAAAGATATATAAGGAAATCTCCAGCCGATTATCACCGGATATAAGAGGAAACACGGGTCTGTTTTGTCGGTTACACAACATGACATTGTCTGACGGGGAATATATTACTTCCAAGGCGGAACCTGCCTGACAACCAATGTCAAATATTTCAAACTTAAGATGAATGTACGTCTTCTGCTGTACGGAAATAATCCATGTTTCATACGAAGAAATCATTTCCGGTACATAAAACGGAGACACAAGCGTAGCATTCATCCATTGACAGCTTTTTAACGACGAATCACAGAAGTTAGACCCTGAAACAAAACCACATATCGTCGTTACTATTTTAAAATGTCTTAAGACGTTTTAATAAATTTTGAGTCGACGTTACATTCAAACAGTCAGAGGCTGGTAAACTAGATATTATAGCACAGTTTTTGAGGGTGAGGTTATGGCCATGTAAAACCGGTTTAAGCCCGCCAGTTACTTTGTGTTACTGATCGTTCCAAGTCGATACTTCTGTGGTGGTTCTTTTTGTTTTATGTCTTGGTGTATAATTTTTTTTTGTGCTGTTGGCGCCTTATGTATGTTTTCGTATTTTTAGTTCAGTTAAGGTAACTGAGTGGCCACCTATTGGGAAAATAGCTGCTCATTCGGCTTACGATATGTTTCATGGTATAATGGTATAAGAACCTGATTGTTAGTTTGGTTTTTTCCCACCTCGGTTTTTGGAGTGGGAATCTTATTCTGATTGCGCCTTTTCCTGATCTTTGCCTACTTGTACCTTTTGACAAAAAAGTTTTTAAATTTATGGAATATTAATTTTAGACATAGACAATTATATATAAAAAAACGAATCAAGACATCAAGCTGGAAAGGACGTACTACGACAAACACGTAGCACGAATGAAGAGCATTATGGCTAGCTCATCAGGAAAACATGTCCGTGTAATGTTTACCCCCTTGAGCCCCACTTTTATATAGCAAAACTGGAGTTTGCAGGGGTATACCTAATTTTCTTACTTTTGCTCCAAAACATAGACTGTGGGTAATCATTAGAACCGCCTCGTCGAGGCGGTTCTAACGTGTACCCACAATCTATGTTTTGAGCAAAAATAAGAGAAATATCAAAGATTTTCTACTGAAATTTTTCAATTTTTACAACTTAAAAATCTCTGTATATTGCATGGGCATGTTTCGTAATGTTCAAGTTTGTTTTTGTTGTTGTATTATTAATGAGAATGTTACAGTCTGTACATGTAAATTCAATGTCGTTGTTTTGAAAATGGAAAGTAATACATAAACAAGTAGCACTACATTTTTCTTATTTAGCATAATGTATACTCACGGACTTTAAAAACGCAACACTTACATTATCGACTTTTCCTCTCGGATTAAAGGATGTTTCCGAAAAATACCTGCTGGACTGGAAAGTACAATTAGTCTGCTTTACTTCAATACCAAAAACGAAATGCCAGTGTCCGTGATTAATGCCATACCACGTGAAAACAACGATTACCCAAAATTCAACAAAAATAAATTGCATAATGGGTCAATGGGTACGAAAAATATTCTTAATGTCCGACATGATTTCTGGAAAGAAAAATCAAAACACAAACGAATGCTGTTGGCTAGCGTTCATTTGCATGAAAAACGCAGTAATTACACTCAGTTTAACGTTTATCAAGTAAACGTAAGTTTTACGCATACGATTGAAAGCAATTCATCTTCTTTCGATCACATTATATACGCATGTGACTACCTTAAAAGTACCATAACGTTTGATGCTGTAATCGAATGCATCTGTGTTTTGAGCACTTTACGTTTGACGTCAGCGAATAACTTTAGCGTCTTAAACGACTTTGAAAAAAAAAAAAAAAAAAAAAAAAAAAAAAAAAAAAAAAAAAAAAAAAAACACGAATGTTTATTTTGCTTTTTCTTGTGCTTTAGGTTGCTAGCTATCACCAGAGATGTTTTGCTTAAAAAAAAAAAGAAAAGTAACGTCTCGATGACGTTGAAGAAAGCAGTTTAAGCAAAGCATTCAGCGAACAAATTTTTATGGGTAATTATTGTGTTTGGTGTTAGTATTCAAGATACTATGATTATTGTATGCTCCAGTTCGACTTAAAGTCAGATTTAAGCATTAAAAATGATAACCGATGTAGAGTGTTGCGTTTGTAAAGTCCGTCAGTATATAATTAAAATACCTGTTGGATAAGCAAATAGTCTGAAGCCGGCTGCTAATTGATCTTTGGTGGTTGTCATAAACTGGACAACTGTCCTCCAGAAAAGTTTTATCCTTTGTGAACCTGTCATAATCTCCGGTATATCAATGCTACTTGATTTATCAATCGCTTTAAGAATACTGCCAGTCGCATTAACAACGTCATCGGTAAATAACTTGTCATTATTAAACCCTCCAGTTGTGATGTACAGTCTATCTAAATTGTCACTGAATCGTTTGTTTCCATCAGAATATTGCGGTATCACCTGAAAGATTTGCTGTGAGAAGTCAACCATTAGCAATGTAAAACATCTAAAACCCAGTTTGTTAAATCTAGTTAATTTCCTTAATTGTTTGGGCTGTCAACCCACGTCCCGATGTATTATACATTTACGTGATTATATAGTCCAAGCGGCCAGGGGAATTTCTAAAACTGCTTGCTTAAGACATGTGCTTATTTATTAAAGGGGATATTCTGACACTAGGGCGAGCAACTTACCCCTATAAACTACAAAAATATATACAAGTACACTGTCCTGTCTAAATTGCATTTCTTCAGGATAACATCTTCGTGTAATATATCCCCCATTATATCCAACTTTATATAGCAAGCCTGGGGTATGCAGCGGAATAGCTATTTTTCCTACTTTAACTCTAAAACATAGACTGGGGCGGTTCTAACGTGCATCCACAATTTATATTTTGATCAAAAATTATATTTTCCAATGACATTTTCTATTTTTATGCTGAAAAAAAATAAAGAACTGCAAATGGATACAGCCAGGTAGCAGAATCAGCATATCGGTTAGCTCCCGGTATAGCCTCCATTAAAGTAGCAGTATTTTGTTATGATGGTCCACGTGTCATAACTGCAAATCATGAATAGTTTGGTATTTTTGAGAATGCATTTTTTTCAGTAAAAATATTTGAATTTAGTTCGTACCTCTATTAGCTTTGACAGTTTAAACTTAAATTTTCTTTACTTTGTTTTAAAAGTAAAAGGATAGTGATGAACCTGGCAAAATAAAGATAACACTTTTATGTAAATATTGTGCAAATTAATACACAATCTGTTACTACTGTTTAGTTTTTAAATAGTAATTGTCATGAAGTACTTCAAAAGGCCCAGTCAATGTGTCTAGGATTAGCTTTTTGAGGCACTTAACAATGACTTATAGTATCAGTAAGTTGTCACAATTGTCTTTACACCTTCCTGATGCCATACGTCATTGTTTATTGTCTCAAAAACATATTGCCATTGTTTTAGATGTTTATATTGGACATTCATGAGTATTCATGTAAAATATCTGTATTTTCATTTTCTTTCTTCGTTGTTCTCAACGCATTTGTTCAAACACACGCGTCCATAGTTTGCCATAATGGATTGGCATACGCGGGAGAGTTTGTATCGCTTACATACCTGGTATTGGTTGAAGGAGATGTTGTACATTATGAGGTTTACAGTTACAGTTTTGTTGAAGAATATGTCCCAACACCATAAATCTCCGCTGCCATATCGAAATGGAAAGTCGTGGCTGGTTATTACACTTGCCTTTCCAACAATAGTTGTTATATTATGCCATACACCATTTAACCTCGGGTACAGGGAAGGAGTATAAGTTTTGACTGCAAATATATAATGCGTAAACTCATACTGGTTTGTCCTTTCTTAGGGACAAGAGTTGTTTACATATAGTAAACGTGCTCGTAACGCATAGAAAACGAGTAAATGGCTTACCTAAGCGGGTATTTTTATTGTCCAACAATACTCATCTGACGTCGGATGAACTCTATTAGTATATAATTATAACTCGTTGCAATTCTAAACATATCTTCGGAACACTTCGTCATTGTTCGTATGATCTTCGTGACTATTCGTGATTGTTAGAACTAATTAGCAAGATAAATTCACCAGTATATAAAATCTTAATAAGATTGCTATTTTAAATAACTTTTTTCAGTAGCACATGGCTCTAGTGGAAATACACGCACATCTAACCGATATTACTTAATATTTAACAACCTAAAATCGTTCCGTCAGTGCGGTTCGAGTCCCACGATCAATGCATTTTATTTTGTATTCTTATGTGAGCTTTTATTTATTTATTTATTATCAATTTTTGTATGTTTTTATTTATACTTAATCTTATGTTTTTCTTTCGTTGCCAGACTTTGTAGAGTTTAGAACTTGATAGAAGTGTGTCGTTGATTATTTGTATGATTATAGAAGCTTCTCAGTAGTTGAAACTGGATGATCCATTCATTATCACCATCAATTAAATTAATATGGTTTAAATGTATAGATTTATTTCAACCTTCTACAAAGATTGAGTGGGCTATAGCATCTTGTGGAAGGTTTACTTACCAGGTGGTTCCGGAGAACATTTGTCATGATCTTTCCTGTTCTACTGAAGAGCTTTAAAAACGCAAAAGGTTTTATTCAAATGTTTTGCATATTTGTAGTAGTTCGATTTCGATGAAATTTCACAAATATAAACCTTGATATGTATGCAAACTATGTTGTGAATTTCATTTCAAAATAATGAGCAATGTGAGAGTAACCGTTTTTGATATTATAACAATACCCCTACAATGCAAAACTGCAAAGTTATATTGAGCATGACTATAATTTGCCCCTTGGCATACAGAGCATCGCTTTTTTCATTAAAAGCACAAGTTTTGCCAGTTGCATTGGTGGTCTTCACTGACGCTAGCTTGTTTGAATAGTCATGTTCGACGTAGTTTCGACGTAAGTCAGCGCCGTAACGTCAATTATCTAGAGACAAAAGCGCATTGTCGTAAAATGTTCGGTTGATCAGACGGGCGTCAACCTTTCACTGTCCCAGTAGCCTGGGAGGGAATGCTGAGGTGCCGAAAAATTGAACGATGGTAAAATTGATGTCACGTGACGTCACATATACGTCATCAAGATTGTAAAACTCCAACTGTGTCGGATAATTCATTTTCGAAGACCTGTAGAATGATCAAAAAGATACAATGCTAAAACAAAAGTATTTTACTATATGGATTGCTAAAAGCTTCATGTGAAATGGACTGAAATGGTAAAATATTTTTTCCGTTAATTCTTAGAGACGCCACATGGCAAAAAGTGTAAAATGGCTTTTTATTGCTAGGGGTGGTCAGTGCCTTTTGAAATGTTGGTTTCATGTGAAAGAAGAAGTAGAGTACAGCTACCGACCCCTTTCACCTGTTAAGGAAAACTAAAAATGTCATTTGTGCAAAAAAATCTAATTTTCGTTTTACTCCTAGGCCTTAGAGCTATCTTCTGCTTCAACTCAGCAAGCTTATTTATATCCAATGATTCAGAAGATGTAAGAGTCTTTTTATAGAAATATAGTCTGTATTACTAGTTTGCTAAAAAGGCAAGCTGCCTTATCAAAGCTGAGCCGATGCACATGCATTTTGTATTATGTGGGTGCAAAATAACAGGTGCAGATCAGATGTGCTGGAGCTGAGTTCTTACTATTCCTGCCATGATAGAATAATACTCTTATATTTTTAAATAGTCTTTACATTTTTCAATCAAACAAACCAAGCACAAATGGTAGCAATGGTAGCTTTCAAGCTGTGCAGCATCCTTTGTGATTATCAGGATCTGACTAATGAAGAAAGGTTTTCTCACACATAAACTTATGTTAACGAAATTATAAATCAAGCCCAATTTTACAAGCCAATTATACAGGGGATGTAACCTAATAAGTTGTAGTCGTCATTTTTGCATTTTCAATAAAACCTTGTACACTTGTACTTGTCCACAGAGAATATATAAATAAAGTAATGACCAGGAACCGGCACAATCAGAGAAAGGTCCTGAACCAACTAGATGGGAGACAATCAACATCTTAATATAATAAGGCTGTATGTGGTACATGTGCACTGCTGTTTACTTTAAGTATGGATGATCCTCATTACATTCTTGTCAGTCCCATAGGCTTCACTCAACTTTCTGACACTATTTTCTAAGAAGTTTTTGATAAGCCTGTTCATAAAAATGAAATATGGTCACCATATCAAAACTTCAGAAATGGCTTCATAAAAATGACCACTAACTGTATAATGTTGTACCCCCTGTAACAAAATCTTGTATCGCAGCATGAATTGGTTAATCAGATAAAACTTGATGTATGCAGTCTCCAGTAAATAAAGTTTGTAAAAATGCATGATGATGTTATTATTATTATTATTATTATCATTATTATTATTATTATTCCATTTATTTGTGGCATGTTTAACGGCGGCCCCCGTGGCCGCTGGAGCGGTTAAGAGCGCTGTTTCTTAATCACTCAATCATCTCACCGCTGTGACTGGTGTGGGTTCGAGCCCCGATCTGGTCACATGTGAGACAAGCCATGTTCTGCTTGCAGGTGTGTCAGGTGGTTTTTCTCGGGGTTCTCCCATTTACGCCCCACCTACTGATTGGCCTGTCTCATATGAGCTGAAATAATCTTGAAAAGGACGTAAAACGATTTAAAAATATATGGCATATTAAAATTGTTTTAACTTTGACTAAACACTTTTCAAATTTCTAGACCAACAAACTAAAATGAAGGAAAAAGTAGGCAGTGATCAGGCAATGGCGCAATCAGAAAGAAATTCCCACTCCAATAACTGAGGTGGGAAAAAACAAATTGAACCTCAACGCGACAAAATGTACCTACGGACATTCTGACATTACTAGCAGAAAGTGGAAAAAGCCGAAAAATCATGTAATACTAGAAAAGAGCCCGCGCAAGCGCGGAATTATATTGCTTGTGCAAGCTCCAAAGATGTATTTGTTGATGTTACATGGTCAGTCTGTATTTCTATAAAACAATTTACTATAGAATTTAAAGTAAGATCGCATTTAGGCAATACAATTTTTTATCATATTCATCTATATAACCTCACTCGTTTCGGTCATTTTTATTTTCTATGTGTATATTGTGTTATTTCTTTAATTACATTTGCATGTCTGACAAAAATAGTGCTTATTTGATAAACTCATAAAACATTTTCATGCTCTCCATATTGAATCATGCGACTTTTTTGCGTTGGTAGATTTGCCCTTGCTGTATTTTGTCTGCATTATTTGCTATCTCATGTTGGTAACATTGGTACCATTAGTAAAACCTTGAACGGTATTGGTCTACCAATTGTTCCATTTTTACCGATGGAAAGAAGTCCGAACACACGCTTTGTGTCGTCTCGTGAGCGCATAAATTTAACCAATCAATATGGGCGTAATATATTATCACATTGACCCGAGCATTTTGATTTGCTGTCAAAATGTACATGATGTTGGGAGAATTAGAGCAGAAAATTTCATTCATATCAAAATATTTAAAAACTTGAAAATAACAAAAAGAAGTTTAGACCGAAATTATCAATGAGGGCAATATATTCACACTTACATACCAAAAACGCGCTGGTCAAATGTACCGTTTCCAACTTTACCCGTCTAATTCGCTCCTTTAGTATTATAGATATGTTTAAGAGATAACACTGTATTTGTAATCTTTTAACACTGGGCTATGAAATAATTGTGTTTTACGCTCCCTTTTGCAGCGTCCTGGCTGATACCTTGTGTTATTCATCTGGAAGATACTGTTATATATGACTGATCCTTTGGAGAGTAATGTGTTTTAAAACATATTTATTTTCAATATTTGGAGTTATCTGCCCTTGTTTTAGCCCAAAATATACTTAATGTTCATATATTTATCGTTTAACTGTAACCATAGCAACTGCATCTAGCCCCACCTCAGGTCCAATGTCATCTTTATAGAGTACCGGTACCTATGGTCCAGGTATGATTGGTTTCTAAATATGGTTGAAAAGAAAAGTACAGAAAATACAATTTTTAAAGAAGTTCTAGATTTTGACCTCTAGCTTTATGCCGCCCCCCCCCCACCCCCACCCCCCAAAAAAAAAAAAAAAATGGAACCTATAGTCTGAATAGTGCAGGAGGCCTATGGTTTAAGTATGAATGCTTTCTGAAAAGACTTTGTGGATGTCAAATACAGACTTACAGAAAATTTATCTTAGTATCTATCATATTATAAAGGTGTCCTAGATTTTGAACTATAGTCCCGCGTCTGGGGCAGAATCCAGGATTTGGCCTGGACCCATGGGGTTCGAACTCATGTAAACAAAGCTATTAAACCTTATAGGGTGCCTATGGTCCAAATATGAATGATTTCTGATGGTTGGTTCATGAGATATACACCACTAGATAAACGAAACTTTGACATAAATTCTACGAACTAACGAACATATGAACGGGCAAGCGAAAACTATATACCAGTACCCGTCGGCATAAATGCTGGTGGTATAATAAGAACCACCACAAAGGGACCATCATAGAGTTTGATGCCCAGATAAAAGAAGACAGTTAAGTTATCAAACATGATTGAGTTAAAAACTAGGCTTACACATTGGTCGGTGGGGTGTCAAATTCAACTAAAGCGTTGCTTTTGAATATAACAGCCTAAGTTTAAGTAAATAATAACTAGAAAATGTGTTTATGAAACACTATGCCCCCACCTGGTAAGTAACTTTCAAGATGTAAAAATGTCAAAAAAAAATTGTAAAAAAAGTGACAAAAATTAATCTGAGGAGTATATCCCAACCACATGCATATTTTCAAAGCATGACCACAATGCTTGCAAAGTTTCAAAAGCATCAGTATTAAATTGTAGGAGTTGCGCACACTGTACCCTCTATCCATTCACTAAAATGCCTGAAAAAATGACTAAGTTCAAATTGTGAAAAAAATGACAAAAAATAATCCAAGGATTATATCCAAACCATATGCATATCTTCAGACCATGCCCATAACACATGTAAAGTTTTAAATGAATTGGCATAAAACTGTAGGAGTTGCGCACACAAGGTACCCACTGCCCATTGACTTTCATTGTGAAAGTGCCCGAAAAATGGCTAAGTTCAAATTGCGAACAAAGTGACAAAAATTTATTTGAGGATTATATCCAAACCACATGCATATCTTCAAAGCAGGGTCACAACATCTGTAAAGTTTCAAGAGAATCGGAATAAAACTGTAGGAGAAGTTGCGCACACAAGGTACCCACTCTATTCACATTACATGTATCAAGAATTAAAAAGGGGAATAACTCTCACAGAATGGGCCCGGCCCCTAGCCCCTTGAATTTACCTGAAAGAAAAAATACAGGTCCTCTTAATTTTCATATTCATATTCATATTCAGATCCTAAATCTAACGGTTCCTGACTGAGTGCTAAGCGTTACTCACACATCACAGACAGACTGACTGCACTGCACGGACAGACCCAAACCAATATGCCCCTTCAACTTCTTCCGAAGTTGGGGGCATTAAAATTTATTTCTCGCAGCCCCAATGGGCAGGAGCCCACATTTCTCCTCTTCCACATTTTATTACATTACAACTTCACTTCAGGAATTGACAAAAAGAAGAATGGCCGTAGAAATATATTCATTCTTTGCAAATGTGCCGGGTGAGAGAAATATACCTCAGGTTCGCACCAACAGAAGGACTTGTTGTTTTGTATACAGCCTCTTTATTTACTCTTCTTTCAGGTTGCTTTGGGTTGTTTGAAAAACCGTGGAGAAAGGTTTTCTGATGAAACTGCTTGTACAAACATAAAATGCAACTATTCAATTTGTATAACCTTCTAATGTAGTTTTCTGTTTCATTATCAGAAAAATTTTCTGAAGTTTGTTCATGGTTTGTTAAGATCTGTAATTTATCTGTCAACACCTACTCTGACAAGAGAGAGTGTTTTAGGTTATGATACAGAGTATAATCTAAACTTAGATTAGAACTGGATATTCCTTCCCCAAAAATAGATTAGTCATGGTTTCATATTTCAAAACATTCCTAGTTTTCCTCTGTGGCACAGGAGTAGTTTCGTTTTTTTTTTTTTTTTTTTTTTTTTTTTTTTTTTTTTTTTTCGTTTTTAAAGCCAGCCTGCAGAATTCATTTAGAAGTCAGAAGTCAGTTAAAGACATATTTCCTTGTCTAATGAGGGTCCTAAGTTGGTCAATGATAAGGGACAGGACACTTAAACACCTGGTGGCCTGACATTGACTTTGAATACAGATATAGGCCCAAACAGGTTAAATCAATATTGATTGTAGAGGGAGGCAGTTTTATTCCACAGGTTATTAGGTATCATAAAACCAGTAAGCAGTGGATCACAGGTATCATCTTTTAGGGACCTCTCAATTGCCCCCAGCAGAAATGAGGTAATCATTTAATTATGACAGTCCTTTGATCTCTGGGCCATATTGCACCATTATGGGTCATTAACCGACAAACCTGTGGTACAACATAGCCCCTTCAGGAGCTAAGTCTTTGATGATTATTTCGCCTGTTTCACCAGATTAGAATTTTTTTGGGGTTTTATAAACTGAGAAATTATATAGGGGATTGAATCATTAACAGTGGAAGAGCAATTCAAACTTAGCACTTTCGGCATTCGCCTTTATCACGTTTTACAGGTAAAAACTGGAAAAAATGAAAATAGGTATATAAATGAAATGAAACAAAAACAATGCAAACATACACAAAAATCACATAAAATGTGTCAAAGTTCACACCATCGTATGTTCAGCGGTGGGTATACGCCTAAAAGTTAATCAATAAGCGCCCTTTGAAAGGGCTCAGTATCTTATTGAAAATGGCCATTATATTTATTTGTTTTATTAATCTATTAAGTCTTTCATACTTTTTGATTGTTCTTTGCCGGATTAGCCAGTAACCAGAACATTTTCATGTTAACCCGTATTTGACGAATGGATTTTCCCATCATTATCATTTGGGTGAGTCCACTTCAGTTCTTAGGGGCATCAGGTGTGATTTTTAAATTTTATTCAATTTTTCGATGAAAATTCTCTAAGCAAACAGAATTTTTATTTATTTTTTATTTATCTATACAATGTTTTAAGAGGGTGACGCGCTTAGCTTCATCAGCTATTCTACCTTGCGGCCCTCTGTATAACAATTATGACTTGTACATATATACAAACAATCAAATGAACACAAACAATACATATTCTCTTAAAATAACATTAAAATAATAAATAAATAAAAGGAATAGAACACTTGACGGATAAAACAACTATTAAATTTAAAACACGAATGAGCGTATAAAACATTTTGCTTGGTTACTAGTATTTTACGAATCGGTAAAATTTAACATTTGGATAAAAGTTTTTTCTACATTTGTAGCATTGCTCACGGTAAAAATATACTGACAAATCTTTTGAAATCAGACTTCAAAATAGATTAAAATAGAAAGATACTTGCATGATGGAGCCGGAGCATTACGAAGAGCTGCTCCACGAACCACCTCCCAGCTCTGCAGGTACATAATATGCCTGCAGCAGTTGAGACAAAATTATAATTTAGCTAAAGTGGCCAAAATCACATATCATTGTTGCACTCAAATGATGTTAAGAACATAACATAAAATGATGCTTTGCTGCCTTTTTAAAACTGTCAAGTGTAGTTGACGTTTTTATCTCGCCCGGTAAAGCATTCCATAGTTTTGGCGCTGAAGCCGAAAATGAACTATCATACAGGGTGGTCTTGGATCTAGGTACCTTCAAAGAGCCGTTGTCGCGTGAGACCCGATAGGTCGTGAGAAATGGAAGTGCAACCGGAAATGCTTGCGGATCTCACGTTACCCAATAAGAATTGCAAGAACCGTGAGAAATGGAAGTAATGGTGTTGAGCGCTCACCATACTATCTTAATAAGGGCACCAGCGATGATCCAGATCAACTGTGCCTTTCACCTAGATTGGCTATAACCGCATAGATCTTTACGTTGTATATATAAGTTGCCGTTGTTGTATTATTAATTTTATCATTATCAATTTTATTATTATTATTATTGTTATTATTATTATTATTATTATTATCATTATTATAAAATCCGTGTTCCATCATTATTATTTTTTCAGCCTCAATTGGATATTTGATAGTATTTTCAGTTTTTAAAATTTATTTTATTATAGTGAGTGGAACTATATCGCGCGCACAGGTAAATGTAGTAGAACGAAACAAAGTTATCGTGCTACCGGAAAAGTTAAGGCAAACTCTCCCGTGTCCACTCAATGCTACAACTTTTTTTTTATTAAGAAACTATGCATGTTATGCAAATATTAGCAAACACTCCAACAAGTCTTTTAATATTCTTGGTCTTTTATTGTTTCTTCCTTGCGGGTTTGATATTGCATCATGCATGTTAATCGTATTTATTACCAGGCGATTTTGATATTACCAGACACCAAAAACAATGCGTACAGAGTAAATAAAACACGATTGAAATTTTAAAAATAACAACAAAAAACAACAACAACATTTTTTGATTAATTACAATCGTACCTTAGATATATATCATCTTTTAACGACAAGATAATTCCTAGCATATGTATGTTTTAACAATGCCAAAAATAAGAGGCTGTAAGCGGATTAACGATGACACTTCCTGTCAAAACCAATCAAGCAGTCGAATGGTTTCACACCTTCTCAAATCAAACATGCCGCAATTTAACGTGTCATTAAGTCTGTCCCTTCGATGAAATATTGTCTCCGGTTCATGCACTGGTGATTTTATTAGGTGACACTGCTTTTGCCGAATAATCATACATGCGCGGATCCAGAAAATTTTCTCGGGGGGGGGGGGGGGGCGGGGGGGGGACGGCGGTCCAAATTCCCAGAAGGGGTCTGACGGACATGGCAAACATCAATAATCTGGCAATTCAAGGGGGGCGGGAAGGGGGGGGGGGGTCCGGACCCCCTGTGCAAATATGGTGCGACTCAATGGTTAGGGCATCATGGTCTTGCCTGGCTAATCATTGGAATATATGTAACTAATCTATTCCATTTAAAGCTGCAACCTTTTTGCACAATTTATGACGTTCGTGGACTGAAGTTGTCATATTAATTCAACGAATAAATTGAATAGAAGTTGCGACTGCCTGAGTAGTCTATCAATCAAACTGCGGTTTTAGAATCCTCCGTGGCGCTGTGGCTATGTCACTCGCCTTGTAAACCAGGGGTCGCAGGTTCTATCTCGGGCTTCCCCCAACCAGTCTGTCGGACGAGACTATAAACCGAGTTCCCGTCTCCATATGACCTTAGCTAAACCACAATCAATCAAATCAAAATAAGGTTTATCATATTATAAGGTTTATCTCCAGTATGCGTAACTCGCAACTCCGTGATTAGCACATTTGCAATAACATTGCTTATATTTCATCATCTTTTTATGTCTTTCGAACATGTAAAGGTGCATCAGCCTGATACAAACTATATTTGGAAAAACGTGTATGCGTTGCTCTCTATCAAATGTCTAATAAAGACATATTTTTTAATTTAACCTGAACTTACCCTTTCGACCCTTACCGTTACCGTTAAATTCGCTTCATACGTTACAGAGTATATTACAAGTACATGTACATGTATAATAGTTGTTACTGGGAAAATATGCAAACTTTTTTTATTTTGTCACTGTGATTAGGCCTACTGCGAGAAATGAAAACACAATTCTATTACTTAACTTCTTTAATATAGATTTGGGTCGAACTATCCGTCTGCAAAGAATCTTGCTGAAAATATAAAACGACGACTTACGAATATTCTTGAACGTCAGTGGATTGAGTCTGTTTTGCAGTCAGCAAAACTCAGGACTTGTCGTATATTTAAATCTTCGATAGGCAAAGGGGATTAGCTGGACCGTTAGCTAGATTCCCTTGTGGTTCCTTCCCCTTAGCTGTTGAACTTGGGCGCTATAGACGACCAGTTATCCCCCTTGCAATAGTGGACATATTGAAAATGAGGAAAACTATCTTCCATAAATATACATGTAATGCTATAATGACTGACTGAAATAGTATTGCTAAAATGGATAGCATATCTTGATTAGTCTGGATCGGCACTGTTTGTGGGGCTTAGAACATGTATCTAGCGTACCTGATTGACGCTGAGTCGACACGACAAGTGTCGAATCTTCGTCGACTTTAAATTGTCTAGCTATACTTCACATTTTCGCTTTGTGACAATATTATGAAACGGACAAAAACAGTGATTAACAGATTAAGAGAATTTATCTTTGACAAATATCGTATTATATTTTGATAGAGCATCATTACCCTGTCCAACGTTGACGACGGTGAAACGGTCCCAACACCGGTTACTACGGTAGTTTCGCTACAAAATCATGATGGATGCGAATGAATTTCTTGTTTTCTTCAATGTTATAGAAACGTTTGCGATAAAGTAAAAAGCGCATCTAATGGAGAATTAACTTGTCATGACTTTTTATTTCTGCTTGACATTCATCTTTACAACACTCACTTATGTAAAAAAAGGTGTTTTATGGCATCAAACTTGGCAAATACTGTAGAATTTTACAGAATTTGTTTTTATTATAAAGATGGTGGTCATGGTGTTTCGTTTGTATTACGTCGAACCCAACTTCCAATGTCATATGAAAACAGGACCTCTTTGAAATGACATGAAAAGTTTGATTCCACTCTTTGGTTGAAGAACAGTCATATACTACTACTGAGAAAATATACATGTCAATACTACGAATAATTTATAATCAAATTTGTCACTCGACAAAATATGGTGACAACAAACACGCGTAGAAAAGAAGCAAGGTATCTGTGGACGGGACAGGCAGTTTTATCCGACGACTGATCAACTTGTGGCTCAGAAATCATCTAACCCTACAACTACCCTTCCATGGCGAGGCGTATGGTTTGGGCGGCATGAACCTCATCGAACTTCTCGATTTCGTATCTATAACCAAAAGAAACTTACAACTCGGTTTTCATTCAGATCGGCGAGAACAATGTAGAAAAGAGGTCGTCACATCTGGGGCTATTCTGTTTGCCTATGTCTCATAAAAGGGACACCAGGCTTAAGGATGTTCGCTGCTAACATTTGACATTTCGGAACTTCCGGTTTTTCTTTTGTAGAATATCTCGTAAACGGATGCAGATATTTTCCTAATATTTTATATTTGGATACATATTAATGATATGAATTGAATGAGTCATGAAAATTGTCAATCTAAGAAACTTCATTTTTTTCATCCCATTTTCTGCAACTTTTCAGAAAATTGTAGTTGTCAGTAAAATTTAGGGGGTAGGGTAGATTAAACTTGTATATTGCACATCTTCAAATTAATTGCACCAGTTCGATGTTTATTTTAGCAGCGGTATATGTGTACATGATCTTCTAAGTCAGTCTTTGTGTCTTTGTTGTGCTGGTTTTAAAATTTTAGGTGGTTTTATGAAATGGGCTTTAAGAAACAAAACAGCCGAAAAAAGGCTTAAAATGGCGATTTTCAAGTTGTTGGTTCTCTCTTATGTGCACACTACCCTATATATTTCTTACTTTTATTCGAAAAATATAACAAAGTTCTATGTTGTGTGAAAATACAAGAAAAAGTTTGAATCAACAAATATGGGTTTGGCACATTTCAAAATATTGAGTTTTTCCGACTTTTCAAGTACGGGGGTAGGGTTGGAAAAGGAGTCGTAAAATTTTGCCATCCACTTCAAGTTGCAAATATTTCTATGCTTTTGGTCCAAAATAGTCTGCGTTACGTAAATATTATGACTTTTGAAAGCATTCTAGGTGTATTTTTGTTCAAGACAGGTATGTTTCAAAGAATTAAAAATTAAATTAATTTTACTAAATTTAAAACATGGTGCTCAGAGGTTTCATTCAGAGGCCTGTAGCTTGAAAAAATGCACACTACCCTATATTTACTTTGTTTTCAAATGTCTTGTGTTGTATTTTGGAATCAAAAAAGGGTGGTTAGAAAAAATGAGTTAAGGAGTAGCCAGTAACCTGTGTAAATTTTGGGGTATAAGGTTTCTTATCAGTTTATCTTGTTTTGTTATGCTTGCTCGTAACAAGTGCACAAACTAACGACGAAGATTTATTATACTTTGTCATAGCAGTTTAATTTATGCCAAACATAAAAATCAACACCAAATGAATATTTTATTTACTGTAAGCTTCTGATTATGTTTATCTGTATGAATATATGCAATATATGCGTTAGGGACCGATGAACGTATCGTGTGATACTATGCACAGATCTTTAAAAAGATTGAAGAAACCCGTTGTTACTATTATTAAGAAATACAATCGACTCCTCCTCGTTTTAAAATTTACAGGTTTGACATATGTACTACAAAGGTACAACTATTACTGTTTATTTGAATGTGTAACTATATGCCAGGTGCTAGAGTACATTGGTATAGCTTGACCACGAAAAATTGGCGGTGTTATGGTTATACTATTTGTCAACATATAGCTTTTTATAGATCGCCGTTTGTCATTGGTGTTTTCCAAACAATTCACCGATTATTTACGGTAATGTATTGACATGTTGTTCTTAATAAAATTATGTGGTCAGGTCAGTTTAACTGCTACTGTAACATGTAATCAGTACTACCTGTTGTCATGCGGTGCAGATGGGGCTCGTTAGCCTTGGAAGGCAACTCATCTAGGAGTTAAGCTAGTTCTCTACACAAAAATCTAGCTGGGCAGGGGGAACTCATTAGTCTTGGTTGACAGCCCTCCTAGGAGTTTACAGGTCTCTAAACAAAACCTAAGAAAGGGTAGATGGAGCTCTTCAGCTGTGGCCAGCAATTCATCTAGGAGAAGGAAACTCCAAAATCAAACCTGTGTGTCATACATGTGATGAGTTTGAAATGGGCATCAGGGAGATTTTTGCTTCATTTCAGGGAGATTTTTGAAAAATGTATAGAATATATAGGAAAATTCTTGGTTCATTTCAGGGAGATTTTGAATTTTTGTGAAAAAGTGGTACATTTTCGACAAATTTTGCAACTCATTTCCTGGAGTCTCCCTGATGATGAGGGAGGTATCACATGTATGGTGTGTCTGGATATGCCTAGTCCAGATATGCAAAGACTGTTTCGGTAGATGGAGCGGAAGAAATCATCTGATTCAACGGTTCAGAAAGCGATACAGCAACATGTTGTGGAACATGCAGAGCGTGACAAGGCACTAAAGATGTTACGGTCATCCACTGCATCCAAACCCAACTCCAGACGTCTTGACCTGTGTCTTGCCTCTGGGCGCAGCTGGGCGAGGACTAGAGAGTGAGGTTGATGTTGCGCACCTCTTCCTCACTATAATCCAATTCCATAGCGCATGTCATCTTATTTCTCAACACACAAGCACTTGCATACACAACAATTTCATCACACTTGCACCCACATACCTACAAAGTCCTGTGGCGATGGGCGAGTGGCGAAGCAGCAGGTGTAGGACACACTGGGAGCTGTAGTTGCAGACCTGCACACAGGCGGCTCAGTTCTAATGGTCGCTTTCTGTGAGGAGAAGCAGTAAGCAGAATTCGGCAGTCGGCTGAGTGACTGAGCAGACCTATTTAGGACCGCACTGCTCACCCCCGTAGCATGGGGAAGGGGCTAGAAAAGGTGCCCTAAACAATTGCCTGCTTCAAACCCCCTGGCTGGTTAACCGCGATCAGCGGGGATCCCCTTAAGCGGTCGAAATACAAAGAAAAAAGCTAGAGTAATCCCCTTACGGATTGGCGCATGGAATGTGCGCACTTTAATGGATAGTGCTGGGGCAGATAGACCACAACGTAGAACGGCCCTTGTGGGCAGAGAACTTGGGAGGTATGATATACAGATAGCTGCATTGAGTGAGACTCGGTTCGCAGATGTTGGGGAGATCAAAGAAGTTGGTGCTGGATACACCTTCTTCTGGAGTGGACGCAAAAGTGAAGAGAGGCGTGAAGCAGGAGTTGGCTTTGCCATCAAAACAGAACTTGTTGGTAAGCTGTCAGGATTGCCAAAAGGCATTAATGACCGTCTAATGACATTGAGACTTCCTCTGTCAGGCAATAAACATGCAACTATTGTCAGTGCTTATGCACCCACAATGACCAATCCAGATGAGGTCAAGGACAAGTTCTATGATGACCTAGACAATGTTATTTCTGCAACACCCCGCACAGACAAGCTTATCCTTCTTGGCGACTTTAATGCCAGAGTGGGTACAGACCACCAGACCTGGGAAGGAGTTATAGGTCCAGAAGGGGTTGGAAAGTGCAACAGCAATGGTCTCTTGCTTCTCAGGAAGTGTGCTGAACATGATCTTCTAATCACCAACACAGTCTTCCGTCTACCTAATAGGAACAAAACATCCTGGATGCATCCCCGTTCCAAACACTGGCATCTCATAGACTATGTCATAGTGCGGAGAACAGACAGGCAGGATGTTAAAGTGACAAAGACTATGTGTGGTGCAGACTGCTGGACAGATCATAGACTGGTTGTCAGCAAACTCAACCTAAGAATACAGCCTGCGAGGCGACCTCAAGGCAAGAAAGCTCCTAAGAGACTGGATGTCTCAAAGCTGAATAAAGACAGCATGAGACAAGATTTCTTAACAGACATTTGCAACCAACTGGATGCAATGAATCTCAGTTCAGAGGACCCCGAAGAAAACTGGACAGTTTTCCATAAAACAGTTCTTTCTTCAGCTGCAAGCACCTTAGGCCATCCATCTCGCAAACATCAAGACTGGTTTGATGAGAATGATGATGAAATTCAGAGGCTTCTTGAAGAAAAGCACCGTTTGCTCAAGGCACATCAAGATGATACTAGCTCAGTATCAAAGAAAGCAGCCTACAGCAACATTTGTAAGACAGTCCAGTCCAAGCTTAGGGACATGCAAGATTCCTGGCTGAGGAAGAAAACAGAAGAAATTCAGTCTTTTGCGGATAGAAAGGACATGAAGAAATTTCATGATGCACTGAAAACCATTTATGGTCCAAAGAGTTCTGGAGCCACCACATTGCTCAGTGCAGATGGAAACACTCTTCTCACAGATAAAGAAGCTATCTTGGAAAGGTGGGCAGAACACTTCAATAGTGTGCTTAATCGACCATCAAGCATCAATCAGGATGCAATCGACAGACTTCCACAGATAGAGTGCAATGTTCTGTTAGATGAATTTCCTACCGTTAATGAAACAAGAAAAGCAGTTCAACAACTATCATCTGGCAAAGCCCCAGGTGCAGATGCAATTCCTGCCGAAGTTTACAAGGCTGGGGGGCTACCCATGGCAGAGAAACTGACAGAGTTGTTTCACTGTATGTGGAGGAAGGAGGCTATCCCACAAGAATTTAAGGATGCATCCATAATCCACCTATACAAGCGGAAAGGAAATCCTCAAGTCTGTGACAATCACAGAGGCATCTCCCTCCTATCAATTGCTGGGAAGATACTTGCAAAAATTCTGTTAAATCGTCTGAATGCTCATCTTGATCAGACGGGACTTATCCCAGAAAGTCAATGTGGATTCAGAAAAGACAGAGGGACAATAGACATGATCTTCACAGCAAGACAGCTTCAGGAGAAATGCCAAGAACAGAATGTAGATCTATACATGACGTTTGTTGACCTCACCAAAGCTTTTGACACTGTTAGTCGTGATGGACTCTGGAAAATCATGGCCAAGTTTGGCTGTCCACCCAGATTCATAGCTATGGTGCGGCAGTTTCATGATGGCATGCAGGCACGTGTGCAAAATGATGGAGAGTTCTCTGAACCATTTGAAGTAACAAATGGGGTCAAACAAGGCTGTGTTCTGGCACCAACACTGTTCAGCATGATGTTTTCTGCCATGCTTATGGATGCTTTTCAGGACAGTGACACTGGTTTTCCAATCAGGTACCGTTTTGATGGCAACATATTCAACCTCAGAAGGTTGCAAGCCAAAACTAAGGTCCAGACTGATGTGCTAGATGAGCTCCTCTATGCAGATGATATGGATAAGAATGCCAACACAGAGGCAAAAATGCAAAGAGCCATGGATCAAGTCTCACAGTCATGTGATAACTATGATCTCACAATCAGCACAAAAAAGACAGAGGTTGTACACCAACCAGCCCCCGGAAAACCATATAATGAACCAACCATCACTGTGATTGGGCAAAAACTGAAAGTTGTTGACAAGTTCACCTACCTGGGAAGCACTCTCTCCAGAGCAGTGCATATTGATGATGAGATCACTGCCAGAATTGCAAAAGCTAGTGTGGCATTCGGAAGACTCCGTGCAAATGTCTGGGAGCGAAATGGAATCAAGCTTGACACCAAGCTGAAAGTCTACAAGGCTGTGGTACTGCCAACCCTCTTGTATGCATGTGAGACCTGGACAGTATACCAACGCCATGCAAAGAGACTTAACCATTTCCACTTAAGCTGTTTGAGAAAGTTGTTAAAAATCAAGTGGCAGGACAAGATTCTAGACACAGAGGTCCTGAGGAAAGCTGGGATGCAAAGCATGCATACAGTCTTAAAGCTAGCACAGCTAAGATGGACTGGCCATGTTATAAGAATGCCTGATGCGCGACTTCCAAAGAAAGTTTTCTATGGAGAACTACAGGAGGGAAAGCGCTCTCAAGGTGGCCAGAAGAAACGCTACAAAGACACCCTCAAAGCCTCTCTGAAGGATTTCGAAATACCAATGGGGTCCTGGGAACAGACTGCACAGGAGCGATCAAAGTGGCGAGGTCTCATCAACAAAGGAGCAGCTCTCTATGAAAAGAAGAGAATCTGTGAAGCTGAAAGAAAGCGAAGAGAGCGCAAAGCCAAAACAAATGTGCCACCAGCAGACTCTATGACATTGACTTGCTCTACTTGCAACCGACAGTTTAGAGCCAGAATTGGCCTAGTCAGCCATCAAAGAATTCACCAACACACATCAGCACTATTCAAGAAATAATGATGGTCTTTCTCATTAGTGAGAGACGAACTATCAATAAAATTAGAGAAAGGAATTGGCTCAGTAGGTAGAGCAGCAGTATTTTTTGACGTTAAGAGACAACCCGGTTTCGAATACCATCAAAGACATTTTTATAATATTATAGAGTGCTCTTCTTTATTTTCATTTTTTTTCTTTCTTTATCTTTTATGGTGTAATATTTTCTGATATTTTATTTAATTTATTCTCCTTGCAGATCATTTTTATGGGACTGAACAAAGTATATTTGAATTTCCAAGTATATCTTTTACGGACATAGAAACTATAGTAGGTATCCATATTAATGCTTATTTGCACCGCATTGTCTGCATCTTTTAGGTTATTTCATGACATGTCACACATTAAATCATAGTTTTGAACGTATGATGACAGGCCGTCACACCTTTGTCTGCGGAAACAGTCTCCTCGTCGGTCAATGTCTCGTCACCAGAACAATCGTCACCCGGCCGTACGTGAGCCAAACAACGACTGATTTTACATTGCGAAAACAAAATCTAGATTATAATGTAAAACACGAACTGCATGACAGTATGAGTGATGATTAGGGAATGGCGTGAAAAAAAAAAAAGAAAAAGAAAAAAGAAAATAAGAAATGGGAAAACTCTCATAAAAATATCTAATGGGATTCGAACCCCTGATGGTCGGATCCTACGTCCCGCGGTCTAACTATTACACCAAATTCTAATGCAGACGTTCAAATGATATGAAAGTATTTGTTAAATACCACGCTTCACGAATTCCGATAGTTGTCTAAATTCTCGCATAGGATTCCGTATACGTCATCAAATTTATAAATACACATCGATAACCAAAATATTTACCAAACACCCGGCCATATTATGATGGTCAAGCTATACTCATTACAGTTGTTAACCATCATTTACCTGTTCGTGTGAAAAATGGTGTTGCATCACTAATTCGACTGTTATGTCATTGTATTTATAAATTTTCGATGGCTGTTACATAAAAATGGAATTTGCCAATGTCGTCGGGATAGATAGATAGATAGATAGATAGATAGATAGATAGATAGATAGATAGATAGATAGATAGATAGATTACCTTTCTGACATTTTTTCACACATGCAGAATTTGATTCCCGATCAATTTCCAATGAACTATAGCTCCTGGATGGAGAAATTCCATGCCAAATACTCTCGAGTTCAGTACTTAGGCACATCGACTCATTGAGACAAGCGTTTGGTAGACTCAGAAGATGATAAACCTCAGGTACCCTTGAGCAGTTTACAAAATCACCAAAGCGGCCTTTATATAAATAGTCTACATATATTGTTTGCGAAGGTGCCAGCTCGCAGTCAGTGTCCATGCGGTGATCTATATTTTTCAATCCTTGATATGCAGAAATAAAAAGACCATTTAAGACGCTTCATGAGAAAACCAACCTTGTGGTTTTCGAACAGGTCCGACACAAACCGCGCTGTGCATGCACAGAAGATGGCTAGGGACTGGAAAGTTTGGATTTATAAAACAGAGGAGTTGTATTATCTGAGTAGCGAAAACAAAGGCGCTGATCTGCTTCACACAAGCAAAATGTTGGCATGATATGCCTCATTTGTTACACAAGAAAATTGCCCTATAGATTTGAGAAAGGTCCTGCTCCCCTAAGACTGTTTGCATAGTCTTATAGAGTAGTCTTTTGTGAATCAAATGAGAAATGTCTGCACTTTATACGCTGGTGCGTATACGGCTGCAGTCACATAGGAGTAGACTATTCGGGTATACGGTGCACGTTTTTGAGGGCACGCGAATACTTGAAATCAAACATTATGATTTCCTTATACCGGGTCACATAGGAGAACACTATTCGATAAGTTCGTATAGGCGCGTATAGGTGCGTATAGTATAGTATAGTGGGAATCGAACATGTTCGATTTTCGTATAGTGTATAGTGGTTTTGCTGGTCTGAATTTTGTATTTACACAAGTTTTAAAGCGTTTTGCTAGAAAACTAAGTTAAAAACAATTTTTACACAATAAAATCATATATTTGAATCCTCATGAATATGTAAAACACCGAATTTGCAACTTTTTTCATACTCACGAAAAGAGCACACTGACAGAACGTGCTACTTCTATGTGAACCGCCGTGCCCGTATAGCGTATAGCGAATACCGAATAGCGTATAGCGAATACCATATACCGTATACTGTATATTTCTATGTGAACGCAGCCTAACGGTGTAACGGCCATTTAAAATAACTGTTACCAGCTACATATATTTGTACATATAGGATTCTTTGATTGAGAATTAACAAAAGGTTGATTCGCCATAATTGTACAATTTTCTATAAGATTTTTCACGGAGAATATGTGGGATGCAGGATTTTATCAAGTTGATATAGAAGGTTTTCTACATGGCCCGTTTTAGATATAACCCTTAAAATTTTATTTTGTCTTTGATGTTTTCAAAAATATTCTTCACACAAAAAGTTAAATTATTCATAACTCTGAGCAGAGGTCAATATAGCGTTGTCTGGACAATCATTTCTGACTCCATTTTAGGCGATACAAGAATTTGGTATATGTTTTGCCCCTTTAGTTTTCCTCATTAAATTCTTTATTTTTATATGGACACAAAAATGCTTGGTACTAATTGTAAAATAAGTCATATAAATCTGAGTACAAACCAGTAGAACATTGTCTTGCAACCTTCCGGTACAATTTTCAGATCTTTAGTGTCATCAGAAGTTGAGCTAAAATTTACCTATGTAGGTAAACCATTTTTATTATTCGCATTTTTCTTATAGTTTTGTATGTTTTCACTTATTTCTTGAATTTCAAAGTGATGTGTATCATATATAAGAATACATGTCAAAAGAACATAATCAAAGCAATCATTTGACACCATTTCCAGTTCTTAATGACAACCAAAAGCAGAATTATATAAATAATTTGGAAAATATAACTGCATTTTTCTAATATTGTAAAATTTTTATTAATTCTCATAAATATGCACTGATACAAGATAAATTTCATGAAAATAAAACATTTTTATTAGCAGATACCTATTCATTTATTTTTCAACATCTCATAAAACAATATTTTGATTTTATTAAAATTTTAGTCTCTTGATTGTTAGTTATACTTTATAAAGTGGATGGGGTAATTCAACGCCATAAGAACTTTAATCAGTACCACAAACCTACGAATTAAGCAGTATAATACAAATAAATATAATTATTATATCAATCATATGCACCATTTCTTTAGATCGAAATAAAATGTAATATACAGACACAAACACAGATGCTTCAGATATATAGCATGTAAGCCTTTGTTTGATATAGTTAGCTTTGATTCTGATAATGCCATTAAACATTGCGCCAAAACAATTTCCCGAGCAGTCCACTCAGACCTTAGATCAGACGGTAAGACCTAACCAAAATGTATTCAAACCAACAATGTCCCCTCCTTCACCCAAAACCGGGCTTGGCTCCCTGAGTAATAGACATGATCTTCACCGCAAGACAGCTTCAGGAGAAATGCAAGGAACAGAATGTTGATCTATACATCTCACTAAAGATTTTGACACAGTAAGTCGTGATGGACTCTGGAAAAATCGTGGCCAAGTTTAGCTGTCCACCCAGATTCATAGCAGTGATGCGGCAATTTCATGATAGCATGCAGGCACCTGCGCAAAATGATGGAGAGTTATCTTAACCTTTTGCGGTAACGAATGGGGTCATACAGGGTTGTGTTATGGCACCAGCACTGTTCAGCATGATGTTTTCTGTCATGCTCATCTATGCTTTTCAGGAAAGTTGCACTGGTGTTTCAATCCAGTACCTAAGATGCAGACTGATATGCTAGTAGACGGAATATTTCCATAGATATTCCGTTAAACCTCTCCATACCATATATTAAGCCCTTGGTCGAAAATGAAAATTCAGCAAAACTGCAAAACTGTTTTATTCTAACTTATGTTAGATCTTTTCTTCCATACATGACATAAATTATAAATATTCTAGTTGTTAAAGTACGCAGAATCATAAAATACTCTTTTTTTCTATTGAAAAATTCATGGATGTCTATAAATAGATCAAGGGAGACTACTGTAGAATTAGCGACTCAAAGTTGAAAATCGTTTTTTTTTTCTACATTAATTTAAACGTTTTAAGCAATTTTATTTGTTAACTGGAAGATCTTCGGCACTGATACAAATGCATAACAAACAAAATATGATAAATAGCAAATTAACATAGCTGCAAGTCGCTTACGAAATCCACAACCTATGCTAAGCTGTCAGGGAAGTGGAACGAGGTATCGAAGTAGAGCTGAGTGACAGTTAGCCAGCTGATCTAATATGCTAGATGAGCTCCTCTATGCATAATATATGGATAATAATTTCAGCTCAGAGGCAAAAATGCAAAGAGGCATTGATCAGGTCTCACAGCCATGTGATAACTATATTGTCACAATCAGCACAATCACCGTAAAATGAACCGACCATCACTGCGAATGGGCAAAAACTGAAAGTTGTTGATAAATTCACCTACCTGGGAAGCACTCTCTCCAGGGCAGTGTGCACTGATGATGTGGTCACTGCCGGAATCGCACAAGCCAGTGTGGCATAACAGTTTCAAGCTTGACACCAAGCTGAAAGTCTACAAGGCTATGGTGCTGCCAACCCTCTTGTATGTATGTGAGGTATGGACAGTATACCAAAGTAATTCAGAGACCTAACCGTTTCCACTTAAGTTGTTTGAGAAAGCTGTTAAAATTAAGTGGCAAGACAAATTCCAGACACAGAAATCCTGAAGAAAGCAGGGATGCAAATAAATCTTAAAGGTTTGATCCTTTGGAAGCAGTAAAGCTACTATTGACTATATTTCGGGTAATGGACCCTCATCAGTAGCCCTTTTAAAACTGGCAACGAAAGCCAGACTATTGTACTGAAATTTTGAAAATTTACACGAGAAGTCTAAATTAAAGACACATTCCTAAACGGGGTCAAATAATTTAAAATTTGCTTAGAAAGGTACAAGTAGGCAAAGATCAGGAAAAGGCGCAATCAGAAAAAGATTCCCACTCCAAAAACCGAGATGGGGAAAAACTAAATTAACAATCAGGTACTTATACCATGAAAACATATCGTAAGCCGAATGGGCGGCTATTTTGCCAATAGATGGCCAGTCAGTTATCTGAACTTAACTAAAATATGAAACCATACATAAGGCGCCAACAGCACAAAAAATTTAAACACCAAGACATAAAACGAAAGATTCACCAAGAAGTATGTTTCTAAGCGCGAGTGTTTTGATCACTAACAAAAATATAAGCTGCACTATGGATAGTACAGCATGCATACTGTCTTAAAGCTAGCACATCTAAGATGGACTGGCCAGGTTATAAGAACTTCAAAAGGAAGTCTTCTATGGAGAATACAATAAGCGCTCTCAAGGTGGCCAGAAGAAACGCTACAAAGACACCCTCAAAGCCTGTCTGAAGGATTTCGACATACCAAATGGGTCTTGGGAATAGACTGCACAGGAGCTATCAAAATGGCAAGGTCTCATCATTAAAGGAGCAGCTCTCTATGAAGGAACGTGACGCTGTAAGAAAGCGCAGAGAACGAAAGCCAAGGCCAATTGGCCTCCAGCAGATTACATGACACTGGTTTGCCCTACTTGCAACCAACAGTTTAGTGGTAAAATTGGCCTAGTCAGTCATCAACGAACATACACATACACACATGACCCTTATTCATGAAATAATAATGACCTTTATCATTAGACGAGAGACGAATGACCAAATGATGCTTTTGATAAGTATCGCAGAGATCGTTGACAAAGGTGGCAGCGTACATGTAGTATTTGGGCCGCGCTATTTTTGTCTGTGAGAAAAAGACGGGCTGCTTGTGCCTGCAGCAAAACTTATGACTGACTGACGACTGCCTATTTACTGGATTACCGCTTAAATGTCTGAACTAGTTAAGTCAAACGAGCCTTGCATATAAACTTACTTTTTGATTGAATGGGATATATATACATTAAAACATATTTCGCATGCCATTGCATCTCAATCTTGGGTTGGAGGCAACGGCGTTTCTTGCCATTTCATGCTTATATTTCAGTCCTTTGTTTCGCTACATTATTAAGGCCAAAAAAAGGAATGTTTCCGGTAACCCGACCGACCCTGTCAAAACTCCCCGACTCTAATATTTTTTTCCTGTTTTCCGAAAATAAAAACTCAAAAAGCGAAAAAAGATCGTGTTTTTCCCTAAAAAAAAAAAAAAAAAAAAAAAAAATCCCGACCTATCGACCCATTTTTTTCTGGCATGTTACCGGAAACATTCTTTTTTTTTTTTGGCCTAATCGGGTATATTTAATTTCCATGTATATCGTTTATTCATTAACATTACGAAATCTTCTACTCCGTCAATACGGAAATTTCTGCAAACAAAGCAATCATTATGTCAGATTCAAATTTAATATAAAAGAAAAATAAATAATATCATATTTTCTTTTTTTCATCGTTACTCACATTAATGTAAATATGCATGCACAAGTGACGCAGACGGGTTGCTGTTACCTAATTCAGATTTAGCCCATATAACTGTATGACGAATGTACTTGACCACCGTTATTAAAATTTTAGATGAATCCTTTTTCATTTTAGGGGCTACAGGATCGAATTTGAACTTTATATTCCATTTCTCGATAAAACATTCTCTTCTCTAGTTAGTTGTTAGTTTGTTGTTAGTTTGTTTTTTTCCCGCCTCGGTTTTTGGAGTTGGGAATCTTTCGCTGATAGCGCCTTTTCCTGATCGTTGCCTACTTGTACCTTTTTCTAAGCAGAAAAACTGAGAATAGCCCCCATGTGGAATACTGCATTCTGCTGCATCTCATCTGGGGCTACCCTGTTTGCCTATGACCCATAAAAAGGGGTCAAAATTGATATATACTAACCCAAAGAGCCAACGCAAAAGTGGAGTGTTTTCTCAACTGCACTCGTCCTGTTCGCAACTTTGGCGAGATACTTCTTGAAATAAAATGCTGTGGTATCCAAGCATAGCACAGAACTTCAATTTTTACCACAAGTCGCTAATTGTCACGAATGAATCGATTTTACAGAGGCAATGTGTCTGTTGAAAAACGAAATGCATGGGACTTTGCCGGTATTCGGCATGTGACATGTATTTGTACACCAGAAAAAGAAGTTTCGTTAACTTCAAGCATTTGAAGTTTATGGGACATCCAAACGAATCTGAGCAGAAGTGTGTTGTTCGTTGCATGTTTGGTAATTTATAAAAAATTCTGAGGATCTCTGAGCAGTAACCAGAAAATGATATGCAATCGATTGATGGTAGGCAAAAATTGGATTTTTGCAAAATTTTCTGGATAGGATTTAACACAAACCGGTACGATTATCGGAGCTGAGCTTAGTAACATTTATAGGCAACACAACTGGACAGGTTCGGACTTTAAAATGAATGGAAATCATTGTTTTAGCGATTTTCTTCGATTGAATGAATAGGCGTTCATGAGCGAAACACAAAAATGCAAAGTTTTTTAAGTTCAGAGTAATCCTGTACGAAATTGGGGCGTTATCTTCCCATGCAACAACGTTTTCCAGAATGGAAGAACGTTACACAATTGTGAAATGCAAAGCCGTGGTCAACAAAACGCCAAGAATACCCTGAAAATGGGAAAATAGCGTTTTGACCAATCAGAACACAGCTCAGTGATTCCTAATCTGTAGAATGAAAATAATGGTTTTAAAATGTTTGTTGGCCATTTTTGACTAACTGCTATCAGTTTGGTTTGCCTGCAAAACTTATTTCTATAAAATTCAGCCACATTGCTAGCTGCGTTAGGAGTTTGGGTTAGTATATGATCATAAAAAAGAATGCTGATATTGCCAGTCTTCTTTTGTAAAAGGTGCGGAATACTTACCTGATCTTCGGCACCCTATAATTTCAAATTTGTAACATTTTTGCTCTTCGGTTGTGATGCCTAAATCAAGTATTAGATATCTAGTCGTCACTGGATTGTCGAATATAATCTCGTACTCCCGCTGTAAGGTATTTTCTTTCTGAAACAAACAGTAATGCTAGGAGAATCAATTGGATTGTTTGTTGTACAACGATTGTCATTTTAAAAGCATTTAATTTTTTGTTATATCGGTGATAAAGTCGTTGCTGGATTTTGAAACAAATCTTTGACATTTGTTTAAATTTCTTCTGTGTCTAAATGCGTAAAACGAACCGTGAATCCAATTACCCGTCGACCAGCCAACTATGCTATTTTTTACGATTAAAATGATCAAAGATGAGCCACCGCATGGGAAAACCAACAATCTGCATAGGCGAAAACAAAGGCGTAGATCAGCTTCGCAGTAAGTGCGAAGCTGATCAGCGCCTTTGTTTTCGCTACATGGATAGCACAATTTCCAGCCTCTAACCATCTTCTGTGACTGTACAACCCGGTTTGTGTCGGGCCAGGACGGACCCCAAATTGTTGATTTTCTCACGAACAGGCTTAAATAATGATAACATCATCAGACCCAGCATTTTACGTATGTCGTATGTCTTAACAGTCAGATCTTCGTCTGCATTTGTAAAATGCTGGGTCTGATGATGTTATCATTATTTATTTTTTACGGTTTTGGGAAGAAATTTCATCTGAAATAGGATATATGGAAAAAAATTTTCAAAGAAAAATGTATAGTCAAGAACAGAAAAATATTAAATTAAACATTTCCCGAGATCTGAAGAGCCCGGGTTGTCGACAAAAATGGCCGTCTACAGCTTATACTATGGTGGCTTGTTAGTGTAATTTCGTCTTTTCGTTGTTTCGCAGCGAGATTATAACGGAATTTTCTAGCTATGTATGTAACAAAGCAAACACATAACATTCCAAAAATTATTATTATGTGTTTGTTTTAAGTCATAACATCATGAAATGATTGCATAACATAATGAATATTTAGAAAAGTATAAAGACAATAACACATGATATAAGGAAGGGCATACATACATGTAATACAATGACGTTGTGTCACGATAATCTAAATGTACCATAATATCAAGACATTTACTCATCATGTAATAAAATAATATCATAATATACTGAACTCCAACATATAAAGGACATTTGCTATTACATCATAAAGTCTTGATATTATATATTATTAATTAACTACATTAATATTTGTATTTGTATGACAAACTGGGCCAATACGAGCATAACTGGGCCAATACGAGAAAAACAAGGCCAATACAGAAAAAACAAGACCAATATGAAAATGACGTCATTCGACGTTCTTTTTCAAAAGAAAATGGCAGCCATGTTTTCCTCCGTTTCGCCGCTTAAAAACTGCAGTAGTATTTATAACATAAGCTTACACTGCAGTTGCATTTATAGAAGTAGAAATAATCGTCAACAGTTATCGCTAATAAAAAGGAAAAACGGAACTCAGACGACAAGCTTGGTTTATTTTGTATCTAGATCTAGTCAATCTTATATGAAAACACAAGGTTTGTAGGCATTTTACTCCGGCTCACCAAGTCTCAAATGCGTTTGTTGACTTTGTTTTATCTTATGAAAAGTTATTTATTTATTTATTTATTTATTTATTTATTTATTTATTTATTTATTTATTTATTTATTTATTCAGGCTAGCTAAATAGTTAAAATACATTGTTCCTCTTCCTCTTCAAGTGTTGACTCGCTATCACGAATTTCGCAGTGTTTCGATGAGACTGGATCATGCAGTGGCCTGCATTCGAGACTTTATCAGAAAATTCTCTGTAGTTTATAGGCCTCTACTCGTGGCTTCAGTGTTTCAAGCAGAAGAAGACGGCTTTTATATTTTTTGTGCATGTACATGCATGTGTCTAATAATTTTATCCATTGCGTTGTGCACTTTGTCAAAGAGCACAATTCAAATTTGCATGAAACTTGTTGAGTGTATTCAGGTTGATCCCTGATTAAGATTTATGGGTCCAATTGGGTCAAAGGTCATCGAGGTCAAAGGTCAAATTTATGTTGTTTTTTTTTCTTCCCAGGTCCTTGGGCCGATCGTCACCAAACTTGGTGGGAAGGTTGAGGGCGGCCCCGGATATTAGCTCGAGGGGTTCATTTTTAAAAGGTCAAGGTCATCGAGGTCAAAGGTCAAATTTCTGTATCTCGGCAGTCCTTGGTCCGATTTGCATGAAACATGGTGAGTGTATACAGGTTGATCCTTGTTTAAGATATATGGGTCCAATTGGGTCAAAGGTCATCGAGGTCAAAGGTCAAATTTATGTTTTTTTCTGTTTGTTCCTCCCAGATCCTTGGGCCGATCTTCACCAAGTTAACTTGGTGGGAAGGTTGAGGGCGGCCCCGGATATTAGCTCGAGGGGTTCATTTTTTAAAGTTCAAGGTCATCGAGGTCAAAGGTCAAATTTCTGTATCTCGGCAGTCCGCCGTCAGATTTGGATGAAACTTGGTGAGTGTATACAGGTTGATCCCTGATTAAGATTTATGGGTCCAGTTGGGTCAAAGGTCATCGAGGTCTAAGGTCAAATTTATGTTTGTTTTGTTTTTGGTTTTGGGCCGATCTTTTCTCATGGACAGTTGTACTTGGCGATGAGTAGAGTACAAACAAAAAGAACCTCAAAATCGTCACATTAAACGGACAATTCGCAGACAAAGATGGAATGTACACAGACAATGTGGTATACAAAGAAATCCTAACATAAGTTATCCTACTAAATCAGTGTATACGTTCCCTTCACTTTAAAGATTTGGTCATTTTTTCTCTTTTCCTCTGTGTATGACTTATTTGAGATTGTGTGTGTGTGTGTGTGTGTGTGTGTGTGTGTGTGTGTGTGTGTGTGTGTGTTTGTGAGAGAGAGAGAGAGAGAGTGTGTGTGTATGTGTGTGTCTTATTTGTCTTCATCGCCGCAATCATCTTACTGCTACGTCGAGACGGGTGAAATTTACTAGTATAATCACATATGAGCAGGGTATTATGACGATTAAAATCAAATATTATTATTCCAGACAGTTTTGGCGTTTCATTTTAAACATAATTTGTGTTTTGGAGGCGAGTTTTTGTGCTATTTGAACCTTATGTACGTTTCCGTATTTCTTTCCTAAGTTCGGGTAACTGAGTGGCCGCCTATTGGGACTGCTAGTCAATTTAGTTTTTCCCACCTCGGTTTTTGGAGTGGGAATTTCATTCTGATTGCGCATTTTCCTGATCACTGCCTACGTGTACCTTTTTATGTCGTTAATATGCTCAGTATAGTTTCTGTTATAACCTGCATATTTGTAATAGCTAGGCAGATTAGTGAAACAATCGTGCATTTGGTGAAACAAGCATGAAATTTGGCATATAGGTTCAGAATGCCCTACTATTTTGAAAAATACCGTTGTCCAGCCGAAAATTCAAAATGGCGGACAAAATGGCCGCCATTTTCAAAATGGCCGCCCATAAAGACTACAGATCATAGTTTGCTATCTAAAACTTCACTGCTTTGACTAAGTTTTAGGTTTTTGGTGTCAGTGTCCGTGTTTAAGAACCCATTGAATCTAAATTTCCACTTAATATTCATAATGGTCGACAAAATGGCTGCCATTTTCAAAATGGCCGCCATTGAAGGCTTGAATTACAGTTTCTTATCTTACATTTCACTGCATTGACCGATTTTGATGCTTTTGGTGTCTAAATGTATGTAAATGAACCTATGGATTATGAATATACACATAGTTTTCTTGTATTTATTATTTGCCATGACATATTTGTCAAATGTAAAGCAAAAACGTCAGCCTTTAATGTGCAAATTGCATTTTGTATGCAGCCGTCTGATAAACTAGAAAAAGTACCTTGAGAGGCACGTATAACCCCGGCTGGTAGCCACCAAGCCCCCTTCCCTACCCCGGTTGGTAGCCAGCCCCCTTCCCTACCCCTACCTTAACAAGTCCTAGATCTTGATCTCAGGTCCCACCCCCACCCCCGCCCCCATGCATGGACCCTTGGGTCTAGCCCTTATGTGGTACCTATGTTGTGTTGTAAGCATGAACATTTTCTGACACATTGTTGTCCAGATATAGACGTACGGAATATTAATCTTGGTAACTATTCTTTCTTATAAATGTGTCCTAGATTTTGACCTCCAGCCCCACCCCTGGAGTTTGGTGCCATGGAATTTAATTCAACCCTAAAGGGTATATGTGATCCAAATAAGAATACATTCCTATAAGTATTTGTTAAGATATGAACTTAGAGATGAAAAAACACTATGTAAACAGCACATTTTCAAGGTGACCTAGATTTTGACCTCTAGCCCCACCCCCGGGCATCGACCCAGGGTCCGAACACACAGAAACAAAGCAAACTATATATGGTACCTATGGTTAAAATGTGAATGGTTTCTGATCATTGGTTCATGAGATATACACCACCAGAGAGACTTAAACCAAAACTTTGACCCAAATTTAAGGTGACCTAGATTTTGACCTCTAGCCCCACCCCCGGGCATGGACCCAGAGTCCGAACACACAGAAACAAAGCAAACCCTATAGGAAACCTATGGTTAAAATATGAATGGTTTTTGATCATTGGTTCATGAGATATACACCACCAGAGAAACTTTAACAAAAACTTTGACATAAATTCCACGAACGTTCCGGAATAACGAACGAACTAACGAACGAACGAACGAACGAACGAACAAACGAACATACGAACGGACGAACAGAAAAGCGAAAATTATATACCCGTCGGCATAAATGCCGGGGGTATAAATATAATGATTTTAGTCGCCTTTACTTTTGTATAAAGTTGATACGAATATGTCAGGTGATTTCATTTAATGATTATCTCTTTGCACTTAATGTGTTTAGCAATGTACACTATTAAAATCAAAATGGTTGCCGTGTTTTGTTCATACAGGTACTTTCCTTTAAAACTGGCAATTCACCATTTTGATTGTAAAATGGGACCATTGTATCAATGGGACTGTTATTTTTGCGCCTTATCTTGTGTAACAAGAGTGAAATTATTCCTTCTTTTTAAATTAATGCACCATAAATGCTCATGCCACCCTTTGTAATTGACAATTATTGTGTGGAATATGGATTTATGGTCACTTGAAATGGTGTCTGTAATACAGGTATAGGTATCAGTGCCATTTTTGTGGTAGTTGCGTGAATAGGATACACAATAAATGTAATGGCATGAAGGGCACAATGTGTCCTTGTCTTGATTTCAACTGTGCTTCATTCTTGGGCTTAGCTAGTCCTATGGATGGACAGACAAAATGGAGGTGGAGTTTGGTGATGAATAGAAACAGAGGGAGAACACCCATCAAGAAGCGTCTATAGAAGTCCTGCTGACTTAGTTGACTTCGAGGACCAGTATGTCCAATAAGGTAGAACAGGTCACATAGTTTTGCTATTTAGGGATATGGTCTCTTGTGGTGGCTGTGAACTGGCTGCCGTTACACGCTGGAAGTCAGTTGAGGAAAGTCCCGCCAACTGCATCCCCTTGTAAACTGCAACCTATCGCATCTGACCCGATAGCAGATGTAATCAACCTGTATGAGAAGTGTTATGTTTTGTGCTGCAGAGACTTGTGCCATGCCTGTTACTACTCTAAACCATCTCCGGTATTATGGCAGGGCAGTGGTCCATTTGATTTGTAATGTCAAGGAAAACGATAAAGTTAGCTTTTTCTCTAAAAGCTTGACATCCAAACTTTGGATGCTGCACTTTGCAAGGTTTGGACATGTGGAGTGTTGCGATGGGAGGATTTCTTAACTACGCAAATTGCACAGAAGGGATAATGCACCCCAAAGAAAACTTGGGATGAAGTATTGCAAGATGGCAGAAAGAAACTTGGAATGGATTTAGCTACCCTCAAAACCGGTCTGAACGGCATTTGCGAGGAAAACTTGGTAGAAAGTTCAATCCTCAGTAGAGGAAAATGGATTATAAACTGGATTTAATGATGTTATGATGACGAACTAGATTTTTGTTTTCAGGCCTTTCTAAGATGTAATTATTTTCTGCCATTAAACTGTGTAGGTGTAGGGAAAAGAGTGTCTGTCTTTACACAAGCAGGGCACAGTGGTGACCACTGTTAGATGTGACAGAAATTTGATACATCTAACATGAATATGGTTAGAAAAAGGTCTGAAAACATGAGTCTAACTTTATCATCATGCTATCATTATATCCAGTTTATAGTCCAGACCAATTTTCAGGGTGGTTAAATCAATTCCAAATTTCTTTCTGTCATCTCGAAATAATTCATCCCAAGTTTTCTTTGGCCTGCATTGTCTCTTCTGTGCAGTTTGCGTAGTTGGGCAATCTTTCCATCGCTACACACGGCATACCAAAACCATCTCATTTTGTTAGTGCAAAGTACGAGAGTTGAAAGCTTTGAGAGAAAGAGCTAGCTTCATCATTTTGTTTGACATTACAAATTAAATGGACCATTGCTTGCCATGGCATTGAATATAGTTCAGAGTAGTCACAGGCATTGTCCAAGTGTCTGAAGATAATGAAACACGACACTTCTCACGCAGGTTGACTACACCCGCTATCGGGTTAAAGTAGTTCACAGCCACCACCAGAGACCATATCCTTAACAGCAAAATTATGTGACATGTTCCACCTTGACATATTGGTCCTGGACGCCAACCAAGTCGTCATAACTTCTATAGATGCTCTTTGATGGGTGTTCTCCCTCTGTTTCTTTTCATCACTAAAATCCATTTCCATTTTGTCTGTTCCATCCATAGGACTAGCTAAGCCCAGCACGAAGCACAGTTGAAATCAGGGCAAGGACACATTGTGCCCTTCATGCCATTACATTTATTGTGTATCCAATGCACGCAACTACCACAAAATGGCACTGATACTTACACATGTCTTACAGACAGCATTTCAAGTGACCATAAATCCATACAATAATTGTAAATTACAGAGGGCGTCATGGACATTTATGGTGCATTTATTTTAAAAGAAGGACTGATTTCAATCTCATTACACAAGATAAGCGCAAAAAATAACAATATAATTTATACTACGGTCCCATTTTACAATCAAAACGGTGAATTACCATTTATAAGGGAAAGTACCTGTATGGATAAAAGATGGCCACTATTTTTTATTTTCAACAGTGTTAATTGCTAAAAAAAATAAAAGAGATAATCATTAATTATAATCACCTGACATATTCATATCAAATTCATGCAAAAATAAATGCAACTAAAATCATTATTTTCATCAGACGGCTCCGTATAAAGTGCATTTTGCACATTAAATATTTGGCAAGTATGTCATGACCAATGATAAATACAAGAAAACTATGTGAATATTTATATTCTGTATTGTTCATTTACATAGTGAAATGTAAGATGAAAAACTGTCATTCAAGTCTTCAGTGGCGTCAATTTTGAAAATGGTCGCCATTTTGTCCGAATTCATCAATATTAAGTAAACTTTTAGATTCAATGGGTTCTAAATCATGGACATTGACACCAAAAGCATAACAAATCAGTCAATGTAGTGAAGTTTTTAAAAGAAGGAATAATTTCACTTTCGTTACACAAGATAAGGCGCAAAAATAATCTCATTTATACAACGGTCCCATTTTACAATCAAATGGTGAATTGTCAGTTGATTTTAATGGTGTAAATTGCTAAACACATAAAATGCAATGAGATAATCATTGAATATTATCACCTGACATATTCATATCAACTTCATACAAAATTAAGGGCAAGTAAAATCATTACATTTTATCAGACGGCTACATATAAACTGCATTTTGCTCGTTAAAGGATGAGGTTTTTGCTTTACATTAATGAAAAACTATGTGTATATTCATATTCTGTTGGTTCATTTACATTTAGACACCAAAAGCATCAAAATCGGTCAATGCAGTGAAATGTAAGATGAAAAACTGTAATTCAAGCCTTCAGTGGCGGCCATTTTGAAAATTTCCGCCATTTCGTCCGCCATTTTGAATATTAATTGGAAATTTAGATTCAATGGGTTCTTAAACATGGACACTGACACCAAAAACCTGAAAATCAGTCAATGCAGTGATGTTTTAGATAGAAACTATGATCTGTAGTCTTTGAGGGCGGCCATTTTGAAAATGGCGGCCATTTTGAAAATGGCGGCCATTTTGAAAATGGCGGCCATTTTGTCCGCCATTTTGAATTTTTGGCTGGACAACGATATTTTTCAAAACATTTCCAGGGCATTCTGAGCCTACATGCCAAATTTCATGCTTGTTTCACTAAATGCGCGATTTTTTATTGGAAATTGACTTAATCTGCCTAGCTATTAAAATACAAGAAACAGAGACTAGCAGTTCATCTGTCAAATTCAGTACTATTTTGAGAATACTGAAACATCATGTTTCCTGTGTCAATCAAGAATATCTAAAACAAAAAGTCGAAATAATATGAGACGGTGAAAACGCATATTATTTCCACTTGATTTTCATCAGTAAAACGATACTTTTTCAACATTTGATTGCTTCGCGTTAATCAGAATCGACTTAACTTTGTGAGCCGCTGGGGTTGCTTCAGTCAACAACATGATTTTAAGTGGTCATGATGCTGAAAATAATGATCAATCTGGCACATTATGATAATGTGCCATAAGTAAAGATCCGACCTTCGCTGCAACGATATGTGTCACAACTTCTTTCAGAAGAATAATGCTATCTTAAATACAACGGAATACTGTCCATAAAATGTAACGCACCTTACATATTGTCAAAAATTGGCACAATTTTAATAACGTCCAAAATTTTATTCGGTGGGGTAGCAATTTGCAAAAAGTACGTTAAATTGATGTCGTATACTTTGATAAAGTTTCATGCCATTGTATTATTGGTCACAAATGGCATTTTAGAAACAAAGCTGCTATGTTTTGGTTAGGCCTATCAAATCCAAATAAATTGCATTAAGAGGTTTTATCGATACTTAATTTCATTTTAAAAGCACATTCGATTAATGCAAAACTGTGTTTCTGGACACGATTGAATAAAGATGCATTCTGCCATAATTATTCTCCCTTTTCAAACCAATGATAATTAGCATTTCTACTCCTGGATTTTTTTCCCCCTGCAAAAAACTTACAGAAATAGTGTAAAAAGAAGGATTCGAAAATGTTCGTTTAGCAATTTTGATAAGTATAATTCCTTGTACTTATCCACGTTATATTCATGCAATACATAGATTACAGTCCCTTTTTCATAACAAAAGTTAATGTTGATACGTACCTGAATCAAACCACTAGTGAAACTACTAAGACCCTGTAGAGACTCGCTATGAGCATAGATTTCAAACAAAACATGTGTTGGACCCGCCTTCTCCATATCGAGTCCCTCGATCTGTAGGAGTACTCCTTCAATTACAGTGGATGTCAACAGGTCTATCTGATTAACATATCAAGGATATGAATTACGATCTACGATCGTACAACATATTAAATCAGGTGAACGTCTGAGTATAAGACATTTCTCGCCTAACCCGAGATAGATTTGTACACCATACGCTGAGATACAAATGTCTTTTTAATGCGGGTTTCTGAAAATTAAAATACCAATCTTCCATACAAGTGTATCCGTTTGGAGTTGTCGATCAGGCTGACGCTAACAAGGAACTCCCCAGTCACAGGGTGATGAATGATTGAATATTTTGTATCCAGGAAGTCCTTTCTAATACATGTAGGTTCGTTAATCAGCTAAGCGGTCACGTCAATGCCGATCTGTACATTGATGTTAAGAGCGGGTTTTCTCATGACTTTTCTTGTCTAATCGTACAATTAGAACATTGAAACTTTTCCTTTGTCAACTAGCCTCCCGGAACCTGACTATCGGTGTTCTGTGCACATTTCTTTCACAATAGTAATGGTTAATAGTCAGGAAGCGGTTGTTCTGTCCCGACATGACTAAAATAGCTGCCAGGAATGTTAAACCACAATACAAACCGCTGACTGAAAAACAGAAAAAAAAAACTAGCTGATGACGAGGATTGCGTCATGTAACACGCGTTTAAGCCCCCCCCCCAAAAAAAAAAAAATATACACACACACACACAAACATATATATATATATATATATATATATATATATATATATATATATATATATATATATATATATATATATATATATATATATATATATATATATATATATATATATGGAGATTTTATCATCAACAGTGCAAAATCCTATTTGTGCCTGAGCGCGCTTTCGCCTTTTGGCTTCTTCAGAGGCTTACTAAATACTACATAATAAGAGTGTGATATCTACATCTGCCTGTCATAGGCAGTCCAAAACTAGGAGACAAAATGTAATCTAAAAATTCTACATACTACTCTTCACATTGTAAAACCTTATATAACTACATAAGAAATAAACACACCGCTACAAACTAGAAAAATGTAACTACAGCAAAATGGCTACGGAATTTTGAAAATGAAGAAATTTGGAAAATTAAACAGAAATTTAACAAAATTATGAATTTTGTGGGCTAATACATCTTGGAGAGTTTGGAAACAGTGTTAGAACTGTCAAAGTTGAAAATAAAAAGTACTAAATGGCGTAAAATCGTATAACTGAAATTGAGAGAATTTCGTGACCGGCATGTATAGTTAGCCTAACATGGATATTTGATCCGATTTGATGTCCCGTTTTGGACTTCATCCCCCTTTACACACTGTCTATCCATATCATGATAGGCTTTACTCCTTCACTTTGCACATAGAGACTCCGCCTTCACATGTACCTTACTTATTAGCTGTTCTTATAATTTACATTTGTAGCGGTGTGTTAACGACTGACGCTATACACAGATACAAACAATACGTCACAACCCACGTGGTCTATATTATCCAGGTACATGTAAGTCAGGTGACTTTCACGTGACTTCTTTCCACTTCCGGGTGGCAAAAAAGCGACCCCAGTTCAATGAATGTGTAATGAATTGTAATGTTTTGATGTATCACAAATGTAAAATAATGTCAAAATATTACTTGTTCATAACAAATTACATTTCCAAATATTTTAGCGCATTAATTGATGTGTGTTTCTAGTTTAGTATTATAAGTATTTAGCGTTTACTTCCCGTGCGGGATTAAAAATGTTTGCATCTCAGTCAATCAAAAGTTTGTTTTTTTATACGGTAGAAATCAGATATCAACATTGAATAATTTCCGTGTTTGAGCCGTGTTTGAAGCAAGTTTAAGTTTTATGAAAAACGAGTTTTATGGAAAAAAAAACTTAAGCCGTTAGAAATTGGGTGCTCTCTCTCTCTCTCTCTCTCTCTCTCTCTCTCTCTCTCTCTCTCTCTCAAGAGCACACGATTTAATTATGTATTGCATGCGGTGAAATAATAAAAACACTAACACTTTATTCAGTCCGTGGAATAAATATAATTTATCCACAATAATAACTTTTTGAAGTGTATCCATTTTTATTTACGACACTGGAATCATAATTATCTTTTTCTAGATCTAATCCATGCGATATCAACACCTGTTATGACATTTCGACCGACTGAACACACACGCCGGCTGCACCGGGGACTCATTAATCCCTTTCATTCATATAGTACCCCAAGAAGGTGTCATTTCTTTGAAGAGGGTGTAATAAATAATAATTAAAGAAGCCGACTATCATGATTATGGGCATCGTAATTTGAGGTGTCATAAAACTGTCTTCAGTAGCTGAAACCGCGTTTCTTTCAAATTGATTATGATCATCAATATGTGTATAGCCTTTCAATAGTTATTATTTAAACTGGACTTAGTTATATTTCAATTTGATTATTCAAATATAATTAATTAATTAATATATTCTTAAGAATGAAAAAGATGGAGAAAAAGGAACAAAAATTCTTCATAAAAAGCGCTAAGATAAACGCACTTTTATTGATGTAAGGCTCGGTACAAACAAGGTCGGAAAAAAGATCAAGAACTAATTATTTATTTAATTGTTTATTACCTATTTTTATTTATTTATTTTTTTATTATTTATTTCTCCATTATGAATTAATTTTTTAGTCTGATTGCATAATGGCGCAAATTGTTATTTAATTATAAGTCATATCTAAGTAATACATATTTTCGTTCGCGCGCGGATCCAACATCGTTTGCCCAAGGTGTGAGAAATTAAATTCGTTATAAAAGAGCCAAAGGCAAAAATTATTTGTAATTTTGTATTTAAATGTCATCGTTGTTCCCTGATTGGGATGGCGGCACACATTTTACTTTAATTTAAACTCAGTAATGTATGTAAACAACATTGAACCGGAAATGTTTTTGCCACCCGGAAGTGAAAGTTTTAACCACAATGCAACGCGCACTACGTCATCGAGGTCAAGGTCAAATAATGTAAACAATAATATTGTATCTGTCTATAGAATTCCGATAATCTTACAGGTGACGCTTCAGATGTCCGATAATCTTACAGGTGAACGGTCACGAAATTCTCTCAATTTCAGTTTTACGATTTTACGCCATTTAGTACCTTTTATTTTCAACTTTGACAGTTCTAACACTGTTTCCAAACTCTCCAAGATGTATTAGCCCACAAAAATCATAATTTTGTTAAATTTCTGTTTAATTTTCCAAATTTCTTCATTTTCAAAATTCCGTAGCCATTTTGCTGTAGTTACATTTTTCTAGTTTGTAGCGGTGTGTTTATTTCTTATGTAGTTATATAAGGTTTTACAATGTTATGAGTAGTATGTAGAATTTTTAGATTACATTTTGTCTCCTAGTTTTGGACTGCCTATGACAGGCAGATGTAGATTTCACACTCTTATTATGTAGTATTTAGTAAGCCTCTGAAGAAGCCGAAAGGCGAAAGCGCGCTCAGGCACAAATAGGATTTTGCACTGTTGATGATAAAATCTCCATATATACTTACCGCATATCATTTTAGCATCCAAATTGGATCCAGTGCTACCGACAGGGTTTGATTGTTTGATGTATATTACCTAAATCTCAATCTCATATTATATATAATTATTTTATAATGTTGTTCGTTCCAAGGCGATACTTCTTGTTATGTCCCGTTGTACCGCTCATTCATTCGAGATTATCTGCCGTGATTGAAAGGTCGGGTTGGCAGATCACATGATGCGTAGATTCTATAAATAGCTCAGTTATTCGATGCAATGTATCATACAATCTCTGACATACTGCATCAGGGAGTCGACTCTTTGGCTCAGTGGTTAGAGCATTGATTTCTACCCCGGCGGTCCGGGTCGAATCCCATCAGGGACGTGTTTTTTCCCATACTATGCATCATTTCTTAGGTACAAATTTTCGTATTCGTAAGATGGGGGCTCGCCGGGATGGACCATTTGAGTCATATAGTCATAAAAATGACATTCTCGTAATCATACATGTGTTATGTCCCATTGCACCACTCATTCATTCGAGTTTATCTGCCGTGGTTGGCAGATCACATGGATCGTAGCTTCTATAAATAGCACAGCCAGTATTCGATACAATGAATCAGAAGAGTACAATCCGTGACATACTGCACCAGGGAGTCGACTCTTTGGCTCAGTCTTTAGAGCATTGGATTCATATCCCGGCGGTCCGGGTTCGAATCCCATCAGGGACGTGGGATTTTTTTCAAACTATGCATCATTTCTTAGTAACGAATTTTCGTATTCGTAACATTCTGTTGTGGTCCTAATTGTTTTATGTTTTGGTGTTGATTTTTGTGCTGTTTGACCATTTTCATATTTTTAGTTAAGTTCAGGTAACTGAGCGGCCACCTATTTTGGAAATAACTGCTTACTCGGCTTACGATATGTTCTTTTAGTATGATTAGTACCTGATTGTCGGTTTAGGGTTTTTCCATCTCGGTTTTTATAGTGGGAATTTCTTTCTGATTGCGCCATTTCCTGATCATTGCCTGAACGAAATATGCCGAAAGTGGTAATCAATCTCGGACCTGCTTTAATACGAACCAGGCACTCGACCGATCAAGCTGCTGCACCCGGCTTCGGAGTTGCATAACCGCAGAAAATTATTACTCTTGACGAGGTTAACTGCCGAGCTGGGCCTGGTCGTATACTTTAAAGTATATGCAAGTTTGGAAGGCAACTTTATTATTATTATTATTATTATTTATTAATTTAATTGATTAATTAATTAATTAATTAATTTAATTGATTAATTAATTAATTAATTAATATTGCACACCCTGTGCAACTTATTAGGTTTACATGTTTATCCCGCCGTTCGTTTGTCAATCCTTAGGCTAGTTGAAATTGACTACCGCGACTGTAACGGCTGTACGAGTAGCTTGTCACCTCCGCGGTCCGGGTTTAAATCCGGGTCAGGTAGTGGTCGACCGTCCAGTTTCGATGGTTTTCTCCGGTTTCCTCCTCCACGTTTGACCACAAAACGCCAACATCCGCGCCTCCAAGAACGCGTATATAAGTTTCTTGAGCCTTTTCTGTAATTGAAGTAAAATTACGGCTGTCATTATATTTGGTCGACGTCAGATGTTCGGCGTTTAATGATTAACGACAGCCTGGTTCGACATCGCAAGTAAGTACCATGTGATTTACCCGCTTGAGAAACTCTTTATACTACAGTATTCCTAGCCTGGGTTCAGTCGTCAATATGATTTCCAAATATATGTTTTTTTTATTAATCATTTTTTTTTTATAAAACTTACACATCAAACGTATCGGTAGCCGTTATTGATTTCCGTAGATATTGGTCATTTTTGACCAAGAAACGAAAAAATAAAAAAGAGAGAAAATGATCAGACTGGAGCCCAGACTACAGTATTCCTACCACAGCTGATAAACACGTGGTATGAAATTGGTGACGCACAATACAATTTTACCCAAATACCTATAGGACTTACGGCTTATCAGTAACTAGCATCTAGTAACAAGTAGCCCAAGGGCAACGATCGCTCACCTGAGAGTTCAAGAAATACAGTCACTGGACTAAAGAAAAGTACTTAAAATTTGGCTTTGATTGGCCAAGCGGTTTAAGAGAAGAAGATCTTTGAAAAGTGTGTATGGACGACGGACCGGCCAAGGTCAAGAGATGACCTTGACCCAAATTAATCATATACCTTCATCTTATCCATTAGTTGTTTTCATCTACCACTTTTCAGGTTTTATGCTGCAATAGTTTTCAAAAAATCCATAGTTTTCACTTTTTCCCATGTAGAAGCCAATGTTTCCAAACTTGACCTTGCCGTAAAATAGGTCATGCCATCACAGGGCCATGCTTTATATATACATTGTAGTACTTGAGTCATAGATGCTTCATGCCAAGTTTCATTGAAATCGGTCCACCGGTTCCGAAGAAGAAGATTTTTGAAGGGTTTTTACCATATATGGGCATGGCGGCCATCTTGGTCCTGTATCCTGGATTATTTATACACTGAAAAAAAGTTATAAGAGGCCACCTCATATATTTTTTTCTAGTTCAGAAAGTAAAAAACGATCAATTAAAATTCATGATCGAATGAATAAACCAATGTATAACAGTGGCTCTGTGAGTTTCTGCGTTCCAAAATGCGTGATATATCTCACACAGACGAAGCATGAGTAAATGTACCCTCTTTTCAAAACGTCACACTTTGTTAACATCAAATTTAATGTCCTCTTATGGCGTTGTGTTCTACATTTTAAATTAATTGAAAGTGCTACTGACTGCCATGATGCAAGATAAAATTAAGTCGGATGTGTTGCTGCAATAAGAATCTTCTTTTCTGTTTTGTGCATGCAAGAAGAAAGCAACATGAATAACAGGAATTCAGCTTTTTGCATACAATTTGAATACAAACTTTGTTCATCTACGGTTGCATTATTATCAGCAGTATGGAATTGAAATTTTCAGCTATTATTAAAGCCTAGGTTACATTTGCCCTACGATTAACTTGCGATGATCGCACGATGCCATTTTTTGCATTTTCGTGCGGTCTCCGCAGGGTAACCCTACGATGCCCCTACGATTCTACGGCTTCCTACGGCTTCCTACGACTTCCTACGGCTTCCTACGATCTCCGTAGCCTCTACGATTTTGTAGTAGTCTGCACTTTTACAAACTTTAAAAATCGTAAGACCGTAGCCCGTAGACACGTCGTAGGTAGCATCATCGTACGGGCGCCTTACGGAAACCCTGCGATGATCGAGCGGTCACCGCACGCTTTTATGATAATTTGGGGACTAAATCAATAAGATAATCGTAGACCTTTAGGGTGATCGTGCGGCATCCGTACGGTTATATCCCAAGTTTATTAAAATCGTACGGACACCTAACATAGTACGGCTATCGTAGGGAGACCACAAGAAAACGTAAGGACTCCTCACGGCCATCACACGGGCTCCGTACGATTTCAACTTAAAGTGTGCGGAGACCCTTTGATTTCCCTACGATCTTCAAACAGTTCCGACTCAGGACATCAAAGAAAGCTAAAACAAGAAATCGAACGATGCCCGTATGAATTGTAAACACCTACGTCGTAGCCCATGATCACATTCAATTTTTAAAAAAATCGTAGGGAAATCGCGGACCGAAAAATCGTACAATGATCGGGGCAAATGTAACCTACTAGGCATGACCTCTTGCGGCCTCCCTACGATCACTGTACGATTTTTGTTCCCAAATTATCATAAAAAAATCGTGCGGTGACCGCTCGATTATCGCAGGGTATCCGTACGGTGCCCGTATGATGCCCTACGACGTGTCTACGGTCTACGGTCTTACGATTTTAAAATTTGTAATAGTGCAGACTATTACAAGATCGTAGAGGCTACGGAGATCGTAGGAAGTCGTAGAATCGTAGGGACATCGTAAGGTCACCCTGCGGAGGCCGCACGAAAATGCAAAAAATGTCATCGTACGATCATCGCAAGCTAATCGTAGGGCAAATGTAACCAAGGCATCAGTCAGAAGTCCAAGGGACTCCGTACGATATCCACTAACAGTCTGCGGAGACCCTACGACTACCGTGCGGCCTCCTTGCGTTTTGTATCAAAACGTATAGGGACTCCGTACGGACAACGCACGGGATCCGTACGATATCTACGTACTATCTGCGGAGACATACGACTGCCGTACGATCGCCTTGCGCTTTTGTAAGAGAACGTCGACAAATGGCAGATCAAAAATCGTACGATGCCCGTATGAATTGTTAACACATACGTCGTAGCCCACGATCTCCTACGATGTCTAAAAATCGTAGAGAAAATCGCAGACCGAAAAATCGTACGATGATCGGGGCAAATGTAACCTAGGCTTAAGGTCTAATACTAGACTTTGATAAACTTTGAAAATTTAAAAAATCATCCACCAATTTCGTAATTTTGTTCGTTAAAAATTGGCATTGAAACCGGAAGTATGCGACAGCCGTGACCTGTTTGTCCTCGAAAATAGTCTAAAATAGATCATTCGAGTTATATCTTTCATTTCCAGGCCTTATCAAGTGCATTTAACAGGGATTAACACGTTTTAGAGGCACATTGATGAATTTTCCAAAAATAGCGATTTTTTAAAATGCGTAAAAAGCCTATCAGAAAAGAAAATTCGAATGTTTGATGTTTTTTATCAAGCCGTAAAGGTCCCTTTGATGACACCGGTTCGTGCTTCTTATGGTGTATACATTTCGCAACTTATTAGGTTTGCTAGAGTCTGCAATAATGTTACAGACTTCAACGCTCGAAATAAATGTTTAACGGCAAAACTTCTCCAACAGGGCTATCGGTATCATAAACTTCGAAAAACATTTTCAAAATTTTATCGTAGACACTATGAATTGATTTCCAAATATAATGTTGGGTTAAAGACGCTTTTAAGTGAGGGCCTTTCGGAACCTGAATTTTATGGTGACTTGGTTTACAAATTTAAGAAACTTAAAGGAGTTAATGATTTTTCTTTTCAGTTCAGAAAAATCATAACACGTTACAGACGTATAGGTTATAACTTGAATGTTATGCGACAGTCTGCATGCTTAGTTTTTAACCCAATCATGGTTGATAACTATGCTGCCTTCTTTAATTGCACGCCGGTGGGTCGGGCGTCAGACTCTATGATGGCCCCGACATAAAGCTATTCATTTTAGTTGGTTGGGGCCGGAGCTTCTTGTCTGTTGCTTGGCCCACCGGGGTCCAACTGGTGTTTTTCTTTTGCTCCGGAGTTAGTAGGTTATTCGGCGCCCAGGGATCTCCATCGTCGGGCAGCTTACTCAGTCTGTGAGTCCTGGTTTTTGATTCATCAGGATGTTTATCATGATTTATTTGTTTGTTCTTGATGATTCATTGACTAGTTAGGGATTCACCGCGAGGACCGAATAACTAACTAAATGTTATGAACCACTGCAGAAGCTGAGGGTGAGGTTATGGCCATGTAAAACCGGTTTAAGCCCGCCAGTAACTTTGTGTTACTGATCGTTCCAAGTCGATACTTCTGTGGTGGTTCTTTTTGTTTTATGTTTTGGTGTATAAAATTTTTTGTGCTGTTTGCGCCTTATGTATGTTTTCATATTTTTAGTTAAGTTAAGGTAACTGAGTGGCCACCTATTGGGAAAATAGCTGCTCATTCGGCTTACGATACGTTTCATGGTATAAGTACCTGGTTGTTAGTTTGGTTTTTTCCCACCTCGGTTTTTGGAGTGGGAATCTTTTTCTGATTGCGCCTTTTCCTGATCTTTGCCTACTTGTACCTTTTCCTAGTTTCAATAAATGTTGTGCTTTATCTAATTATTTTATTCAAAAACATTGATTTTTGCATTTTTACTCCAAAACGCGTTTAGTGAACGAAATTTATTTCTGAATACTTTGGAACTTTACTTAGTTGAAAGACACGTCTTTAGACCAAAATATCGTGCAATTTTGAACATGGCTTAGAAACAAAAAATTAGTCTGAAAAGTGGCCTCTTATAACATTTTTTCAGTGTATATACATTGGTTCCAACTTCCTACAGATGCTTCATATAAAATTTGGCTTTGATTAGCCAAGCCGTTTCAGAGAAGAAGATCTTTAAAAAGAGTGAATGGACGACAGACCGGCCAAGGTCAAGAGATGACCTTGACCTAAATTAATCATATACCTTCATCTAATCCATTAGTTGTGTGCATCTACCACTTTTCATAGGCTGCAATAGTTTTCATAAAATTCATAGTTTTCAATTTTCCCCATGTAAAAGCCAATGTTTCCAAAATTGACCCTGCAATAAAATAGGCCAAGGTCATCGCAGGGTCATGATTTATATATACATTGTAGTACTGGAGTCATAGATGCTTCATGCTAAGTTTCGTTGAAATCGGTCTACCGGTTCCAGAGAAGAAGATTTTTGAAGGGTTTTTACCATATATGCGCATGGCGGCCATCTTGGTCGTGTATCCTGGATTATTTATATATACATTAATTCCCACTTCCTACAGATGCTAGGACTAGTCAACGAACATTTACGTAAAAACAAAACTTAAATATTTCAAGCGAAATGGCAGAAATTGCAATTTTCCGCTTTTCGTCTTATAAGTCAATGGAAACTTTAAGTTGCCATAGCAACCAAAGTAGTGGGACCAGGACAATAAAAAACACAAACTTTGTAGAGGCTAATATCATAATCATGTATGCAAAGTTTCAGCTTCATCCGCTTTACAACTTCTGAGAAGAAAATTTTTTAATATTTTTTCGAAAATTTACCCTTTACGTTGACACTATAGCAAGCAAACGAATAAAGCGATTTAAACAAAAGTTGCCTAAAACGGAGAGGACTACTCAATAAACATTTATGTAAAAACAAAATTTCAATATCCTCAATGAAACGGCAGAAATTGCAAATTTCCACTTTTTGCCTTATAAGTCAATGGAAACTTCAAGTTACCATAGCAACCAAAGTAGTTGGACAAAGACAATAGAAAACACAAACTTTGTACAGGCTAATGTTATAAACATGTATGCTTAATTTCAGCTTCATCCCCCATACGGCTTCTGAGAAGAAGATTTTTGAATATTTCTTTCGAAAATTTACCCTTTATGTTGCTATAGCAACCAAACGAATAAAGTGATTTTTACAAAAGTTGCCTTAAACGTGAAGGACTACCCAATAAACATTTATGTAAAAACAAAATTCAAATATCCACAGCCTGACAACGGAAAATGCCAATTTCCACTTTTCATACAATTCAATGGAAAACTTAAAGTTGCCATAGCAACCAGAGTTCTCATCCGAGCAAAATAAAAAAACACAAACTTTCGTTCCCCCTACACATGGATGCTCCACATAAAATTTGGCTTTGATCGGCCAAGCGGTTTCAGAGAAGAAGATCTTTGAAAATGTGAACGGACGCATGCACGGACGCACGCACGGACGCACGCCGGCTCGACTACCATACTATAAGCTCCTCATGAGCCTTCGGCTCAGGTGAGCTAAAAATACAACATGAAGTTTAGGGAAAATCCCGCCCACTTTTGCAAACTCTTGGCGTGAGTCTCTATGGTACGAAGTTGAGTTGAAAAATTCGAGTTTTCTCCTAATAATTTATACTATTTACTCTATTGACTGATAGATCGACGCAGTCAATGCAGAAATTGAACATTTATTGAATGAAAAGGTACAAGTAGGCAAAGATCAGGAAAAGGCGCAATCAGAAAGAGATTCTCACTCCAAAAACCGAGGTGGGAAAAAACAAACTAACAATCAGGCACTTATACCATGAAACATATCGTAAGCCGAATGAGCAGCTATTTTCTCAATAGGTGACATAAGAAGTCCAGGTTATTTATTTTTCGCAAACACTTCCGCACCATGAACATATAGTGCTTCCAACACAATAACATTGAAGTGTTTGCGAAAACAAAATAACCGGGATTTCTTTTGTTACTTTCTTTCAATAAATGTTCAATTCCTGCATGGACTGCACCCATCTATTTTAAGCTCACCTGAGCCGAAGGCTCAAAAGGTGAGCTTATATGATGACCATGCTCCGTCGTCGTTGTCGTCGTCGTCGTCGTCGTCGTTGTCGTTGTTCACACTTTTCAAAGACATTCTCCTCTGAAACCCCTGGTTCAATCAATGCCAAACTTCATGTGGAGCCTCCTTAGGAAGGGGGAACTTAAGTTTGTATAAATGGTGCAGGTCACATGACCAAGATGGCCGCCATGCCCATATATGGTAAAAACCTCAATAAATCTTATTCTCCTCTTTAAATGCTCGACTGATTTCAATAAAACTTGTCATGTAGCATCAGGGACTCTGGCCCATCATAGTTTAAATAAATCATGACCTTGGGTTGACCTTGACCTATTGGTCTCATAGGCTCTTCTCAATGGAAAATGATATACATTCGATTTTTCAGGAAGTTTTGTAGCCTGTGACCTGAAAGTTGGTACACACATACAACTTATTGATTTAATGAAGTCATATTAGTATTCAAGGTCAAGGTCATCTCTGGACATTGGTCAATGGTCATTTACATATTAAATTTAAAACTTAATTTTCTCAGAAACCACTTCACCAATCAAAGCCAAATTTTATATGTGATATCCTTAGGAAGGGGGAACCAAAGTTTGTATAAATGGTCCATGCACATATATGTGGTAAAATCCTTTAAAAACCAACTTCTCTGGAATCGGTGGACCGATTTCAATAAAACTTGGTATGTAGCATTGAGGGCTCTGGCCCTTCGTAGTTTATATAAATCATGACCTTGGGTTGACCTTGATCTATTAAACTGTTAATTTAAACAGAAAGGTCAGATCTGAAAATAAGTAGATATAGACAGTTTATAGTGTTAATAATTATGTGATTATTTGAGGTCAAGTTTACATTTTACGTTGGCCAACATGGCCTTAGCCTGCAAAGGTCAGTCATCAAAGACAAAATCTCAGGTGAGCGATATAAGGACCATTGGTCCTCTGGTATATTAGCTAGTAATACATGTACATGTATGTTGTCATCTCCTTGCTAGTTACCCTAGAACATTTGAGCCAACTAGTTTTATTATAATGCAGCCTTATTCTACACAGTGAACATTTGTTTTCAAAACTTTCAATCGAAACTATATATACGTCTGTTATTTGGTATCACTGTGCATCCATACAAATGATGAAGGTGTAGCGTGACTGCAAAACGTGGAGGCTGAACCAAACTGTTGCAAGCTAATAAACCCCTTTGTTTTAGTTTCATGGATGTTACATTCCTTCTTTTTAAATCCGAAATTTTAAGCCTCAGGCCCTCTTCTGTGGCTGTACAGTCTGTGTTGAACCTGGTTGGAAATACTGGACAGTTTTCTTAAGACACAGCTTGAGTGACATCCATAGTATATTGTTACTTTTGCATTTTTAGCTCACCTGAGCCATTAGGCTCACAATGTGAGCTTAAAGGATGCCCATGATCCGAGGTCCGTCCGTCGTCCGTCTGTCCACAATTTCAAAGATCTCTTCTGAAACGGCTTGGCCAATCAAAGCCTAATTTTATACAAGGCATCTATAGGAAGAGGGAACCATATTAATAATCCAGGTTACATAATCAAGATTCCCGCCACACCAATATATGGTAAAAACCTTTAAAAATACTCTCCAGAACTGGAGAACCGATTTCAACGAAAATTGGCATGAAGTATGGATGACTCAAGTACTACAATGTGTATATAAATCATGATCCTGTGATGACCTTGACCTATTTTATGACAAGCTCAACATAGGTCACCAATGCATTTGAATGGGGAAAACTTTTATAATGTCACTTAAAGGGAACATCTTTCAGGAAATGGGCAGTAGGACTGAATATTAATGAAAAATATGGGCCCATAGGGGCTCATGTGCCCCCACAATTTCAAAGATCGCTTCTAAAACCACTTGGCCAATCAAAGCCAAATTTCATATGAAGCATCTATAAGAAAGGGGAATCAATGTGTATATAAATAATCCAGGTCACATGACCAAGAATGCCGCCATGCCCATATACATGTATATTAAAACCCTTCAAAAATCTTTTTCTCCGGAATTGGTTGACCGATTTCAACGAAACTGGGCATGAAGCATCGATGACACAAGTACTACAATGTATATAAAAATCATGACCCTGTGATGACCTTGACCTGACCTAGGACCAGGTCAACATGGGTCGCCTGTGCATTTGAATGGATAAAACTGTTACAATGTAGTTTGAAGGGAAAATCTTGCAGGAAAGTGGTAAAAGGACAGGATATTAATTATTCTGAAGAAAAAACTGGCCCCAGGACTTCATCTAACCCCTTTTTTGGCGCTATTTTCCGTAATATTCAAACATGTTTATTGGTACATGTATATATAACTGATCTCAGGTGAGCGTTTACAGGACTATTGGTCCTCTGGTTCAGTAGGGTACACACTATAGGAGAAAACTCGATTATCTTACCATAACGTCTGTCTCAATTACAGTGTGTGTCTGCAATCATTTATCAGTTTGTATGTAACTAAACAATACCACGTGATTGTCAGTAGTGCCCTACAGTAAGTGAGATCTCGGCTTTTCGTATTAAAATTATCGGTGTATAATTTGGTAGTTTGTTAACGTCCCTGTCAACAATTGTCCTGTCATGTTAACAAACGCTTATGGTGACAGATGAAGCACATCATGAAGTCTTCGACACAATGAAGCAGATTTCTGGCCTCTGTGTTTTGCTCTGATCTTCTTATATTACCACTGGGACACAAAATATTACACAATTAATGAAAAGGAGCTCAAATGCGCTGGTCAGGTACAAGCTATCGCTAAGGAAGCATTAGATTGTGTTTTGTATGTAAAATACATTTTTTTCTTTTTGACTTGTTTTGTTGTAGCGTTGAATAACTCCGTCACTAATTATATTTGTATAGAAATCTTTCCTCCTCGGATGATAGAGTAAGGATAACTGACAGTCCCGATATGACCTTAAAACTAGCAAACAAACAAACGAACGAGGGAACAAACGAACGCACAAACACTTTTTATTTACAACTGAATAGGTTGGATAAATGAAAGTGTTTCAAGTGCATCGATAAGATGAATTATCTTGAGATAATCCCTGACTTTTTGTCAATGTATGGTGTATTTACAAGTAAGAGTACATCTCAGATTAGGCAAGAAATGTGTTTTAGTTAGGGAACTGAAATCGCGTATCATGCAATATTACAGAAAAATAGCACCCGAGCGGTATACGGCTGAATTGTTACCTACTGGTAGCCTGAATAGTGCTTGATATAGCATTACTGTATATAAGAAATGCGATGCAAATAGCATTCCGATAAAAATGCATTTTGTATGGAACGCCGTTGATATGTCCATAATTACAATGTATAGTCTTTCATGCTCACTCCATGTGTGTGAAGCAGGGCCCAGAATTACAATCCTCCCTTAAAGTTAAGGAAGACCTTAGTTAAGGTGACGAACTTTAGCATCCAAAAAGATACATTTAAAATTTACTAAAATCAAACTTATTGGAATTGGTATGTAAATGGCATTTTATTTTATACATCTGTATATGTTTGTAAAAACAGTAATTTATTTTAACGGTAAAATATCGAGACGAAATTTGTCACTTTAACTAAGGTCTTCCTTAAGTTTAAGGGTGGATTATTATTCTAGGCTCAGTATTACAAGTAAATGTTTAAGCTAATTTTAATCCTAATACAATGGTCTTATCATGTAAGAATTATGTTAGATATAAAAATGCCTGTAGAAAAATGGGCAGCCTTTAATTTTCGCTAATATAGTCATCCAGACCTTAGTAAGACGTTATTTTAAGAGATTTTCATGTTTTAATTTGTATTTAAGTTCACATGAGCTGTCAAGCTCTAGAATAGGCAGAAACCCGGCGTTCGCTGGAACTTGGTACAGTATGTAGCATCGGGAAGTCTGACAGTCATCGCGTGTTTAAGTCATGGTCTTGGATTGAGCTTGGCCTATTTTAAGGCATGGTTAAAATTGGTCACATACGTACTAGGTCATTCAAAATGTAATGCAATATGTAGCGTATTTTTAGCTCATCTGAGCCGAAGGCTCACAAGGTGAGCTAATAGGATGGCCAGGATCCGGCGTCCGTCCGTCGTCGTCCGTCCGTCCGTCCGTCCGTCGTCGTCGTCCACAATTTCAAAGATCTTCTTCTCTAAAACCGCTTAGCCGATCTAGTTGAAATTTTATGTGGAGCCTCCTTGGATAGTGGCATTTCAAGTTTGATCGCGAAATCCAGGTCACATGACCAAGATGGCCGCCACGCCCATATATGGTAAAAACCCTTCAAAAATCTTCTTCTCCAGAACCGGTGGGCCGATTTCCACGAAACTTGGTATGTAGTATGAGGGACTTCAGCCCATCATAGTTTGATAAAATGATGACCCTAGGATGACCTTGACATATTTTACGGCAAGGTCAATTTTGGGAACATAGGCTTTTACATGGGAAAAAGTGAAAACTATGGAATTTTTGAAAACTATTGCAGCCTGATGCTTGAAAAGTGGTAGATGCAAACAACTAATGGAGTAAATGAAGGTATGTGATTAATATAGGTCAAGGTCATCTCTTGACCTTGGCCAGTCTGTCGTCCATACACACTGTTCAAAGATCTTCTTCTCTGAAACTGCTGGACCAATCAAAGTGAAATTTTATGTGGAGCATCCATGGGTAGGGGAGACGAAGGTTTGATCGCGAAATCCAGGTCACATTACCAAGATGGCCGCCACGCCATATATGGTAAAAACCACTCAAAAATTTTCTTCTCCAGAACCGGCAGGCCAATTTTCGCGAAACTTGGTATGTAGTAATTACCCGCTGAGCGACTGGTGGGTATGATATTTTCCTGACCTGTCCAGCCAAAAGCATGCACCGAGAGCCCGAAGGGCTCGAGATGCATGCTTTTGGCGGGACAGGTCAGGAAAATATCATGCCCACCTGTCGCGAAGCGGGTAATTAACTTACCTTATGACCCCACTGAGTGAAATTTTAGTTTTTAAGGTCTACACAGCGATAATGAACACCAGTAAAGTGACTTTTCTCGCGGTGTAACTATTGACCGAACACTGCACGTGCAAAACGAGGAGGCTTGTTAAGTCTACCGCGTCGCTTTTGTCAAAAATAGATCAGAATGGAGTATCTTCCCTTGTGCATTAAAACATTTTGAAACTTTTTTTTTTGTAATGACCGTTTTTTTCTCCAATTGTTTAATCAGCAATAGAAATTATCTTTTATTGAAACAGTTAACAAACTGGGAGAGCAAATATAAATTACCTTTTCTTTTATATGCTAAAACGTAATACCATTTCGTAATGATTTTCAGATAAGTATATATAGCGTGTGTAGGTTTGTAATGCAAGGTTTGAAACCAATGAACCTAACTTTCTAAAATCCCCATAGTAAGTTAGGGGACCAGTGTACAAATGCCCAACTGTATTTAAGGGATACAGCTGGTCGTTTATCATAAACATAATCGCAATGCAAAAATGTGTGAAATTGGTTTCTGGTTCATTGTTCTTGCACTTTAACAACAATAACCCACTAACAATAATATAAGAACCAGAAACCAATTCTCTCAGCTCATTGTAACTTCCCAGTCCGATCAGTGCACAGCAATCGATATCCATGTGCACTGGTCATGGTAAGTTCCTTGTTTCAACACTTGTTGATGACGTAGCTTTTTGCAAGGAAATAAAAGCAGTTACGTTGGTGAAGTCTGCATCGGAATGGCATGCCCACGCTTTAGTGCATTTTTATTCATCAGCCGTCAGAAGGTAGGAAAGTCACTTTCACCACCGATCTGGGGGTAAGGAAAGTACTTTCCTTACCTCCAGGCAGGTGTGAAAGTATTTTCTCTACCTGCATAACTGCCCTAGACACCGCGCATGCAGTAAGGTATGAAAAATATTTCCCCATGATTAATATTGCAGTCATAAGGTAAGTAGCATTTGGGACTACAGCCCATCATAGTTTGATCAAATGATGACCATAGGATGACCTTGACCTATTTTACGGCAAGGTCAATTTTGGAAACATAGGCTTTTACGTGGGAAAAGGCGAAAACAATGTATATTTTGGAAACTGTTGCAGTCTGAGACCTGGAAGTTGCTAGATGCAGACAACCAATGGAGTCAATTAAGGTAAGTAATTAATGAAGGCCAAGGTCATTTCTTGACCTTGACCCAAAGTCATTTAAATATCAAAATTAAAATTATGGTTTTCTCATAAATCACTGGGTTTGGAAACTATTGCAGCCTGAGACCTGACACTTTGCAGATGCAGACAACTTATGAATTCAATAAAGGTGTGTGAGTATTCAAGGTCAAGGTCATTTCATGATGACTTAATACTCCAGGATCAGGCTTCAGGTGAGCGTTCTCAGGACCAATGGTCTTCTGGTTGTGTATTTTTATCTGACATAGGGAATGTTTTTAATTTCTGAAAGTTTGATGCAATCTGCATTCAGGAAAATAAACATCAACTAAATCAGACCATACATCGTATGTTGCTTAGCAACCATAAAATGGCAGCTAAGGTGTCGTGGCCGCGAAAACCGCTTTTCAAAAATCAAATAAATAAACATAAAGCTTTGGTATTTCTTTGATGGTGTTTTAAATAGTTATCTATTGACATGCTTGTGTAATGTCACCATAGCCAGAACTTTCTAGGCAATTGCTATGTAAATACAGCCCCACGCGTGTCAACTGTTGCTTAGCAACGCCAGAACGTATGCGATTTCGGTTTAATGCACTTTACATAGATTTTGGTTGCTAGGCAACGAAATATGTTAGATGAGAATTGCATTTTATAGCAAGTAGTGTACGAAGCGTCGATGACAGAAACAAATAGGCGTATTAATGTTCGATTAAACAAACTAGATGTCAACTGGTAGCAGAAATTGTATCTCTACCCCAATTTTTCATCCTTCAAACGAGAAATTTTAGTCATTTTTTGAACTTTGATTGGGTGTCATTTAAAATATATCAATCAGACTACATTATCTTGAACACTAACTGCAACTATTTTAAGTTCGGTGTAAGAAAATAAAGTGAACATGTTTAATTTGGTTTTCCTGTCACCATGACAACAGTACTAAGAGTCGTGGCCAAGTGTCTTTTCCACGTGTTCTGTCGTTGCTAGGCAACAGGAAGTCAAGCATGTGACTAGGTGTTGAATTGTCTCGCAGAGGGCAAATTGAATTTATGTTTCAAGAAAACTCAATCAAACTTTAATAATGTGTTCAAACAAAACATTATGGTCAATATTGCATTACTTATTGAATGACCCTCGTAGTCGTTTCAATAGGAAAAAGTACAAACATTGGATATTTTAGAAATATATTTGTAGACAGACACCTGATAGATGATATATGCAGACACATTATTGAGTTATTGAATTTGCATGCATATTTTAAATATCTTAATATAGTATTATATATATTATATATATATGTAAATCTTGATAAGTCAGAGAACAAAAATTGTAGACATATTATGGTTTTCAGATGAGCAATACTTGATATAAATTTACAACATGTAGGATTCACGTTTTCATTTTTAAGCTATAGCCAAACTGTAGTTCTTCAGCACAGATTTTGTGTAAACCAGCTCAAGAACCCAGAAACATGTTTCATGTGTTTTCTTAGTATAAGTACCTGATTGTTAATTTAATTTTTCCCACCTCGGCTTCTGGAGTTGGAATTTCTGTCTGACTGCACCTTTTCCTGATCATTGCCTTCTTTTACCTTTTTTCATGAAATGCGTTTCATTTACCTCTATGTAATCAGTCCTGGAATGTGATTCGGTACACCATACACTATCACCAATCCAACCATGCACTTTATGATTTAGCACTAATTCGCTTCTTACTTGAAATTCTTCAATATAGCCATCCCACAATCCAAGACTCTGGTGACAGTGCTTTGGATCTATAGAAAGATATGTGCACATATCAATTGTATATATGGTAAAAGAGATCAAACTCCACGACTGTCGTATGATATCAATTGTATATATGGTAAAACTCCACGACTGTCGTATGAATTATTTGGTTTTCTTTATTTCCCGACTAGCTTCGTTGCATTTCCTTTGTCAAAAGCTGACGGATTTATGCATCACGCATCAAAGGTGTTTGCCATTTTCCGCTTTCCTAGTATTAAGAGGAATGCATGCGTTGTTTTTTCCTACAGTGACCGATATCACCGCTGAGAAACACGCGGTACGGAATGGGTGACGCACAATGACATTCTGTCCGAAGTTGAGATGAGTTTTCTCGTATAGAGTTTACTCTATTGACTGATAGATAGGCGCAGTCAATGCAGAAATTGAACATTTATTGAATGAAAGTAACCTAAGTAATCTAGGTTATTTCGTTTTTGCAAAAACTTCCGCCCCGTGAACATATAGTGCTTCCATCACAATAACATTGACATGCTTGCAAAAACGAAACAACCGGGATTTATTATGTTAGTAATACATTCTTACAATAAATGTTCAATTTCTGCATTGACTGCACCCATCTATCAGTCAGTAGAAGAAACTCTAATTTACAATTTTATCATTTGTTTCTAGGTGTGTTCTCCCCTCACCAAGTCCTTTCGTCAGTGTATTTTTTTTTTTTTTTTTACATTCACCCATCATATCAAAGTGCCATCCCGGGTCAAGGGGGGGACAGGGTCAGCAAGGCAAAACCTACATACTTTTCTTAAATTTTCCATGAACTAAAGTAAGCAGAGTTGTTATGGACAATTTTAAAGACATCAAATATTAATGGTTATCATCAGGATTCATGACACAATGAAATCGCGGAATCATTTTTATGGATTTTGTAATTCGGGATAATACCGCGAAATTGTCCCGGGTAACAAAAAAAAAAAAAAAAAAAAAAAAAAAAAAAAAAAAAAAAACACGCGAAAATGAATAGGGGCGAAAAAAATGCTGGGTTACAGTACACGTTTGTAACCCCACCTCGGGGTTTGTGGCGGGACAATGGCTGTGTTATCGTCGACGTCGTTAAATCGTTTTACAGTTTCTGTATAATCTAAAATGCGTAAACATTGTATAGACTTTTTTAATCAGTTTTACGTCCCTTTCAAGATTATTTCAGCTCATATAAGACAGGCCAATCAGTACGTGGGGCGAAAACGGGAGACCCCAGAGAAAAACCATCTTGCACACCCGCAAGCAGAACTTGGCTTGTCTCACATTATGCCCCGTGTGGGGCTCGAAAGCGGTGAAATGATCGAATCATCAGGAAAACATGTCCGTGCAAAGTATACCCCCTGAAACCCCACTTTTATATAGGTAAACTGGGGTATGCAGGGGTATACCTATTTTTCTTATTTTTGCTCCAAAACATAGATTGTGGGTACTCATTAGAACCGCCTCGGCGAGGCGGTTCTAACGTGTACCTACAATTTTTGTGGGTACTCGCTAGAACCGCCTCGGCGAGGCGGTTCTAAGGTGTACCCACAATCTATGTTTTGAGCAAAAATAAGAAAAAATATCAAACTTTTTCAGCTGAAAATGTTCAATTTTTAAAGCTAAAAAAATCTTTGTTTATTGCATGGGCAAGTTTTCGTACTGTAATATCAGCGGCTCTTAAACACTCTGCCACACTGACAATTGCAAAAAGATTTAATGTGATTGTGTTCAGGTTTAAACTCATTTTAAGAAAGTGAACGCGTTGAATGATATAGTGATCTTTTTGTTAGAATTAAAGATTCAAATTACCTCTATCTGAAAGTATTGAAACGAACCAGTTCTTGGCATTAAGTTGTTCGAAGAACCCCGCCGTTTTTGTGGTTGTAATATCTAATATGGCCAAGTATCGTGCAGACAGATACTCTGGATCATTTAAGCAATAGATATCCAGATATTCGTTACTTTCTATAAGATGTTTAAGGCAATGGACTGCACCGAGATTCAAGAAACTCCACTTTCTTCTACTAAGCGTAATATTTGTTGGTAGTAGCGTTGATTCCAGAACCTGCTGAACTGAAGAACAGTAAGACTTTGTATCATTTACTGACCATTTATTCAATTGCTTCACGGTCCCATTTATTCGATTTGAATATATCTCACGTTATCTCTAGTCTATGATTACTTTAAGCTCTACTGCATGAAGTACACATTACCAAAACATGCCCATGCAATATATTTTTTTCACCTGAAAAATTAAAAAAAATATCATTTGATAAATTTTGATAAATTTTAATACTTTGGCTCAAAACATTAATTGTGGATACACCGGGGCGGTTCTAAAGAGTACACACAATCAAAAAAAAAAAAAAAAAAAAAAAAAAAAAAAAAAAAATGAACAAGAAAATTATAGCATGTTCTTAGTAACATGCTATATGGAGGTGTTCATAGAAATTTGGAAGTTTAAAATGATATGATATTGTGATAGAAGTCTACACTGACAAGAAGAATGATTCCTTTAGTAACGTATAGTGCATTTGGATACCAAATAAAACAGATTCTGTGTTAAACCGTGAATGGCTTCATCACCACGTCTAAAAATTGTTTACTTGACCTTTAAAACTTAAAAGAAACAAACAAACATATGTAAAATTCCATCAGCAAAGAAAGTTTTATTCTTGCTGTCTGAGTGACCCAAAGTTGTATAGCGTGCTTGTGTCTAACCTGATTAGATTCCCTGAGTTTCAACACAACGATTCGAAATACATGATGAAAGTTAGATTTTGCTAGGGCCAATATCAGAATAATACTAAATATCACATAATCAAGCAATAATGGAAGGGCAGTGTGAATCCAGTATGGTTTGAATTTTATAAACCTGTGCTATAAATATTTAAATCTAAGGTCAAAATCTGCTAGCACGTGACCCAAATGGTATAATCTTAAAAGTGAGGTTAAACTGAAACGCCATAAATCTTCATCCATGAGGCTTGGTTAGGGTTAGTGTGATCCAGACTTTGCCTTTGCTGTTTGTTTTGTATAACACTGGCAAAATAACTCGGGCATTCACCTAGATATACTCTATTTTCCGTGACAAAAATGTGAAATAATACATGTCTGTAGACATGTTACATTTTCAAGTTGACGTTTTCTGTGAACATACTTTCAAAACTTAAAAAATTCACATAGTTGAAACAGCAAAGAAATGAATCAAAAGTTTCCGCATTCCCCAAAATTTTTCCTACAATCTGATATATCTTTTGTGAACTTTTGCACTACAGCAATTTAGATATTTTTTCACCACTTGAAATTACAAAAGGTTGCATTTTAAGAGTTCGATAAATATCAATACATTTATTTTTGTGTGGCTTCGTGTGATGTAGCATAAATCAATACTGTAAGAATTCCGGTTCGGGTGCGGTTTTCTTGCGTTCTAAGTAAATCACAATATATATTGTTGTGTACATAAAATTCTTCACATGCTACTATGTGGTGACCCATGATTAGCTTTGTAGCTTTGATATTATCTATGTCCGTTCCGGACAGTATCGGTTCGTTTCGGACAGTTTGGTCCAATCCGGTAACTCGTGATACCGCATGTCAATTATCTATGACAGCGAACGTGAAAGAGAACATTGTATTGGAAACAACATAATTTCATATGGATCGTTTTCCGATAAAAACCGATAAATAGGTCAACGAGAGAGTTCGTCCGAATATTATAATATAAAAACATTTGAAACTAAGCAACCCTAGTTAATATCATTAAACAATACATCTCCAGTTTAATTTTATCATAAGCATCGTATGTACTGATCTTGTTAGCGTGAAGAAAACAGATTTATTTATCGAAGTGAAAGTGACAAAAAATGGCCGACAAACACTAGCCTAGTCTAGCCTCGAAGTGTGAGGCCCAAGAAAGGGAATTCAATATCGTGTATAGAAACAGAAATGAGAAAGCACCTTCATAAACCCCTAAGGAGCCTTATTACGTCAAATGATTGACAGAATACTGAAAACATATGGAGAGGTCAATACTACGGCTAATGGCTACCCTCTAGAAAATAAGAGAAATAGGTATACCCCTGTATACTCCAGTTTTACAACATAAAAATGGGGTTCATGGGGGTATTCTTTCCATGGACATTTTTTTCGTGATCTTGACAACCACTCACCAGAAAGCATTCCTATTTGGACCGTAGATACCTGTAGAGTAAGCTTTTATTTCATAGCTCGGGCTCCTGGGTCCAGGCTAAAGGGTGGGACTGGAAGTTAATATCTAGAACACCTTCAAAATGTCTTTTATGTGGTAAAGTTTGCTAGAAGTCCATATCTTGACAACCACTCATCAGAAAGCGCTGATACTTCAGCATAGATAGTAGACCTTTGGCTTTCATTCCATGGCATCGGATCCCTGTGTAGACATCTGCAGAACTATACATACTACAGAATAGACAGTTTTGGCAGTGTTCTATTTTTTGATCTCTATCCCCACCCCCTGAAATGGACTCAGAAAACTGATGCAATGAAATAAAACTCGATACTACAGGGCGCTTAATGTACAAATATGAATGCCCTCTGATAAAATCTTGTGAAGATATAGACTTCTAGAATACTATATCACAGAAAAAGGTACAAGTAGGCAAAGATCAGGAAAAGGCGCAATCAGAGAAAGATTCCCACTCCAAAAACCGAGGTGGAAAAAAAACCAAAGTAACAATTAGGTACTTATACCATAAAACATTTCGTAAGCCGAATGAGCAGGTATTTTCCCAATAGGTGGCCACTCAGTTACCTTACCTTAACTAAAATATGAAAACATACATAAGGCGCCAACAGCAAAAAATAATTTAAACACCAAGACATGAAACAAAAAGAACCACCACAGAAGTATCGACTTGGAACGATCAGTAACACAAAGTTACTAACGGGTTTAAATCGATTTTACATGGCCATAACCTCACCCTCAGCTTCTGCAGTGGTTCATAACATTTAGTTAGTTCTTCGGTCCTCGTGGTGAATCTCTAACTAGTCAATGAATCATCAAGAACAAACAAATAAATCATGATAAACATCCTGATGAATCAAATATCAGGACTCACAGATTCAGTAAGCTGCCCGACGATGGAGATCCCTGGGCGCCGAATAACTTACTAACTCCGGAGCAAAAAAAGCCATTATTATGTGCTAGAATTTAACCTCTAGCCCCAAACCCTGGCATGGAATAAGAATAATTTTTGTTTGAGTTTTGTAAATGCAAGAAGACAGCAACATAATTAACAGCAATTTGCATACAAACTTTGTTCTTATCCGGTTGCATTATTAGCAGCAGCACGGCATTGAAATTTTCAGCGATTATTTTATGTTTAATACTTGACTCTGATAGATTTTGAAAATTTAAAAAATCGTCCACTGATTTTGTTATTTTGGTCGTTGAAATTTGGCATTGAAACCGGAAGTCTGCGACAGTCGTAACCTGTTTGTCCTCGAAAATCGTATACCGCAGCTTTTTCGAGGTATATTTTTCATTTCCATGCCTCATTCAGTGAATTTAACAGGGATTAATATGTTTAAAAGGCACATTGTTGATTTTTCCAAAAACCTCGAAAAAAGCGATTTTTTAAAAATTCGTAAAAAAATCTACAAGTTGAGAAAATTCGAATGTTTGATGTTTTTTCCAACCTGGAACGGCTCATTTGATGACACCCGTTCCTCATTTCAATAATTTTTGCGCGTTCACCAATTTTTATTCAAAAACATTGATTTTTGCATTTTTACATGAAAAACGCGTTTAGTGAAAGAAAATTATTTCTGAACATTTTGCAACTTAACTTACTTGAAAGACACGTCTTTAAGCAAAAAAAATCATTCAATTTTGAACATGGCTTATAAATTAAAAATGAGTTTGAAAAGGCGGCCTCTCATAACTTTTTGTCAGTGTATATCTTTACAACAACTGATAATAAATTATTCATACTTAGGTCATAAGTACTCAGTATGTTAAATGAATCTGACCACTGAGTCTGAGTCAGGGGTGGGGCTAGGGGTCAAAATCTAGACATCTTCAAATAAAATCTTATTTTTTTAATAGAAACACCTTTAAGGATCTGTTTTGTCAGTTATCTTTCGACTTTGTGACACTGACTTGTGTGTCATGTAGTTGAGGCTGGGTTGACCTAATTCCCATGGTCCAATGATTTTGCCTTATATTTTGACACTCAATAAGTACATTTACATACTTCTCATAGATTATTGATAAGTACTGCCGGAGCTTTCACTATAACATACTTATAGGTCACTGTGGCCTAATTTTCTGGGTCAGTGATTTCGCCTTACATTTTAACACTCAATCGGTATATGAACATACTTCTTTCACATTAAACGTGAGTTTGACAAGACCTTTGACCCCAAAGTGGTGATAAGTCACTGTGACCTAATTTCATGATCCAGTAATTTGTGCCTTATATTTTGACACTTTGTTATACGAACATACTTCTGACACATTATGACCAGACATTTGACCCCAAAGTGATTATAGGTCACTGTAACCTGATTTCATGGTGCAGTGATTTTGCCTTGTATCTTTACACTCATTGATATATGAACATTCTTATTTCAGATTTTATTTGGGTATAACCAGACCTTTGACATGAAAGTGATTGTTTTAACTAAATCTAAACACGTGCGCAGCAATTCGCAGACATTTTGCAGGACACAAAAACTATTGGTTAGTGATGTTAAGCTGATGTTAAACAACACAGATACTGAAGCCCCATTTTTAGATTTACATCTTTCCATCGCAAATGGATTCGTTTCTTCTAAAATTTATGATAAATGCAATGACTTTGATTTTGATATAGTATATTCCGTTTTTGGATGGTGACGTTCCTCGCCGTGCTTCTTATGGCGTATACATTTAGCAACTTATTAGGTTTGCTAGAGTATGCAATCATGTTGCGGACTTCAATGTGCGAAATAAATGTTAAACAGCCAAACTTCTCCGGCAGGGCTATCGGTATCATAAACTTCGAAAAATATTTTTTAAATTTTATCGCAGACACTTTGAACTGATTTCCAAATTTAATGTCAGGCTAAAGACAAGGGGCCTTTCGGAACCAGAATTTTATGGTGACTTGGTTTACAAATTTAAGAAATTTATAGGAAAGAATGACTTTTTCAATTCAGAAAAAAACATTACGAGTTACAGACAGACGTATAGGTTATAACTTAAATGTTATGCGACAGTCTGCATGCTTAGTTTTTAACCCAATCATGGTTGATAACTATGCTGCCTTCTTTAATTGCACGCCGGTGGGTCGGGTGTCAGACTCTATGCCCCGACATAAAGCTATTCATTTAAGTTGGTTGGGGCCAGAGCTTCTTGTCTGTTGCTTGGCCCTCCACAGTTCAACTGGTGCTTTTGTTTTGCTCCGGAGTTAGTAAGTTATTGGGCGCACAGGGATCTCCATCGTCGGGCAGCTTATTCAATCTGTGAGTCCTGGGTTTTGATTCATCATGGAGTTTATCATGATTTATTTGTTTGTCCATGATGATTCATTGACTAGTTAGAGATTCACCCCGAGGACCGAACAACTAACTAAATATTGTGAACCACTGCAGAAGCTGAGGGTGTGGTTAGGTTCCTGTAAAACCGGTTTAAGCCCGCCAGTTATTTTATATTTCTGATCGTTCCAAGGCGATACTTCTGTGGTGGTTCTTATTGTTTTATGTCTTGGTATTCAAACATTGTTTGTGCTGTTGGCGCCTTATGTATTTTTTTCATATTTTAGTTAAGTTTAGGTAACTGAGTGGCCACCTATTGGGAAAATAGCAGCTCATTCGGCTTACGATGTGTTTTCATTGTATACGTGCCTGGTTGTAAACTTAGTTTTTTTCCCACCTCGGTTTTTGGAGTGGGAATCTTTTTCTGATTGCGCCTTTTCCTGATCGTTGCCTTCTTGTACCTTTCTAAATTGTAAAATATGTTAGAGGAAAATCATCTTGCCTTATTCAGCAATGATTAATCTAATGTCACATACAAAAAACTGTACAGTCAACAATTTATTTGAAGTCCGTAGATGCGCCGAATTAGTCGCCAGCAGTGTATTCTAATATGATGCAAGTGTATACAATCCAAAAATATCAACAACAAAAAAAAAAAACTGTGGTTTGCAGGGGTAGACCTATTTTTCTTAATTTTGCTCCAAAACATAGATTATGGGTACTCGTTAGAACCGCCTCGGCAAATATCAAAATGTTCCAATGAAAATTTTCAATTTTTATAAATTAAGAAAACTCTGTATATTACATAGGCATGTTTTCGTAATGCAGTGCTCTTGATCATTCGATCATCTCACCGCTGTGGGTTCGCGCCTCGCACGGAGCACGAGTCACATGTGGGACAAGCCAAGTTCTGCTTGCGGGGTGTGTCAGGTGGTTTTTCCCCGGGCACTCCGGTTTTTGCCCCACCTACCGATTGATTCGTCTTGATATGAGTGAAAAAGCTTGAAAGGGACGTAAAACTGAATCAAAAAAAAAATATTCTGTGCTTGTACAGCTAGGTTTGTGTCGGGCCTGTTCGGAAACCACATTGTTGGTTTTGTCATGGCGCGGCTCAAATGTACCTGTTATACCACCTGCACGTGTAAAGCGCAGTCCAGAAACATGTACGCTTTCACTCAGATCGTAAACGAACCATGTACGTTGTCTGGTACCTTTAAGTAAACATAAACCGAATTCAAATTTGCGAGTAGGTTATTTCTGATTGATTGCACAGTAAAAGACTGCTCATAGAATCTGTCAAATACTTAGCATGACTACAATAGTCACGATGAGTATTGCCCTTTCCCCTTGTCATACAGTGTCGCGTTGAAACGGAACAAAATTATAATATTTGGCACAACAGGCTTACTTAATCGGATAATACCTATCATCAACAGGTTCATAAACAGGATTGCCAAAACCCGCCCTCCAAACATAATTTAAAATATTTGGGGAAATGGATGTCAGCACAGAATTAATGCAGAAATAATTAGCGTTAAGGCGTCGTCCCACCTTTGCGAAAGACCCTCAACCGCGACAGTTGCGATACTAGAGTTCAGAAAGATTCGTTTCAATTCTTTTATGTGCGTTTGAATCAGAGCAGCCGTATATCGATGGTTGTGTTCGCATGAGTTCTTCTGACTTTGTCAAGATTGGTCTTACTTGCCAGAATAATTTCAAACAGGTGTGGCGAAAACAATTGTTCGCTTTTGTGCGTTTTACTGCGTTCATCAATCGCCGGCAAGATGCAATCGTGTGTAAAGGTTTGCGGCTAACGGTAAAATAGCATGGCGCGATCAGAATTATTATAATTATTTGCATATCAAGCGAAGGCGCGGCCCCCGTGGCCGAGCGGTTAAGAGCATCTCACCGCTGTATCTGGTGTGGGTTCGAGCCCCGCTGTAGCCACATGTGAGACAAGCCAAGTTCTGCTTGCGGGTGTGCCAGGTGTTTTTTCTCGGGGTCCTCCCGTTTTCGCCCACCTACTGATTGGCCCGTCTCATATGAGCTGAAATTATCTTGAAAGGGACTTTAAACTGAATCCAAAAAAAAAAATATATCAAGCGAAGGGTTGCGCTTCATGGTCAAATCTTTACGCTTGCTTTCGCTCATCAACGCACTGTACGTAATGTAAGCGCATTTTTTGCAGTGAATCGAATCCGACGCATGCGTGAAGGCAAATAACGCACACGAATTAATGCAAAGAGAAACTTAGACAAACGGATCCATGCGAATCGTAGCTTTGCAAATATATAATTTGGAGAAAAAATATTTTAGCTTTTTGGGGTAGTTATCAGAAAGAAAGAAAGAAAGAAACAAAGAAACAAAGGAAAGAAACAAAGAAAGAGAGAAAGAAAGAAATGTTGATCCAACTTCAATGAGTGTGAGGTTCATATAAAGATACAAGTAGGCAATGATCAGGAACAGACAGAGTCATAGAGAAATTCATACTTCAAAAACCGAGGTGGGAAAAAGCTAAATTAACAATTAGGTTCTTATTACTTAGAAAACATATCGTTAGCCAAGTGAGAAGCTATTTTCCAATATGCGGCCACTCCGTTACCTGAACTTAACTAAAACAATGGAAACGTACATAAGGATCAAACAGCACAAAAACTCGACTCCAAAACATAAAACAAATGGATCCACAACAGAAGTATCTCCTTGGCACTATCAGTAATATAAAAATACCAGGGGATTTAAAAGGTACAAGTAGACAAAGATCAGGAAAAGGCGCAATCAGAAAAAGATTTCCACTCCAAAAACCGAGATGGTAAATAAAAACTTAATTAACAATCAGGAACTTATACGGTCCCTGAAAACATATAGTATGCCGAATTGGCAGCTATTTTCCCAATAGGTGACCACTCAGTTACCTAAACTTAACTAAAAATATGAAAACATACATAAGTCGCCAACAGCACAAAAATTTTAAACACCAAGACATAAAACAAAAAGAACCACCACAGAAATATCGCCTTGGAACGATCAGTATTACTGGCGGGCTTAAACCGGTTTTACATGGCAATAATCTCGCCATCAGGTATTGCAGTGGTTCAAAACATTTAGTTAGTTCTTCGGTCCTCGTGGTGAATCTCTAAACCGATTTTACAGGACCAGCTACTGCAGTGGTTCAATTATACACAAATATAAGAATAAAACGGATCTTTATTTTAAGAAACTATTATACATATGTACCAACAAGTAACTTGAATAACTGAGAGGCAGTGTGAGCAGCTTGGGCAGAACAAGTAAAATACAGAGGGCTAAAGTTATTGTAGAAATGGCAAAAGATGGCGGCGACTACTGTGTAACATTACAAAGTATGGTTGAAGTTCTATTTATCAGGTTATTTCGGGCTACGGATTCAAGGAATAGAATGGGCAGGATCAGCAAGTGATACTGTGTCAGATGATGAATGGATCTCATCTTAATAACCAGTGAAGGAAGATGAAAATAGGGTCAATTCCGAGAGCTAGTAATAATAGTGCATAGCATTTGGCACAAACGTTATTACGCCTATGGCTATATTGAGTAACCAAACCTTGTATAGACGGAATACTTCATAGATCTACCCACCGATATCTATTAAAGATATAAACTTGACTTTCTTGAAAAGCAATTCAAAGTAATTCTATCAACCAATGTAATTATTAATTACTCCCCTTTTGCCCCTGACATTAATTACATTACAATAATTGTGGAGTAGAAAAGACTGAATGTTAATTATTCTTAATTATTTTGAAAATAAAAGTAATTTAATTAATGGTAATAATTAAATACAATAACAATAGTAATTACCCCAATCTGTCAAATCTAGTATGGGCTGGATGGGTAGGCCAAGAGCAAATGCGCCCATATGTTCTGCTGAACTGTCTCCTGCAAATAACAAGTACAGGTAAATGTAAATATTAATCCTTCGCAATTTAATTCATGTGTCCTTCTTGTCTGACTACTGTAAAACGTCAACTGACCTTACTGCAAAATTAATTTTAATGTTTTACATAAAGTAGTTTATTTGGGGATGTCATCGTGATAATATACACGCATATATAATGCTCAGGTACAACCAACAATTACTAAAAATGATTTTTGGTAACGCTATTCAGTGTGACGAGAGGATGTCCTGACATCCAAAAGGCAAGGTGATGATCATCTAAAGTGATGATCAGAAATTGATCGGCTCAGTATCAGAAGATAGATAAACATGCTTCAAATATAACCACCCAAATAAGCCACTATGGCTTATATGGATGAATGGCTTGACTGTCACCACTTTTCCCGGGCATGCCCAGACCTGAGCGGCTAACCAGTTATCAGATGCCAATTGTTCAAAATTAACCATGTCGTTAGTTAAACGATTCGTTAAAATTTCAAATGGCAGTATTACAAATACACTGTTACTTTTGGTTGATAAAATGTGAGATCACATTTTATGAAAAAAAAAAATATGTATGTTGCATGGGCGTGCTTTCGTAATGGTGTAAATATGTCTGACTTACCGTATCTGCCGCGGTAGAGCTGACTTATATCTGGAAAAGAAGAAGACTGCGGATGACCAATTTTTTGTTTTGTTTTGTTTTGTTTTGTTTTGTTTTAGTTTCCCTTATTCCTTAGTGATTTTAAATGCATAGTGTCTTACGAATATAAAATTCCTTACGAAGAAGTGATGCATAGTTTAAAAACATTCCACGTCCCTGATGGGATACAAACCCGGGATAGCCGGGGTAGAAATCCAATGCTCTTATGCTTGGATTTTTTTCAATGTGCAGGGAAGGGCTTAGCTAAGCCCAGCCTTGGATGATTTCATTGTTGAGAAAGGGTCCCAGAGCTGACAATGTATAATTGAGGTAAGGTGACTATGTTTGTTGTCTTTGTGCTATACCTGTGTTTCACCTGAATGATTTCAAAATAGGTGAAATGTATGGTAGACACACGAAAACATAAACATTTTGTTTCTATAATATAACCATACAGCCACACTCAAATATTTCTATCAATGTAGCCAAAGCCTCTATTTTTGTCAACAACTCTTTGCTCTACTGATGGTACATGACCGTAGTAGAAGGTCAATAAAGCACCATTCGAAAAAATAAAGCGATTCGGAGAACCAGCTGATTTAACTTATTTTTCCTACAAGGTCAGCTCGGTCAAATAAACAGCAAATTTGCTGCATCAAAAACGGCCAAGTTAGCAGCAATTTTACTGCAGCAAAATCGGTCATGTTACATGTAGCAGCAATTTCGCTACAGCAAAAGCAGTCAAGTTAATGGCAATTTTGCTTGCAGCGTTAGAATTAAATTTGCTGCAGCAAAATAAGTCAAGTTAGCGCCAATTTTGCTGCAGTGAAATAGGTCAAGTAAGCAGCTACTTTGCTACAGCGAAAAACAGTTAAGTAAACAGCAATTTCGCTTGCAGCGATCATTTTTGTCGCAGATTGTTTTGGCTTTAATCTAGGTGATAGCGCATAAGAAAATGACATTTTTTGCCACAATCACATCTTTTCGACGTCACCTACGAAAAAAGTTCCATTTACGTGGAAATGTTTGTCGCCATTTTTTTTTTTTATTATTATTTTATTCTTATTATTTTTTTTCTTTTTCGTCTGGCTGTGATCGCTATGCAGAAAATGATGTTGAATGCTGCAACAGAACTTTTCTGGACCACATATTACAAACGTTATGGAAAATGTTGACGATTTTATACAGTTTCATCTGGCTGTGAGTGCTATAAGAAACGAATACTTAATTATGCAAACAAGACTTTTCTATCCCATCCATAACATAGCTTAAGGATAAAAGTTCCCTGCCTACAGTAAAAGTGTCCATAGACTGGGTAATAGGTGGGATATAAAACGTCTGTTTGTGATGACATTCATCATCGTTTTTATAGCGCCCATTGACAGACTTAAACGAAAACGAGAGACCGTAGCTCACCTTAGTGATTTGCTCATCAGTGTAAGCTTCAAACGATGATACTCTGGAGCCTTGTCTGTATGAAAAATAGTTGGCAAAAAGTTTCGCTGCAGCTAACTTGACTGTTTATTTATTTATTTTTTATTTTTATTTTATTTTATTTTTTTTTTTGCTGCTGTCGCTGCTGCAACAGATTCGCTGCTAACTTGACTGAGCTGTCAGTAACACTTTACAGATCCGTACTGTGACTACCAGTAGAAATTATTGCACTTTATTCTGCCGCCTTCATTAGTAAATTAGTAATTTAAAGTAAAAAGGTACAAGTAGGCAAAGATCAGGAAAAGGCGCAATCAGAAAAAGATTCCCACTCCAAAAACCGAGGTGGGAAAAAACCGAATTAACAATCAGGTACGTATACCATAAAACATATCGCAAGCCGAATGAGCAGCTATTTTCCAAATAGGTGGCCACTCAGTTACCTTAACTTAACTAAAAATATGAAAACATACATAAGGCGCCAACAGCACAAAAAAAAATTAAACACCAAGACATAAAACAAAAAGAACCACCACAGAAGTATCGCATTGGAACGATCAGTAACACAAAGTTACTGGCGGGCTTAAACCGGTTTTACATGGCCATAACCTCACCCTCAGCTTCTGCAGTGGTTCATAACATTTAGTTAGTTCTTCGGACCTCGTGGTGAATCTCTAACTAGTTAATGAATCATCAAGAACAAACAAATAAATCATGATAAACATCCTGATGAATCATAAAACCAGGACTCACAGATTGAGTAAGCTGCCCGACGATGGAGATCCCTGGGCGCCGAATAACCTACTAACTCCGGAGCAAAGGAAAAACACCAGTTGGACCCCGGTGGGCCAAGCAACAGACAAGAAGCTCCGGCCCCAACCCACTAAGATGAATAGCTTTAAGTCGGGGCCATCATAGAGTCTGACGCCCGACCCATCGGCGTGCAATTAAAGAAGGCAGCATAGTTATCAACCATGATTGGGAAAATTGTGTGTCTTTATGAGCAAAGTTTCACCCTGATTTTTATTCAATGTGCATTTTAGAATTTTATGATAAAGCAGATGTTACAATATAAATTACAGCATTTTAGTGTTATTTTGCAAGAAAACTAATGTTCTATCGGGACGTTTGTACGAAGAACGCTTGCTAGTGTTCCTTCGTGAGGTTAGCATGTCTTAAAAGCACTGTGGAGTCACCTCTGGCTTTGTATTCTGCCAAAACGTGGGTTGGCATTTTATTATACAGTTTCAAGTTTTGTTCCTCCGCACAGAATACCATAGTGGACTAAACTAATTGTGACGCAAGTGTTATATATGATTGATTCAATAATATTTATTCTTTGTAAAACTATTACTTGTATCAAAGGGGAGTAACATTGATTATATATTTCATTTATATTATTCTATTTCGTTCATGTATTTAAAGAACTTTGTAGAAGAATGTCATTGATTATTTTTATCACTGTTATATAATTTAGAAGTATAGAAAATTCTATGAGCACCTTATAGACAATTCCAGATGAAACTGGAATGAATATTTTATCACCATTAGATAAATATATATTTAAACTATGTATACTACTGAGTTGTAGAAAAATCCAATGACTTCTTATTTGGTCCTGATGGTCGTTATGGTCCTTAAATTCTTTGGAGAATTCTAAAGAACTTTCGTTTAGTTCTTTTCTTTTCTAGAGAAAAGTTTGTTATATTATTCTCTAGAAACTTGGAGAATTTCCTCAGATGTATAAATACAGGTCTCAGTTCAGTCTCTGGCATGAATTCAGAAATTCGAAGTGATTTAAAGTTTATAGTTTGGTTGTTTCACTTGTGTTTTGGATTAGAATAATAGTGTGGATTAAATATACATGTTCTCATATTCTGGTTACTGGATTGAGGATACCTGTGGACTTACATTTGAGGGACAAGGATTTATTTGAACAATATTTAATTTGTAAGTTATTTTTTTATTTATTCACTTATTTGTTCATTTGATTGTATGTATTTACTGCGTTTATTTGTTTATTTGTTTGATTAAACTTGTTAAGTTTAAATTGCTTGGTTGTTTGTCGCTGTACCTGTGTTGTCTGGTTACGCTTGCTCGTAACAGATTTTGGGGGCTCTGAGCCGGGATTGAACATTTTGTGCACCGAATTTATTTTGAATTTGAAAAGATATTTAAAGGATCTCAGTTTTAATTTTTATTTACAGTTTGGCATACCAGCAAAAAGCAACCATGTCATTCAAACTTGAAGATTTCATTGCTGCGCCTTCTCAAGAGCTGTTAAACTTGGCCAAAAAGAGGGATCTTCTTGAAATTGCTAGTCATTATAGCATACCTAGTGTTAAAACATCTATGTTAAAACATGAAATCAAAAATATTATTATTCAGTTCTTGTTGATTAGGAAATTTTTTAACCCTCAGCTACACTGATATTATGGTCTCACAAACCGACATACAGCTAAGAGAGCTAGAAAATAAAAGGCAGTTAGAATTAGAAAAAAATGAAATTAGAATTTGAAGAAAGAAGAAGGGCAGATAAGGCTGAAAGGGAAGAAAATCTTGCAAGAGATAAAGCTGAAAGGGAAGAAAGATTGCTAAGAGAAAAGTTAGAGCTTGAAAGGCAAAAGTTAGTATTTGAAAAAGAAAAAAAAAATAGAAAAACAAAGAGAGTTAGAAATCGAAAAGTTAGCCATGGAAGAGAGAGAAAAACAAAAGCAAAGATAAATGGAAGAACGGCTTGAAAAAGAACGATTAAAAACAAAGAGAGTTAGAAGAAAGGCTTGCAAAGGAAAAAATAGAACAAGAAGAAAGAATTGAGGTTAAAAAAGAAAAACTGCAGTATAGTTTAAAAATAAAAGAGCTTGAATTAAGCAGTAAATCAATGCCTCCTGTATCTTTTGATCCTAGTAAAGTATTTGATGTTACAAAGCATATCAGGCTCGTTCCTCCATTTCAAGAAAAAGAAGTAGATAAGTATTTTTTGCATTTTGAGAAGGTAGCAGAAAATTTGAAATGGCCAAAAGAGCATTGGACCTTGCTTCTACAGAGTGTTGTTATTGATAAAGTTAGAGAAATTTACACTCAGCTTACACGAGATCAAAGTTCAGATTATGACACAGTTAAAGATCTTATTCTTAAGGCTTATGAGTTATTACCTGAAGCTTATAGGCAGAAATTCAGAAATTGTAGGAAAAAACATGATCAAACCAATGTAGAATTTGCTAGAACTAAGGAGCAATTATTTGATAGGTGTTTTTTTTTTTCAAAAAACGTAAAGTCTGATCATACATAATTAAGACAGCTCATGCTTGTTGAAGAGTTCAAACGGTGCATGCACTCTGATGTCAAATCTTTTCTTGACGAAAGGGAAGTAGAAACTTTAGATGTAGCAGCACGTTTAGCTGATGATTATGCTTTGACTCATAAGGCTTCTTTTGTATATAAGCCTTACAAGAAACCTTTTAACCCTCAATTTAAACCTAATACACCCCAATCAAAACCATTTAACCCTCAACAGAGAACCAATTCTCCTCAACCTAATCCACAACCACAAGATGGACTATTCACAGCTGATAATTCCAGTCCTTCACAAAATTAAAAAAAAAAAAAGATACTAGTGAAAACAAAGGTTAAAGATCCTCATATTCACCCCGGCTGTTTTTGCAATTATTGCAAAGGTGACGGTCACGTCATTTCTGAATGTGAAATTTTGAAAAGAAGAAAAGAGAGATAAAATCAAAATAATTCTAGACCAACATGTCTTACTTCTTTAAGGTCAAAACCACAGTCTATTATTTAGGATGAAAATCCTATTTTGGCCAAAATGTCTGTGAATGATTCTATTATGGAGATTTATGAACCATTCTTATCAGAAGGTTTTGTGTCACTTACTAGTGATTCTGCTCAGTCTACCCCTATTAAAATCTTACGAGATACCGAAGCTTCTCAATCTCTTATTTTGGCAGATACCCTGCCTTTTTCCAAGAAGACTTCAACTGGGACAAGTGTCCTCATTCAGGGAGTATAGTGTGGCTTTGTTAATGTACCGCTGCATAACACTTGCTATTAGGCAATGATTTAGCCGGAGATAAGTTTGTGGTAAAAAAAAGTACAAGTAGGCAAAGATCAGGAAAAGGCGCAATCAGAAAAAGACTCCCACTCCAAAAACCATGGTGGGAAAAAACCAAACTAACAATCAGGCACTTATACCATGAAAACACTTCGTAAGCCGAATGAGCAGCTATTTTCCCAATAGGTGGCCACTCAGTTACCTTAACTTAACTAAAAATATGCAAACATACATAAGGCGCCAACAGCACAAAAATATTTTAAACACCAAGACATAAAACAAAAAGAACCACCACAGAAGTATCGACTTGGAACGATCAGTAACACAAAGTTACTGGCGGGTTTAAATCGATTTTACACGGCCGTAACCTCACCCTCAGCTTCTGCAGTGGTTCATAACATTTAGTTAGTTCTTCGGTCCTCGTGGTGAATCTCTAACTAGTAAATGAATCATCAAGAACAAACAAATAAATCATGATAAACATCCTGATCAATCAAAAACCAGGACTCACAGATTCAGTAAGCTGCCTGACGATGGAGATCCCTGGGCGCCAAATAACTTACTAACTCCGGAGCTAAAGAAAAACATCAGTTGGACCCCGGTGGGCCAAGCAACAGACAAGAAGCTTTAAGTCGGTGCCATCATAGAGTCTGACGCCCGACCCACCGGCGTGCAATTAAAGAAGGCAGCATAGTTATCAACCGTGATTGGGTTAAAAACTAAGCATGCAGACTGTCGCATAACATTCAAGTTATAACCTATACGTCTGTAACGTGTTATGATTTTTCTAAACTGAAAAGAAAAATCATTACTTCCTATAAGTTTCTTAAATTTGTAAACCAAGTCACCATAAAATTCTGGTTCCGAAAGACCCTTACTTAAAAGCGTCTTTAACCCAACATTATATTTGGAAATCAATTCATAGTGTCTACGATAAAATTTAGAAAAGGTTTTTCGAAGTTTATGATACCGATAGCCCTGTTGGAGAAGTTTGGCCGTTAAAGATTTATTTCGAGCGTTGAAGTCTGTAACATGATTGCAGACTCTAGCAAACCTAATAAGTTGCGAAATGTATACACCATAAGAAGCACGACGAGGAACGTCACCATCCAAAAACGGAAAATTTACTATATCAAAATCAAAATAATCGCGCTTATCATAAATTTTAGAAGAAACAAATCCATTTGCAACAGAAAGATGTAGATCTAAAAAGGGGGCTTCGGTATCCGAGATATTGGCTTTGTTCAACTGTAGTTCAGATGGATAAATTTGATTGGCCATACCTTCAAAATAAGGGTTGTCAATGTTCAAAAGGTCATCGAGGTACCTAGAAGTGGAATTAAAAGCCTCGATAACATCAGCTTGATTATCATGGTTAAGAGAATCCATGAAATCTCTTTCATAGCAGTATAAAAATAAATCAGCTACGAGAGGTGCGCAATTTGTACCCATCGGAATTCCAACAATTTGTCTGTATAACTTGGTCCCAAATCTAATATAAATATTATCCAGGAGATAGGATAAGGCGTCGCACACATTCTGACATGACCAAAGTGTATACCGACTTTGGTCAGAAGAAGTGAAAAAAGCCTTTCTGTTATTACATGCCAAATAAAGTGAACCATAGTTTTTTAATGCCCTTTTGAAGGTCCACTCTATCAAATCCAGAAGTTTTTCTTTAATTAGATTATGTGGTAAAGTTGTATACAGAGTAGAAAAATCATATGTGGACAAGCTCGTCGCACGGAACCCTCTACACTTCAATTTATTGAGCAACTCACCAGCATTTTTTATTGACCAAAACCATTTTTTATTTGAAGTTTCATACACTGTCTCACAGTATCTTATAACATGAGATTTGATAGCAGTAAGACAGGAAGTTAATAATTTAGAAAGTTCAGTAGTAGTACAAGAGCTAGAATTTGCAATACATCTTGCTTTGTATGGTCTTTTGTGAAGCTTAGGTAACCAATACATCGTAGGAAGTTTGTCTTGGCCTTCATTGACACAAACAGAAAACTTAACAGGTAAATCGTTTAAGTGGGCATTTACTACAGACACCTGTTGGGTTAAAGACGCTTTTAAGTGAGGGTCTTTCGGAACCAGAATTTTATGGTGACTTGGTTTACAAATTTAAGAAACTTATAGGAAGTAATGATTTTTCTTTTCAGTTTAGAAAAATCATAGCACGTTACAGACGTATAGGTTATAACTTGAATGTTATGCGACAGTCTGCATGCTTAGTTTTTAACCCAATCACGGTTGATAACTATGCTGCCTTCTTTAATTGCACGCCGGTGGGTCGGGCGTCAGACTCTATGATGGCCCCGACTTAAAGCTATTCATTTTAGTTGGTTGGGGCCGGAGCTTCTTGTCTGTTGCTTGGCCCACCGGGGTCCAACTGATGTTTTTCTTTAGCTCCGGAGTTAGTAAGTTATTTGGCGCCCAGGGATCTCCATCGTCGGGCAGCTTACTGAATCTGTGAGTCCTGGTTTTTGATTCATCAGGATGTTTATCATGATTTATTTGTTTGCTCTTGATGATTCATTTACTAGTTAGAGATTCACCACGAGGACCGAAGAACTAACTAAATGTTATGAACCACTGCAGAAGCTGAGGGTGAGGTTACGGCCGTGTAAAATCGATTTAAACCCGCCAGTAACTTTGTGTTACTGATCGTTCCAAGTCGATACTTCTGTGGTGGTTCTTTTTGTTTTATGTCTTGGTGTTTAAAATATTTTTGTGCTGTTTGCGCCTTATGTATGTTTGCATATTTTTAGTTAAGTTAAGGTAACTGAGTGGCCACCTATTGGGAAAATAGCTGCTCATTCGGCTTACGAAGTGTGTTCATGGTATAAGTGCCTGATTGTTAGTTTGGTTTTTTCCCACCTTGGTTTTTGGAGTGGGAGTCTTTTTCTGATTGCGCCTTTTCCCGATCTTTGCCTACTTTTACTTTTTTCCATTTAGACTTCATTCTGAAAGACAACAATATCTCAGGAAAGAAATTAAGTACTTGCTGGCCAATGACTTTATAGAACATAGTCAAAGTGAATGGAGTTCTCCTTGTATACTTGTGCCAAAAGCTGATGGGACATTTCGAATGTGCACAGACTACAGAAAAGTAAATTCTGTCACAAAAACTGACACATTTCCCATACCAAGAATTGATGACTGCATCGACAACATTGGTCACGCCAAATATGTGACAAATTCGATCAATTGAAAAGGTTTTGGCAGATTCCATTTACAGACAGTCCAAAGGAGATTTGAGAATTTGTCACTACAGAAAGACAATTTCCAAATAAACTGAAAGCGCTGAAATGCTGCTTGGTTCGCTTGGTTAATAGATTGATTTTCGGTCTGGATGGGTATAAAGCTTACATCGACGATGCCAGCATCTTCAACGAAGAGTGGGAACAACATCTAAAGACTATCAGAGATTTCTTCCAGAGACTCAGTGATGCTAAACTAACCATAAAGTTAGCAAAAAGTGAATTCTGTCATGCTAATTTGACATTTCTAAGACATATTATTGGACAAGGTCAGGTCAGACCTGTAGAAGCCAAAGTTGAGACTATATCAGATTTTCATATACCTACAGGAAAACGGCATCCAATGCGCTTTTTGTGTATGGCTGGATATTACAGGAATTTCTTTAACAATTTTTCAGTTATAGCTGAGCCTTTGACAAACTTACTTGGTGAGAAGGTCAGGTATGTTTGGTCTGAGGCTTGTCAGAAGTCTTTTGATCAGTTAAAGGCCATACTTAAGAGTGCTCCAGTTCTATCAGCACCACGCTTTGATAGAGAATTCAAAATGGCGATGGATGCAAGTGATGTTGGTGCAGGCAGTGTATTGTTACAAGAAGATGACACTGGTGTTGATCATCCTGTTTGTTACTTTTCAAAGAAGTTTGACAAACATCAAAGAAATTATTCTACTATATAGAAAGAATGTCTAACTCTTATTTTTACTCTTCAACACTTTCAAGTGTATCTGTCTTCTGCAAATGTGCCAATTGTCGTCTTCAGTGACCACAATCCACTGACCTTCATACATAAAATGAAAAACAAGAATCAGCGTTTGCTCAGATGGAGTCTCATGTTGCAAGAGCACAATCTTGACATTAGACACATAAAAGTTAGAGATAATATAATTCGAGACACCCTTTCAAGAGCTTGACAGTTTTGCTCTATATGTTTGCATATGAGTACATGTATTGCAAAAGAAAGTTTTATTTAAGTGTTATATGTGATTGATTCAATAATATTGATTCTTTGTAAAACTATTACTTGTATCAAAGGGGAGTAACATTGATTATATATTTCATTTATATTATTCTATTTCGTTCTAGTATTTAAAGAACTTTGTAGAAGAATGTCATTGATTATTTTTATCACTGTTATATAATTTAGAAGTATAGAAAATTCTATGAGCTCCTTATAGACAATTCCAGATGAAACTGGAATGAATATTTTATCACCATTAGATAAAAATATTTTTAAACTATGTATACTACTGAGTTCTAGAAAAATCCAATGACTTCTTATTTGGTCCTGATGGTCGTTATGGTCCTTGAATTCTTTGGAGAATTCTAAAGAACTTTCGTTTTGTTCTTTTCTTTTCTAGAGAAAAGTTTATTATATAATTCTCTAGAAACTTGGAGAATTTCCTCAGATACATATAAATACAGGTCTCAGTTCAGTCTCTGGCATGAATTCAGAAATTCGAAGTAATTTAAAGTTTATAGTTTGGTTGTTTCACTATTGTTTTGGATTAGAATAATAGTGTGGATTAAATATACATGTTCTCATATTCTGGTTACTGGATTGAGGATACCTGTGGACTTACATTTGAGGGACAAGGATTTATTTGAACAATATTTAATTTGTAAGTTATTTATTTATTTATCTATTTACTTATTTTTTCATTTGATTGTATGTATTTACTGCATTTATTTGTTTATTCGTTTGATTAAACTTGTTAAGTTTAAATTGCTTGTTTTTTTTTTCCGCTGTACCTGTGTTGTCTGGTTACGCTTGCTCGTAACACAAGACTAATCTTCTCTTCATGAAATTCCATACCTCTTCTATAGGGTTTAAGTGATGGAAATTAACATTCCAATAACGGATGCGTAGCATTTATGCAAGATAGTGGTCTTTGTACTAATTTGAAGTCTTGATTTTAGAGAAACGTTTGTCTTTGAATGGTCTGTTGATCCTTTGACTTAAACCCTATTCAAGTGGTTAGAAATATTATGATGAGCTGTGAGAGATAGGCTTATCTGTGAGAGATAGGCTTATCTGTGAAAGTTCCAGCCCCCTGTGGTATTCTGTGCCCAGAAAACGAATCATGAATTTCAACCCGCGTATTGGCGGAATTCAAAGCCAGAGGTGACTCCACAGTGCGTTAAGACATGCTTACCTCAAGAAGGCGCCCATTAGCAAGGTTTCTTTGTACAAACGTCCTGGTGGAACATTATTGTTCTTGCAAAATAACACTTGACGTGTTTAGTTTTGAATTGTAAGAACCACTTATCATCCATAGTGCAGATTATATTTTCCTTTTGATCCGTTGAGCGAGGTTATTCTCAGATATCAGAAAAGTATTATCAGTTCAGACTCATTTTCTAACCAATGTTTAATATATTTGGCCCCATTTGGATTATACTAGTCTTTGTATAAACTACCCTGTTGAAAGTTGCAAAATTACAGTAATTCTCTTTTGTTCTCCTTGTTGCCAGATCTTTAGGGACACTGAAGAAGTTTAAGTAGCCGAAACCGCGGTAGTGACCATCTTCTTTCTCAATGATGTCTTCACTGCCCTTAAAGGATCTTAGTTTTATTTTTATTAACCGTGAAATTTTAAAATGGACAATAAATGGAAATCACAGTGTAACTTTGTCTATAATGCTCATAAAGACACAAAAAAGTTCAAATATGCAATGATCAGGAAATGGCGCAATCAGAAAGAAATTCACACTCCATAAACCGAGGGTTGGGAAAAAACTAAAATGACACTTAAGTACTTATACCATGAAAACATGTCGTAAGCCGAGTGAGCAGCTATTCCCCAATAGGCGGCCACTCAGTTACCCGAACTAAACTAAAAATATTAAAACGTACATAAGGCTCAAACAGCACAAAAATTCGACTCCAAAACACAATACGATTAGAACCACAACAGAAGTATCGCCTTGGAACGATCAGTAATATAAAATTACTGGGGGGTTAAACCGGTTTTACAGGCGCCTAACCTCACCCTCATATTCTGTTGTGGTTCACAACATTTAGTTAGTTGTTCGGTCCTCGTGGTGAATCTCTAACTAGTCAATGAATCATCAATGACAAACGAATAAATCATGCTAACCACCTTGATGAATCAAAAACGAGGACTCAACAGACTCAGGAAGGCTGCCCGACGATGGAGATCCCTGGGCACCGAATAACTTACGGAAAATCCGGAGCAAAAGAAAAACACCAGCTGAACCCCGGTGGGCCAAGCAACAGACAAGAAACTCCGGCCCCAACCAACTAAAATTAATAGCTTTAAGTCGAGGCCATCATAGATTCTGACGCCCGACCTACCGGCGTGCAAATTAAAAAGGCAGCATAGTTATCAACCATGATTGGGTTAAAACTAAGCATGCAGACATTTAAGTTATAACCTATACGTCTGTAACCAGTTATGATTTTTCTGAATTGAAAAGAAAAATAATTTAAGCTTCTTAAATTTGTACACCAAGTCACCATAGAATTCTTGTTCTGAAAGACCCTCACGTAAAAGGGTCTTTAACCCAACATTAAAGTTGGAAATCAACTCATAGTGTCTGCGATAAAAATTAGAAAAGTTTATGATACCGATTGCCCTGCTGGAGATGTTTGGCTGTTAAACATTTATTTCGCGCGTTAAAGTCTGCTACATGATTGCAGACTCTAGCAAACCTAATAAGCTGTGAAATGTATACGCAATAAAAAGCACGGCGAGGAACGTCACCATCCAAAAACGGAAAGTTTACTAATTCAAAATAAAATTCAAAGTCATTGCGTTTATCATAAATCTTAGACGAAACAAATCCATTTGCGATAGAAAGATGTAAATCCAAAAGGGGGCTTCGGTATCGTATCTGTAGTGTTAGCTTTATTCAACTGTAGTTCAGGTGGATAAATTTGATTGACCATGCCTACAAAATAAGGATTGTCAATGTTCAAAAGGTCATCGAGGTACCTAGAAGTCGAATTAAAGGCCTCGATAAAGGCCTCGATTACATCAACTTGATTGTCATGGTTAAGTGAATCCATGAAATCTCTATCGTAGCAGTATAAAAACAAATCAGCTACGAGAGGGCCACAATTTGTACCCATCGGAATTCCAACAATTTGCTTGTACAACTTCGTTCCGAGTCTCATATAAAGAATATCCAGGAGATAGGTCAAGGCATCGCAATCATTCTGACATGACCAAAGTGTATATCGATTTTGGTCAGTGGAAGTGAAAAACGCTTTTCTGTCATTACAGGCCAAATAAAGTGAACCATAGTTTTTTAGCTCACATGAGCCGGCTCACAAGGTGAGCTTATAGGATGACCATGCTCCGTCGTCCGTCCGTCGTACGTCCGTCCGTCGTCGTCCGTCCACGATTTCAAAGATCTTCTCCTCTGAAACCGTTTGGCCGATCAAAGATAAACTTCGTGTTGAGCATCCTTAGGAAGTGGGAACCAAAGTTTATATAAATGGTTCAGGTCACATGACCAAGATGGCCGCCATGGCTATAAATAACAAAAACATTTAAAAATCTTCTTCTCCAGAACCGGTGGGCCGATTTCCACGAAACTTGGTATGTAGCATTGGGGACACAAGCCCATCATAATTTATATAAATCATGACCCTAGGATGACCTTGACCTATTTTATGGCAAGGTCAACTTAGGTCGCCTATGCATTTGAATGGGAAAAATAGGAAATTTTCATTTAATGGCAGAAAACTTGCTAGGAATGAGCAAATCGACAGAAAATTTATGTTTATGAAAATATTTTGGGCCCAGGGGGTTGTCTGTCCCTGCCCCGGGGCTATATACATGTATATGACAATAATATTCAAACATCTTCTTCTCTAAAACCGCTAGGCCAATCAAAGCCAAACTTCATGTGGAGCACCCTTGGGAAGGGGGAATGAAAGTTTATATAAATGGTCAAGGTCAGATAAACAAGATGGCCACCATGGCTATAAATAGCAAAGTTGTTTAAAATCTTCTTCAGAACCAGAAGGCCTATGATTTTGAAACTTAGTGTGAAGCATCTGGGAATGGAGCCTTACAAAGTTTACATAAATCATGACCCTGAGATGACCTTGACCTATTTTACGGCAAGGTCAACTTAGGTCTCCCATGCATTGGAATGGGAAAAATATGAAATGTAATTAAATGGCAGAAAACTTGCTAGAAATGAGCAAATGGGCAGAAGATATGTATATGACCATAATATTCAAACATCTTCTTCTCTGAAACCGCTAGGCCAATCAAAGCCAAACTTTTTGTGGAGCATCCTTATGAAGAGGAAATGAAAGTCTGTATAAAAGGTCAAGGTCACATGACCAAGATGGCCGCCATGGCTATAAATAGCAAAAACGTTTAAAATCTTCTTCTTCAGAACCAGAAAGCCTATGATTTTGAAACTTGGTATGAAGCATCTGGGAATGCAGCTCTACAAAGTTTATATAAATCATGACCCTGGGATGACCTTGGCCTATTTTACGGCAATGTCAACTTAGGTCGCCCATGCATTTGAATGGGAAAAATTAGGAAAATGTCATGTTATGGCAGAACACTTGCTAGGAATGAGCAAATGGACAGAAGATTTATGCTTATGAAAATATTTTTAGGCCCAAGGGTTTTCTGCCCCTGCCCCGGAGCTATATACATGTAGATAACCATAATATTCAAACAGCTTTTTCTCAGAAACTGCTCAGCCAATCAAAGCCAAACTTCATGTGGAGCATCCTTAGGGAGAGGAAATGAAAATTTATATAAATGGTCAAGGTCACATGACCAAGAAGGCCGCCATGGCTATAAATAGCAATTTTTCTTTTTAAAATCTTCTCCTTCAGAACCAGAAGGCCTATGATTTTGAAACTTGGCATAAAGCATTAAGGAACGGAGATCTACAACATTTGTATAAATCATGACATTGGGATGACCTTGACCTATTTCACGGCAAGGTCAACTTAGATCGCCCATGCATTTGAATGGAGAAAATTGTTAAAATGTCATTTGAAGGACAAAACGAAGTTAATTGGCAAATGGACTGATTTTTTATGATTTGAAAAAGACATTTACTCCAGGAGTTATACTGACCCTGCCCTAGGGTTATGTACATGCATTGTACCATTCTAGTCTAACAAGTTTATTGGTACATGTATATATCTTAGGTCGCAGGTGAGCGTTTACAGGACCAATGGTCCTCTGGTTTAATGCTCTTTTGATTGTCCAGTCTTCAAAGTCTTCAGCCTTAGTACAAAAATGGTTATTATACATGACATTTTAAATAAAATTACAAACCATAAACCATCAGCATTTTTGTTAAATATAGTTCCATATATTATGTTATCAATTTAGGCATACAACATCTAATGCTCTTGAAGTTTTATATACAGAGTAAATATTTACACTAAATACTTAAAAATATATGAACAAATTCCTCCAGTTGTCCCTTTCTCGCCAGTGACGATTGTTCAAAAACAAGAAAAGTTGTCAATTTATTTCTGAATATTGCAGGGGTATATAATAACTGATCGCAGCTGTATGTGCCTTAAATTTAGCGTTTGAATAGTAAAGATCAAAACAAACTGTAGAAAAAAGCCCCAGATGTGGCGCCGAAGAACGCGGTGTCCCATCTGGGGCTATTTTATCTGCTTACAGGAATTTTCATCGAAAAATGGAATAAAATTTTAAAATCACTCCTAACACCCCGAAAACTGTAAGTGGACCCAATAGCAGTATTAATTCGATTAACCCATATATGACGAATGGATTCTCCCATCATTATCAATTGGATAATGATGGGAGAATCCATTCGTCAAATATGGGTTAATCGAATTAATACTGCTATATAACACGGTCAGACAATCAGGCAAAATAAAACCTTAGTTGACCATTCGGGTGGCACCGCGGAAACATCGGCTTCCTAGAACTTGCCACCTGTCTATTAAAAGATAGCTCAGGCTTACCTAGGAACGGTTACACAAGTCTAAGCTGGATTCAACTTGTTGAAGCTATGCATTTTAATTGGTTTGTAGCGTTGCTTGACCCACCACAATTCAATGTAGTCTATCTTTTGCTCAAGATTTTCAGAGGTGCTGTTTGGCTTCCCAGAGATCTCCAGTTGTCATGCAACATATTTGAGCCTTTGCATGACAAAACCAACAATTCGGGTTTCCGACCAGGTCCGACACAAACCGGCCTGTACAGTGACAGAAGCAGGCTAGAAACTTGAAATTTCGGATTTAAAAGAAAAGGGATTGTACTATCTGTGTAGCAAAACCAAAGGCGATGATTAGCTGTGCAGTTACTTTGTTTTCGCCTATACATTTCGTTGGTTTTTCTCATGCAGCGGCTCATTTTATATGTTCCTTGCTTTTATATTCACCATAGTGTTTTTCATTTATTTGTTTATCTCGATGATTCAATAACTAGCTATAGATATATTATGATGACACGAGTAACAAACTAGATAATGACCCAATGCAGAAACTGAGGGTGGAGACTTGGATCACGTAAAACTGCTTTGGGCCGCCAGAGATTTTATATGTAACCATTCCTGTTGAGGTATAACGAAATACCAATGGGTATATCCTGTCTAGATCATGAGCGTCAGGGATGGATAGACAAAACTGTCCTGAGGGACCGAGAGACAGATTTGTCTAGCCGCTACCTTACACGCATGATAGATTCTTTTTCTTGAATGCCGTAATGCGGCGACGCTTGACTTTCATAACATTTACATTAGCATTGAAAACACACTGCCCTCGCGTCCGCCATTTTGAAATAGAACGTTTCTGATGTCGTCGTGGCGTGTGCGCTTAACGACGAAGTTATGTGACTTCCTATACAACCAATGTTAAATGGAACTCGTGCACGCAGGTGTGCCTGAGGTGCGATAACAAGGGTGAGATAAATAGAATCCATCGGCATGGGTGTCCAGTGGAGACAGGAAAATCCCAACCCGAGGGTCCAACGGTTAACCCGAGGGTTGGGATTTTCCTTTCTCCACTGAACACCAATGATGGATTCTTTGTTAAAAATTCTTTTTATCGCTAAAGTCACCTGGTACCGTGCTTTGGGCCTACCTCTGATGACGCTATGTCTATTATGGAAATGACGTCAAATGTAAATAAATCGTTGTCAAAGTCAATAGAGATGAAATTTTGATCAGTTTTCATTTTAAAAGGAGCGTGATTCAATAACATTCACTGTGAATTCACACCAATGTCAAGTTTTATTGAACACCATTACTAAAAGCAGTAGAAACGATCGAATTTACTCGCGTGCTTTTCTTTTCTTGCATGAGCAACCAAGCCAGCAGTGCCTGATTAGATCAGCTGGCTAACTGTCACTCCATTCCCTTTCGGTACCTCGTTCCACTTCCTTGGCGTGAAGGGGTTCAACGGAATACCGATGGAAATATTCCGTCTATGTGAGATAAGATTTGTGCACCACCACTGATTAACGGGATAATTCTGACAAGGGTATGTAAGAATATAAGAATCTTACATGAGTGTCAGGTATGGATAGACAAATCTGTCCCGAGGGTCACATTTTGGCATCACGAGGATCGCCGAGTGATGCCAAACTGTGACCCGAGGGACCGACTTGTCTATCCATACCTTACACGCATGATTGATTCTTTTTTCTTGCACGCCTTAATGCGGCGACGCTCGATTTTCATACTATTTAGCTTTAAAAATGCTACAATCGCGGCGTCCGCCATTTTGAATTAAAACGTTTTGACGTCATTGTGACGTGTGCATTTAGCGACGAGACTGCATGACGTCCTATACAACCAATGTTAAAAAAACTATTGAACGTAGGGTGGACCGGAATGAGATAACGAGGGTGAGATAAACAGAATCCATCATGGGTTCCAAATCCCAACCGAGGGTCCACCCGTTGCAGTGGCTCGCCTCCGTCGTTTCCCACTGCAACGGGTGGGCCCGAGGTTTGGGATTTTCCTTTCTCAACTGGGCACCCATGATGTATTCTTTTTCTCACAAACCATCAAAAAAGCACATTTGCCATGTACCTTTGGACGTGTACTCGGCGGAAGGTTACAAATAAAGAAGTGCGTAATGCGGTCAAAACAAATCATTTTCAAAACATGAATTGGTTGAATTTAAGTATGAAAAATGGATTAATTTTCAAACAGGAACAATTTGCACATCCTTCAACAATTAATAGTAAGTAGCTTGTCTGTCACTTTCAAATAATAGAGATAATAAACCGTATGTATAGGTGTCAAGGCCGACACCATTCTCAAATTCAAATGAGTCACGAGTCAACAAACAACAACACACGTTTAGTTCATAATTATTATAGATGTAATTAACCAATTTAAGTTACTGATTTGCTAACATATTTCAAATTAGTTTGCATTATTGACAGAGTCAGTATGTTGTATGGGGCATTTTTACAAGTTCAAACTTTCAAAGGAGTATCATTTCAACTTTCGTTTTCCATTCGTGAACGTTTTGAACTTGGTGGGTTAACATTTACGGTTACATGTATATTAAAAATTCCACCGTGAATATGGGCTCACTGAAAAGTGGATCTCAGGGCACTGTTGCTATCAACATGAAAAGCAGTTTCCTCAGAATTTGAATACCAAGCATTCTGCTGCAGGTTATGTTCGACTGTCACTTGCGGTGGTGCTGGTGCTGTTGAGACTGGGGCTGGTGCCATAGAGTCTCAAGGTAAGTTGCGGGGTAGTGTAAGTTGGTTCAGGATCATTTGATAATACAGTCGATTCAATACCCAGCGGGCACATGACGTCCGTCAAAATGACGTCATATCAACGTCGATGCGACGTCATGACTCGATGCGACGTCATAATTAAAACGGTATCAGGGATTTCCGCTAAAGATCTTTGAAACTGAGATATTACATTTTAAATTTTCTTTGACAATATTGATTGGTCATCCTAAACAAAACTCCAATTTATTCCGCAACAAATCAAACTAGGAAAAATCTGAGATACCCTTTTGAAGAGAAGGCATCAAACAATATGTGTGCCAAATTTCATTCCACTGGGATGGATAAGAAAAGAATTGAAATGCTTTGAAGTTGACAGTTCTAACACAAAGTCTATTTTACAAGAAGCCACAAAATTCATTTCATCAATCAAATGCAAATTTATTCATGATTGGCAGCTTTTGGGCTTACAAATTTCTGGTCAGTACATCCCACATTAGCAAACCTTTGTAGCCGTGCATTTGAAGGCGGGCTTTTGCTAAAGAAAATATGAAAAATTCATTAATATTTATATACTTAGCCAATCAGCTAATTCTCAAACCGTTAGGCTATTAATCGCTCCTGTTGTAAATGACCACACATTATTACCGTAAAATTTTATTTCTGGGATTCAAAGACTGACCATTAACACCTTTCAATCAGACAATTTGAGGCGGAAATGAGTCTCTTCAGTGAGCAGCGTCATAAAAAAACCAGAAGTAATGAAGCATATGCGAAAACATAGCCGTAGATCAGCAGCTGTGCAATAATTGCACAGTTGATCAGTGCCTTTGTTTTCCCTACAATTTTAATGTCAAGCCTCTAACCAGCTTCGGCAGCTACACAGGCCAGTTTGTGTAACCCTCTCCACACAGCGACCAAATAGTGTCCAACACCCTCCCAACATATCTACCAAGGCTTTATAATATCCATATATATATATATATAATATCCCAATTGGTGGAACCTTTGAGAATTCAACAATATTCTTACATAAAAACCACTGCATGACAAAACGATGCAATATAATATGCTCAAAGAAAGGACATTGATAATCTCATTGTAGTCATTTTTATAACCAACAAAAACACAGGTGTACAGGGTTTCTCCACTATACTTTTCACAGAATTTGAGTGGTGGTGTGAGAAAACATGATTTAGAAAGTTAGATAAAATCAGTTGTAGATCAGATATGCAACAATGAAAAAAAAAAAAAAAAAAAAAAAAAAAAAAAAAAAAAAAAAAAAATCCCAATAAATCTTAACTTTTTTGTGTCGCTGTTTATCTTTTTGTCAAACACTCTAACAAAACATTTAATTACAAAGAATTTCTAGTGATATGACCCATTTTCTCTGTGCAGTAAACCAGCTTCCATACCAATAAATAGCATGGTGGTGGAGGGGCATTGCTAATGGGTGCTAAAGACTTTTACTGACCGTGGATAAATTTTATTGGCACTGATACCATGCTTTGAATTGAAAACAAAACTAAAGGAGCTGTTTACAGTTATTTTTCTTATTTTGTCAATTTATAAGCTTATAACTTATTGTGGGAATTTGACCCTTTGGCATAAAGTAGGTGGCTAAATGAATTGTTTGATGAAAGCGATTTTGTAAAATGAGCAAAATTTCACTAATTATGGTTTACCCTATCCTTAAAATTTGCGATTTTCAAGTTGTTGGTTCTCACTTATATGCAGACTACCCTATATATTTCTTTCTTTTATTTGAACAATATTACCAAGTTCTTTGTTGTGTGAAAATACAAGAAAAAGTTTGAATCTACAAACATGGGTTTGACACATTTCAAAATATTGATTTTTCCGACTTTTCAAGTATGTGGGTAGGGTTGGAAAACGACTCGTAAAATTTCGTCATCCTATTCAAGTTGTAATTTTTTCTATGTTTTTGGTGCAAAATGGTCTGCATTATGCATACGTAAATATTATTACTTTTGAAATGATTCTAGGTGTATTTTTATTCAAGACAGGTATGTTTCAAAGAATTGAAAATAACATTAGTTTTACTAATTTTAAAACATGGTGTTCAGAGGTCTCATTCACAGGCAAGTAGCTTGAAAAAAAATTCACACTACTCTATACTTATTTTGGTGTCAAATGCCTTGTTTTGTATTTTGGAATCAAAAAAGAGAACTTGAAGTTTGAATACTTTTTCATTGGCAGCGAACTTCCTTAAGTCCTTTTGTTTACATTTAAGTGCTGCTCTGGCTGAAGAAAATTCGTACCATGTGATAACACTACAGCCGTACATGGAGTTGTGTCTTTTCAAATATCTAAACTGCCGAGCATGGTCCTTAGAGTTACAGGTTCATATTCAGTTCCATCATGCTTTCGGACACAGAGCAGAATTTGACCTAAATATGTATTTAATTCAGTTGATGGTATGTCACAGCTTTCTCTGTTTTCAAATTGTAGTTCCAAATATGATTTAAAAAGTTTCTGATGGCATAGAGTTTTTGGCTTGTGCGTTTATTTTCATTCTCAAAGTTATACTCATCAGTTTTACAGGCTTAATGAATAGACTCGTACTGGACTGAGGCTGAGGTCCTGGACACAAAGGTACAGCCGGCGGATCTTCTAGGCTAGCCGTTTCGATTGGGTCAACGATTTCCGCAATGAAAGGGGCATTGTCTTACACATCAGCAGAAGCACCAACAGATGCCAACAGCGCAGCAATTTGATCATCTGGAGCAATTTCTACCACTGACTCTTCATCAAAGTAAGTATTATCTACATTTTCTATCACATTATATAGGAGGGTCTGGATGGGGGGTCCTGGTATTCACTAATCACTAAAAATTTAGCCATTTATTCACTGTCATTAAAATTTTGGCTTATTCATTAAAATTAGCTCGATTATTCATTAAAATATGATAATTACTAGAACCGCCTTCTTCACCCAGCTAATTTCTAATAGCAAATATAGGTATTCCCCACCTAAGGCATCCCTTATCTAAAGCCACAAAGACTAGTTCTATGATACTTAATTGTAGACTGCCGAGTGCAACCTTGATTTTAACATCTTGAGAGAAGCATATATTATCTGCTAGACCACAAACCTCATAGAAACTTTCCAAAATAGTTAACTGAATTTTTAGCAAATCCTCTTTTAAATCTGTTGGGAATATAATCCCCTCCAAACTGTATACTGAATATGCCCTGAGTTTCACCCTGAATCTTTCTCTTCAATTATGCATATCAAAGGTTAATTTAAGAAAAATTGTAACTCCAGGGGTAAAAGTTATAATAAAAAGCTGTTGTTTTTACTTAGTTAACTAGTAAGCATAGGAGTACTATGTGAAGTATGATTTTGTGCTTGTGCCTGATTGTACAAAACATTTTATAAATGTCTTAAATACCGAGCGAGCGAAGCGAGCGAGGAAAAAATTATGTAGCGCCATATAAACTGCCAGTTAGATTTGCATTAACGTTCTTAGTACTGGCTTGTTTCTGATTGCAAAAGTCACCATAATTATGCTCTGTCATATAAAAAAGCAAAGTGATGTCCGTCCACAGAAAAGATTATCATGATAGGATTGGAACATACATAATAAGGACAAAGTGGGGTAACAGAATTAAAAGAAAATACATATACATAAGCAAACAAAACAGTGAAATAGTATCTGGCTCAGGAAATGACACATTTTTTTTAAAAGATTCATGAAGTGAGTCCCTACATGCTATATATGTCTTTCCAAACATTCAAAGATTTCAGAAATACATGTATGACTATAACATTTGAGCTAAATCGGGTCTGGGGGCGAAAAAAAATGAAATTCTGGAATGTCAGGGAGGCCATCTAAGACAATTCCATAGCCAAATTTAGCATATTCATTATTCTTTAAAATGTTATTATTCACTATTCATTATATTATTCTGCTATTCATTAAAATTTTTCATTTATTCATTATTTTTTAGGACCTACTTATTCACTAAGCATTAAATTTTTGGCTCTTTATTCACTCTCATTAAAATTTTTAGGCCATTATTCTTTAATCATTATACCCCATCCAGACCCTCATATAGGGATAAGGAATGTGCTGGTGGTGTTTCTACAGATTTCCTTGTGCCATCTATGGCATTAAGCTCATTTGGCAGACCCTTAACCAGGGTGATCTTATCCACAGTCTTGATTGTCCAATCCATGAACAATTGAACTTTGTACATGGTATAAGATTGCGCACCAGCTGGATGTACAATGACCCATTACGAAAACTTGTCCATGCAATAAACATAGACTTTTTGAGCATTAAAACTGAAAAGTTTCAGATGATTTTTTTTTATATTTTTCTTATTTTTGCTCAAAACATAGATTGCGTGTACTCGTTAGAGCCTCGGCGAGGCGGTTCTAACGAGTACCCACAATCGATGTTTTGGAGCAAAAATGAAGAATAGGTATACCCCTCCATACCCCAGTTTTGCTATATAAAAGTGGGGTTCAAGGGGGTATTCATTGCACGGACATGTTTTCCTGATGCACTATTTTGCCTTTCTGGCCATTCGACCCCAGTCTCACTGTTTCCCCTACGTGGAAGTCAAACATTTTTTCGACTTAGTGTTAACGGTTTTTATGCTTAACCAGCGTTCACGATCTAAGGGAGGCTATCCGATTATCCCCCTTGACGAGATTGTGTAGGAATAGTGAAGCGGTCTTCCAACTAGAAACGATCGAAAGAATACACGTGTTTTTCTTGTCTTTTATTAGAAACGTGACAGCGGTGTAAGATAGACTTTGCTACTTATCAGAAAAAACACTGAAAATCAGGAGATAAATCGATCTTTTCAAAAGAGGTATGTGAGCAAAGAATTTCTCACATGGGGTAAAATGTAGGCGTGCAAGAAAAGAAATTTTTACACGAAGTAAAACGTAGGGTTTTTCTATCTGGTGTGCAAGAAAACTACCTATTGGCATGATTGTGATGATGTTAATCCAGTCTAGAAATCCGTACGCTACACTGTGTGAAAGTCTCAAGGTTTCGTACATCACTTCCATTGATGTGTTTGTGGCCAGCAAAGAGAGATGAGAAAAGAACATCTCCACCCCCGCTACACCGATGCATTCATACGTCGTAATTCTTTCGAATTGTTGGCATATTTCGCTGGCTATATCTGAAAACTTCAATTTTATTGTTACATTATGAAAACACACCCATGCAATATAAAGAGATTTTTCAGTAGAAATATTTTGATAGTTTAACATAGATTGTAGGTACGTTAGAACCACCTATAAACGTGGGGGTTTAAGGGGGTAAACATTTCTCGGACATGTTTTCCTGGGGCCAGTTGTTTGTTTGGAGCAAAAATAAGAAAAATGTATACCCTGCATACCCATGTTTTCCTAAATAAAAGTTGGGTTTCAGGGGATATACATTTCACGGACATGTTATCCTGATGTTTGGCAAATTGCGCGGCACTTGAAGAGATCAAAATCACCCTGTATACCGTTGATGCAACCGAATTTGTTACGGCACAGATTGATGCAACATTTCACGATGGTAGGAAATTGAGAACGGTAAGTTGACCATCAATTCAATTTTACAAGCTTTAATGTTAGGATTGTCTGTGTCGTGACTTTGTGGGAAAACAAAGTAAGGATACCTTCAGTTTTTGCCATAAATAGTTTGTTAAAAATCTTTACCTTGTGACAGAAATTATAAATTTCATCGAAGAAATATGCCAACAGAAATACGAAAATTGATTATGTTTGCTAATTGCTCAAATCCTTCATCATCGTTTGTCATCAAAGAAGTTTCAATTTATACCGGAATCATTCCTTGTCTCATACCACCAAACAACAAACATGTATTCGAGTCGACTTTTGCACAATATAGTGTTAACACACCTAGGTTGGATCGTTTGGGAAGCAACGTACGTTGGATCGTTTGGGAAGCAACGTACTGCCTGGATACAACCTACGTCCAAGAGGTGTTTTTGAAAAATGATGCGAAATACGGCGGATCTTTAGGCCAAAAATGATTTTTTTCTCACGGAGGACTTGTTCGCAAAATAAAAAAAAATGATGTTTTATTTTTAACATTTTGTGCTGTGAATTGACAGCTTTAGTATCAATTTGGATAAACATATTTGATTTTCATTCTCCATAATGAAGCTATTAAAGCTCCCGATATTCTTGCTCGTTGTTATGGGCGATTTATTGCACAATGTGAATGTTTTTTTCACCTTTTGATCTGGACATCTGGAATATGACTGATGCTAGAGGTCCAGCATACTGTAGTTTGTTACTCCCCTCCCGTTTCAGAAAAGATGGTCGTATGCTATATGTAGCAATATTTCAACAAACATAGTTGAGTCACTTCCAGGCATTTGCGGGGGAGGGGGGGGGGGCGGTCGGGCGATGCGCGGAGATAATGGCTAGTTCATGAGCTAGATAGTGCATTCATGATAATTTGTTGGGAGTTACAGAGCAAGCACTTTATAGTTGGGGGAGGGGAGTTTTGAGCATGTGCAAAATACTTTTTTTATTTTTAGGGAGATGGGGTAAGCAATGGCCGGGGAGTCAACCTATTAATTTCAGGTGCAGGGAGTCCAACTGGAGGGACCTTCTGTAGTCTTTACATCGTGCGCTAGTTCACTATGAGCAAGATCAAAAACATTTACCTGTGCTATCAAGAAAAATGCGCAACAAGAAATTTTAATGAGTACCGAATGAAAAATATTTCTGGATCTGTGCATGGGACCCTCATTGAAACTCCCTGTCCTCGAACCCGAGGGTCTGGTACGAAATTTAGAACGTTCCATTTCAGCCAGATAAAGCCGCTTAAATTTACTATTAGAATTAAGCACGAAACAACACTAAGATACACAACCCTATTGCATGGAAACAGACAATTTTTACAAGCGAAAACACACACACACACACACACACACACACACACACACACACACACACACACACACACACACACATTAAACGCCCAGTTGCCCAGATGCTGATGCCGATAGTGACACACGTGTATCTTTGCACACAATACACACACACTGGATTTGATACCTACCTTCACCGTGTAGTTTGCTTCAGAAAACACTTAAGTCCCCACACTGCCGATAAACAACTAGGAAGCGTTGGCTATGTCCGACATGACTAAAAATGTTAATTGGGACGTTTGAAGTCATTGCATTAAACGAAACAAAAAAATTTGGAAGCTAGTGGAAGAAACACTGCCAGCAAAAAATATGTAAAAATCATTTAGCCCCGCTCACTCCTGCTTTAACGTTCACAGGATTTCCCATTGAAGAAATAGCAGACCTTATTACTTACTAATTCGATCCTTGGTAGCGCTTATCCGCTTTAATCTTCTTTGAGTTTTTCTTTGCAAACGTTCTCTGTCTTTTTCCGGGAAACTCGTCTCTCGAACGCCCCCTGGTGGTTTTGGACGATTCGTTCCTTCCGGGTTCCTGGACAACTCAACCCAAGGTGTCTCTCGTTCAACTCGAGTCAACACCACACTCCCCCCTCTCTATCCTTTAGGAGTGTGGCGGCAGTCGACAATGGCCCAGCGGTTGCTTGTCTGGCTCATATCCAAAAATTTTAGCTTCGCCATCCAGGACGGCCCGGTTTCCCTCCCCGATGCTGGGAGCAAGGAAACATCGTATTGAACAGGTAGACATCTAGACCTTTCCCTTTCCCTTTCCCAAATGTTGGGAAAGAGCCTACGAAACTTCTGGTTCTTCCCCAGTGCTGGGGAAAAAACCTCACTGTACAGCTCCTCCTTCCCCTCCTCAATGCTGAGAATGGAAATGTCGCTCTCGGGCAGCTATCCCTTCTTCACTGTTCCTGGGCATGTTTAAACTTTAAACGGATAACCAGTACTAGGTGTCACCTTCCACTGATAACTGCTGTTTGTCTTCTACTGGTAGAGGAGACTTGCATTGCGCAAGGCCACCCCTAGGATTTCCTTCCACTCTTGACCCCGGATGTCGGCCACCATGTTGGCTACCATCCCAAGTAATGCTGGAGAGGAGTTGTGTCTTCCGCCAACCCTGAAGTAGGGGGAATCTGTTTCCAAGAGCAGCTTGTCCTCTGGCAGACGTCTCAGAGCCTCCTTGCTGGCCCTGTTGAAATGCTGAACGAGTCCGGTGAACCCAAACAATGTGTTCGGAAATTCACCGAGCCAGGTTTCAACTAGTGCATGGTCCCCCTCAAAGCAATGGACATGAATTCTCTGGTTTGATGACACAACTCCCTTGAGTTGGAACAGCAGCTGGTAGTAGCCAAGTCCAAGGGTCTCCCTGTCTCCTCTGGCATGTAGTACCAAGACCTGTGTTGGCTGAAGATGCTTCAGTACCCTGTCAAGCACCAGATGTTGGGCGGCCCAGCTGGAACGGTTGACTGAATAATCCAGCCCAATCTCCCCCAACACTTTAACCTCTGGGTATTCCAAACATCTCTGGAAGGACGCGAAATCCGCTTCGGAATACTGTTCAGACTGCTTGGGGTGCAATCCGATCCCCACGAGGAAACCGTCATCCTGGAGTTGTCTCACCTCTTCCCTGGTTGGGTATGAAGGTGGATCGCAAAAAATGACGACTCCCCCGATGAGCTTGTATTTAAACTCCGCATCTGGTCTAATTGCTGAGCAGATTTCCTCCACAGAGGCGTCAGGTCGGTGCAGAACGTTCCGACTTCTATCCAGGTGAAAGTGGCTGTCGAACCCGTCTGGAAGGCCTTCCACGTCCCTCCATGAAGTGCTGACCGGATACTGTTCCGTCACTTCCTGTTGGTCCTTGGCACTTAGACGTGCGAATAAAACCAGGAGCACTCTCCAATGTAAGAGGACACCAGGTGAATTGGCCGGTGAGATACAAAATTCCTCTGGCACCGGGAATCCCTGCAGTTGACACAGGTCTGTCATGGCCCTTTGCTGGCGCTTTGGCACGGTGTACTGGCCCGTCCGGATCTGCCGTAACTGGTTCACGAACGTGACAAGACCCTCCATGTTTAATACGGAACCAAGCACAAGACTTTCTATGATTCTGAGGGCACTTATCTGCCTCCGCAGCAACTCCTCCGTCAACTCTTGTGTATCCTCAAAGATCCCGGGTAAGTGGGTGGCCGCATGCGCCCTGGACACGACGTCCCTACACCCCGCTACTGGGCACGGCTCCGTTCCAGCTTCTGACTTTGTTGACGATTCTCTCATGCTCGGCGCTGTGTGTCTCCGCTTCAAACCTCTAGTCGATGAATCCCGGCGCGGTGACCGGTGGCGCTTCTGGGGCTCTTTTCGTGGAGATTTGCTCCTCGAAGTTTTTGCCACCCTCCTTCTGCCTACCGATCTGGATCGCCTGCGCGCTGGCCTAGCCGGAGACCGTTGTGTTCTGCACGGAGATATTCGTTTGGTTGGAGACCGTGGTCTTCTAACTGGAGATTGACGTCTAGTTGGTGACCGTTGTCTTCTGGCCGATGATTGACGTCTGGTCGGTGACCGTGGTTTTACGACTGGAGAAGGTTGTAGCTTCCTGGGTGAAGCTTGTCTTGTTGCCCGTCGATCCGGTGATGGGAAACGTATCGGAGATAAGGATCTGCCCTCGACAGCAATGCTGCTGACAGGGGGTCCCACTTTGGTACCACCTTTCTCGTACTCACTGGACAGCCAGAGATGTCTGGCCGTAACAGCTTGTCCACGTCGAAATCTTGAACTGGTGGAGAGTTTTCATGGCCAGGAGTGGGTCGTAGAAGTTGCTCTTCCTCCTCAGGGGTAACTTCTATATCCATGGGCTCTACATCACAACCTTGGCTAGGACCTGATGCCTTGTAGCGACGAATTGGAGTGATATTTTCGCAGATCCAGTCGAGCTGCGTTATGGCCAATGCGTCCGCTGCTTTCGTCACATTCTTTAACCAAGTGTGGTTGCGTTGGCGCCTCGCCAAGCTCGCCTGGTCCTTAAGAGCCTCCAGCCTCATATCCAAGGTGGCCTCTTTACACAGCATTAGCTGATTCGCCAGAGACTTGCTTGAGTACAGCTGTCCCTTCGTGGTGTACTCCTGTACCTCCCTGATGAATCTTGGAGTAAGGATGTCAAGTGGTTCCTTAGAAGCCATCTTACTGCACCTGCAAGCAGAAAGCAAATGATTACCCCCGGGTTCAGGCAATTCTTACCTTATGCATCGGTCCTGCTCCTGTGACACTCGGGGCAGTAGTATTCGTCAATGTTCAACGCTTCTGAGGGTGTCACATCTACACATGTACCATGATACCATTCACTGCATCTATCACATTGGATCATGAACCTTCCTTGCCATGGTTTTTTACACAGACAGTACTTCGTGGACTTGTCCTCCACCACTCTCTGGGTGCCATCGGGATTCTCCAACCAGTCGGTGATCCAATCAGGCAGGCGCCTGTCTCTACAAAGTTTCATGCGGTCGTGATTCACAACGAACATGGATTTCCGTAGTTTTACGCGAAACAATGACGCGGAGATTGCCTCCACTATCACTGCGGGTCCTTTCCATGGTCTACACAGCTTCCTACACTTGCCTTTCAAAACTGCCGTGTCCAAAAGGTAGACCACATCCCCTACTTTGTAGGATCTGCGGAGGATTCCCCTTAAGTCATAGTCTCGCTTCATCCGCTTCAATGAAGTCTTCAGAGTGGTTCTAGCTGCATTGTGTGCTGATTGGATGTTTTTTGTCAGTGTTGCAACATACTGGTCAATGGTCTGTGCCTCCACAGCTGGTTGCGGGAACATGAGGTAAGCAGGTGTGTTAACCTCACGACCAAGCATGAGCCGATTGGCCGTGTAACCCGTGTTCCGGTTCACCGAACTCCTCAGAGCACCCGCAATTTGTTGCAGATGTACATCCCACTGATCCTTGGAATCATTGATATAGCAGCGCACAGCGTGCATAAGTGTCCGGTTGTATCTTTCCACTTGGCCATTTGCCGATGGCCGGTACGGGGTGGGTCTTGCCTTATGAATCTCCAGGGCCTCACACAGAGCAGTGAAGAGCTTTGACTCGAAGTTCCTCCCCTGATCTGTGAAGACCTGGAATGGGTATCCGAACCTAGAGAAAAATCCATCCACGGCAGCTTTGGCAGTGACCTCTGCGGTTTGAGAAGGCAATGGTACACACTCCACCCATTTGGTGAACTGATCCACCATCATCAGCACATATTCATTTCCCCTGGGTGTCTTCGGAAGTGGCCCTAAAAAGTCCAAGTGTACTCTCTCCATGGGGGAGCCCGCCTGGTACTCCTGCATGGGAACCCTTCCGTACTGTGTCGCCTTCTTGTTTTGATTGCATGCAGAGCAGCTTGCTACATACTGCGCCACATCTTTCCCCAAGCCGTACCAAAAGAATTTTTCTTTCATCCGTGCTTTAGTTCTGGCAATACCCTGGTGACCCGCGGCTGGCAAGTCATGGTTTACACGCAAAGCTTCCTGCTTGAGACTATCCGGCATCACCAAATCTTTCTCCGAACCATCTGGTCGTTGATGATAAAGGAGATCCCCGATGAAGAGGAATTCCCCTTTGGCCAGCCAATAATACTTCGCTGCTGGACTTGCAATCGAAAGATCTGTTTCACTCGGGACGCTCCCAGATTCCAGCCAGTCTAACAAAAAACTGAGATCCTTATCTTCATGTTGAGCACGCTGGATATCCTTTACATCAAATCCCCAATAGGATAACACTGGAACCTGTGTACTAGCATCTATGGAGCATGCTGATACCACTGGCTTGAACAAATTGACATTTACTGTACCCTTTTCATTCCATAGTATCTCTACAAAAGCAGTGTCCTCTGTAGCTGTTGTAGTCAATCTAACAGCTGGCTCTTCTTCTTCTGACCTTGATCCGGATATTCCCCGGTCAGGCTCTGTGGCCGCTAAGATTTCATCCCTACACTCCCTGTCTTCATGAAAGGCAGCACCATCACGACTCCCCGTCTTGCCGCTCTGTCTAATCTGGTCATTCTTCCTGACACCAACGGTCTCCGCTGATATTCCCTGGAATGGACCCCGCGACTCCCCACTGCTTTCATCCGTCGTCGGTACTTCCACGTCGTGCACTACGTTTCCGATACCTGTTGAATTCAGCAACGTCAATGGAATCGCATCGTCAACCTCCCTAGTAAAGGTCCCCCATTGGCTATCAGCCCTTACGCAGTACCTACATCCGCCACAAGGCAGATCCCTTGGCCTCAAACCGAGCTGATACTGGTCACATGATACGTCCCCTCTGGGCATTCTTGAAAGGGCGTCGGCATTGGCATGCTTCCGTCCGGCTCTGTGCTTGAGGGTCATATTGTATTGTTGCAGCTCCTCTAACCATCTGGCCAACTGACCTTGTGGCTCCTTAAACCTCAACAACCATGTTAGACTAGAATGGTCGGTTCGTATGGTAAACGGTTTGCCCATCAAGTAATACTTGTATTGCCTGCAAAACCTCACTACCGCCAGCAACTCCTTCCGGGTAGTACAGTAACGTCTTTGTTCCTTTGTGAGAGCATAACTGCCATATGCAATCACCTTTTCTTCTCCATTCTGTAGTTGGATAAGCTCAGCTCCAATGGCTTCATTTGATGCATCAGTATCGAGCACAAAACTATCATCCTTGTTCGGAAGTGCCAATACCGGCGGATTGGTAAGAGCTTCCTTCAGAGCATGGAATGCCGCACTCTGCTCTTCTTTCCACCTGAACTTGTGCTTCCCGACCACACTGTACAGTGGCTCGGCCAGTTTCGAGAAATTCTTCACGAAACTTCGATGATAGTTTGCTAATCCCATGAATCGCTCAACATCTTTGGAGCATGTGGGGATCGGCATGATGACATAGCCTCAATGTCTATCTGGGTCATCGACAGCTTGTCTCCACTCACAATTCTTCCCAAAAATTCCACCTCTTTTTGGAAGAAGACACACTTTTTCGGCTTCAATTTTAGACCATACCGACGGAACCGCTTTAATGCATCGCCTAAATTGCTTAGGTGATCATCAAATGTTCTACCAAGAATGAGCACGTCATCAAGAAATGCCAACACCGTCTTCCAATGCAAGCCGCGCATCACGAGATTCATAACACGAGCGTACGTTGCAGGCGCATTACATAAGCCAAAGCCCATTTTGACATGTTCAAAGAGACCGTAGCGAGTGTGAAACGCGGTTTTATGGCGATCTTCTGGCTTGATGTTGATTTGCCAGTATGCAGAGTTCGCGTCAAGTTTCGAAAACCATATGCTTCCCGCTAGCGTGTCCAGGCAATCATCGACCAGTGGCAACGGAAACACGTCTTTAACGGTTACATTGTTCAACTGCCGATAGTCTATGCACCATCTGACAGAGCCGTCGCGTTTTCTGATCAAGACAGGAGATGACGCCCAATCGCTTGATGAAGGTTGAATCACGCCTGCATCCAACATTTTCTTCAGATGAGCCTCCTCCTCATCCACAAAGCAAGCTGGGGTCCTGCGCAAGCGCTGTTTAATCGGTGCTGCCTGATCTGTCTGGATCCCATGTTGAATCTCAGTAAAAGTACCAAGATCAAATTCATCCTTGGCAAATACATCTTCGTGCTCAATCAGCAATTCTGCCAACCGACATTGTTCCTCGACTGATAGATGCTCTTTGGAACTCTCGAAGGACTCTTGTAGATGCCCTGGTACTTCAGGGACTACATTTTCTGTTTTGTCCTCCGATTTTGAAACATCGCAAACGTCCACATCACCATCAGTATTGTCATCTTTCTCTGGTATGTACTCGTCTACAGGCGAGGCGATGGCTACCTCTTTTCTCTTCTGCAATAACTTGTAGCGATCAGAGCAATTGAGTATACAGACTACTGGCTCTGTGCCAGCAGACCTGACAACTCGTGGGGCTAGGGCTTTCTCCGTTTGGGTTGGCTCAATCACATAGTCCGGCAAAGATCTATCCATCTTGCATGGCACTTGAGCAACTGAGTTCGGAGGAATCACCACCCACTTTGCTACAGCAACTCTTGCACATACTGGGTTACTCCCCTCTTTCGCGTCTGTGTTCATGCGAATTTCTTGACCCTTAAACTTAAACACATTCTTTCCCATGTCAATAGCCGCAGCACCCTTTCTCATAATGTCGACCCCAAACAGCATATCCTGTTCTATAGGCGCAACATACAAAGGTCCATCATAGTAGCTTCTGCCGATCTTCAACTTCACCGGCCCTGCCACAAACCCGCTCATGGACATTTGCCTTCCTGCTGTGTCAAGTCTCACATCATAAAGTTTTTCAGGTGGTGCCTTTAGAGATGCATAAACACGATCAGAGATAATGGTGACCTCCGCTGCAGAATCGAGTACTGCTTCTACTGTCCTGCCTTGAACTTGGACTGGAATGGTAAACTTTGATACTGACCGCAATGTACACACTGTCACGGGTGACTTTTCAAGCTTTTCACCAGGGGTTGCATCCATTTTCTTCTCATCATTGCTGGTACCAACATCACGATGCTGTGTTGAAGGCTGTTGATGAGATTGTGTAACACCATCATGCGATGGGGAAACACTCTCTCCCCCCACTGGTATCCCCGGTGTAGTTGCTTGACCGGTCTCCTCTAATGACTGCTTTTGTTGGGGCCCTCCCCTTCCTGGGTGCGAGCCTTGGCCCCGAGGCTCGACCCTGTCTGGTTTAAAGCTTCTTTATTCTTCAACTTCGGACAGTCCCTTTTTCTATGACCTTTCTCATGATATTCATAGCACTCATTCCATGGTACCCCACCAGGCTTCCGTGTTGGTCTGTTTTGCAACATAACTTTCTCCAACAGCTTCCTCTGCTCCATCATTTCTTTCAATACAGCGGCCATATCTGACTGTTGTCCAACTGCGCAGACTTCTGGGGTTTCATCATAATCTTCGGCTGTTACCCTTGGAGTCCGGTCACGTTTGGGCTTAGATTTGTAACAAGCACCTTTCGTATGTTGGTACAGACGTGTCCGCTTGACAGCTTGTTCCAAAGTGGAGGGCTCCTGCATGATTACATGGTGACCCGCCTCACTATCTAAGAGACCTTCACAGAATTTCTGCACTGCCTGGCCGCGACAGTAATCATCTGGTAGGTTGACGAAAGCTTTGGAAGCTAGCTCTGGAACTCTGTCAGCCCAATCGTCCATTGACTCGTCTTTTTTCTGTACTGCTTGATTAAACAAGGCTTGCTTGGCCGCTCGTGCATCATCATCACCAAATCTCTCCCCCATCTACTTTAAAAGATTGGTATACATGATGTCATCATTTGTCTTCAACAACGCATTGCAGAATTTTGCTGCTTTGCCACGTAAACACCATTTCAGACAAGCTTTACATTCATTCGGGGTCCAGTTCATTTGTTCTGTGTAGTCTTGGAATTTATCCCGAAAGATTTCCCAATCATCTGTCCCATCATAAGTCAATTTTGGCGCATTTTGTAATGCCGACTTCCGTATCGCAGATTTAGGTTGCCTATGATTTGTCTTTGAGTCGGAATCATCTGATCTTGACTTAGCCGGTGTCACTTGCGCATGCGTTTGTTCTTCGTCAGAACTCTCGGAACTACCATGCGATTCCTGGTCTCGCCTGGACTGGACTCGATTGTCCCTCGGGTTACCCGAATGTGATTTATTAATCTTATCCGTGTCATGAAGATGTGACAAAGATTTATTCTTTCGCGTTGGTTTCGCGACACCCATATATTATTCTCCGGAAGAATCATGCATTACATTGGAATGATGGTCAGAGACGTGCCCCGTAGCGACCAAAGTGGGCATCAATTCATGACTGACGGCCATTTTGGGTGCCATCTTGGATTCAGAATGTACAGGGGCGTAGCCTGTGGCCATATCAGACATAAAATTGGTGACAGTGGGCCTGACTGTGTAACTGCTAGACGTGCCAGATGTGCTAGTGGTTGATTGGTGTGCAGGACTAACATTGTCAGCCATTGTAGCGGCGATCAACTATTTTGCCCTTGGCTTGTTTCTCCGCCACAGTACAAATATTTATTCCAACAAAAAAACACAACTTGATATTTCAACTTATTTTATTTTTACTTTTACACACAATATCAACCTTTTAATTTCGCCTTATTTTGCCTTTTTTTGAAAAGAAAAATGTTGACTTTATATAGTGCCACGAAGCTCCTCTAACAAAACTCACGAGCTGCACGAAGTCATCGTGGCATGAATACCTCGTGACTTCATGCAGCACGTGAAATCTCCATCGGAGCTACATAAAAACAAACAAACAACGTTGGAGCAAAACTGTACAAAATTAATCGCGTGCTTCGCGACACTGCCCCTCAAAAATAAACCAAATTAATCCCAATCTTCGTAAAAGTCCTTATTGATGGATACAACAGCATCGTTTATTTGATTTCCGCCAACGTATCTCGTCTGTCGTCTATACGTAATGACAAATGTCTGTGTTCTTGTCTGCATGGTAGAAATATCAATGGCCATCTCATCTTCACTATCGATGATTATAATTGAATCATCATCGTCCCTGACCACATCATCTCCAACCAATGAATCACCGCCATTTATAGAATCACCATCCCTCTGCACATCATCTCCATTTACTGAATCACCACCACTTATAGAATCACCATCCCTCACCGCATCATCTCCATTTACCGAATCACCACCACTTATAGAATCACCATCCCTCAGCGCATCATCTCCATTTACTGAATCACCACCATTTACCGAATCACCATCCCTCAGCGCATCATCTCCATTTACCGAATCACCACCATTTACCGAATCACCATCCCTCATCGCATCATCTCCATTTACTGAATCACCACCATTTACCGAATCACCATCCCTCAGCGCATCATCTCCATTTACCGAATCACCACCATTTACCGAATCACCATCCCTCACTGCATCATCTGCAACCTCTGAATCATCGCCACTTACAGAATCACCGGCATCACTTATCATCGAAATTCCGCCACGAACCGAATCTTCATCGTTGCCATCTTTCCCATTCTGCACCGACTCCGGTCCATGCTTATACCCATCGTTCATCGAACCAGTAGGTTTCTCAGCATCTTCATCGCTCAACGAACCACCATTGTTATTCACGTCATTTACGGTTATATCATCTAAATAACCTAATTCAAAATCAATAACTCTCTCATTGAAGCTTCTCATCCTGTTTATATCATCAATCAAATCGAACACAGTGTCATCCTCGCTAACATCTTCATAGTATTGTGACGTATCCTGATTATTGTCACCCCGAGGTGCTCTGCATGCCATCTCACGTCCTCTAATTGCTGTGTACCCATGGTTTATAATCAAGTGTTTGGACAAATAGCTCCTTCGAATGAATTTTCTGTTACAATTCACTTCAACACACTTCCAGTGTTCCACAACACTATGGCGTTCATTTTTGTGCCTTTTGAGATTACGTTTATACTTATACTTATTCCCACATTCACACTGGTACATTTTTCTGAAAAAGAAAACACTTTTAAAACCTTGATAATCCTATTTGTACTAAACAGTTTGTATTTGACAGCGATATATCTACAGCACACTACTTCACTATATCCACGTGCAGTAAAATTGTACTAGGTTGACACGACTCCGCCAGGTTATACACATTTATGCACGGACTATTCTTTCATGTAAACAAGGTAAACTTATATATCGTTTGCTCCGCTAGAGTACATATACACTAGTACTTGCACGAATTGCTTCGCTTGTAAACATGTTTATCGATAAAACGACTACCTTGACACATGGATGACTACACTTTTTGTAACTATATGAAAATATGGAAGCAACTTTGTGTAATTGTCTTGCTTTTTCACCAATTTACACTGTGTTTCATTTCCATCACTCAAAACACATGATTACATGATAAATTGATATATTTTTAAACCTTTTTACAACACTTCATTTTACAGTTTTATACACAATTTTAATAGTTTATTTTCAAGTTTTTTATTTATCATTTCACAACATTTCACATTCACATTTATTTATTTACACTTCATCCTACTGAATTTTTATTTATTCACGTTCACATTTTACATGTACATTTTATATGCACATTTATTTATGTACACTTTATCCCTTTGAATTTTATATTTTTACTTTCACATTTTATTGTACTTTACAACACTATTGTTCATATTTTATAGTATTTTACAACACTATTGTTCACATTTTACATGGACAATTTACTCCTTCAGAATTTTCTTTATTTTCAGGTTTGCCGTTTTAGCAGCCACTCTCTGTGGTCGTTGTCGGATTCCTGTTTCTATGGGTACTGTCGACGGCCGCTGCACAGAATTTTCGAACTTTTCAGCACCGGGGTCCAACTGATGTTTTTCTTTAGCTCCGGAGTTAGTAAGTTATTTGGCGCCCAGGGATCTCCATCGTCGGGCAGCTTACTGAATCTGTGAGTCCTGGTTTTTGATTCATCAGGATGTTTATCATGATTTATTTGTTTGTTCTTGATGATTCATTTACTAGTTAGAGATTCACCACGAGGACCGAAGAACTAACTAAATGTTATGAACCACTGCAGAAGCTGAGGGTGAGGTTACGGCCGTGTAAAATCGATTTAAACCCGCCAGTAACTTTGTGTTACTGATCGTTCCAAGTCGATACTTCTGTGGTGGTTCTTTTTGTTTTATGTATTGGTGTATAAATTTTGTTGTGCTGTTGGCGCCTTATGTGTGTTTTCATATTTTTAGTTAAGTTAAGGTATTTGAGTGGCCACCTATTGGGAAAATAGCTGCTCATTCGGCTTACGAAATGTTTTCATGGTATAAGTACCTGATTGTTAGTTTGGTTTTTTCCCACCTTGGTTTTTGGAGTGGGAGTCTTTTTCTGATTGCGCCTTTTCCTGATCTTTGCCTACTTGTACTTTCCACTGGATACAGTCAATTCAAAGGTCGTCCGATTATACGGCCAGACGGTAATGGCAGTTTTGCCGAACGAATGCACCCATCACGACTGCTTACTAGACGAATCACTTTCCCAAGTCTCCAACTGCCACGAGGAATATCTTCTTTCACAAGGACAACGTCACCCTCCCCTGGCGAAAAATGAGACTGCTTGTGTTTAGACTTTAACTCACATTTTGTCCTTTTCCGAAGACTCAATAAGTATTCGTCTCGCCAGATTTTCCAAAATACGTTTAACAGCTTCTGTCCCTTCTTCCATGTTTCCAGAAGTCTCTCTGAAGTGCTTTCATATGGCTGGTAATCCTCGTCATTTGCATCGTATTCTAGTTCTGGAATCCCTGTTTGTGAATTAAGTGTCAGGAAATGATTTGGGGTAAGAGTGATAGATGAAGCTATATCATCTGACACACACACAAGAGGTCCAGAATTGATAGTTGCTTCAACTTCTTTTAGCACAGTTTGAAGTTGAACGTAATCTAGTAGTTTCCGATTTAGTGTTTTTCGTAGAGCTCGCTTGACGAGACTAACAAGCCTTTCGTAAAATCCACCCATCCAGGGCGCTAATTCTACTATGAATTTCCATTGTATACCTTTGTTGGAAACATGATTTTGTACCTCTTTACTCATTGTTACAGTTTTCCAAATCAAACTGAGAGCACTGTCTGCTGTTTTAAACGTTAATGAGTTGTCACTGATGATTTCTACGGGACAACCTCTCTGTGATACGAATCTCCGAAATCCAAGAAGGAACTCCTCGGTCGACATGTCTCGTAGTAGTTCAAGATGTACTGCGCGTGTCACAAGGCACGTGAATAGGCAAATCCACACTTTCTGTTGGGTATTACCTGACCTTACAAACATTTGTCCCAAGTAGTCTTAACCGGTTCTTGAGAATGGCGTGGCTTCAGTAATGCGCGTCTTTGGCAGCGGAGCAAAAGAAGGCATCTTATATGGCCCTCCTTCATGGCGACGACACACTAAGCACTTTCCAATAACAAACCTGACTGTTGCACGACCATGGGGAATCCAGTACTTGTATCTTACAGAACTTAAACACTGTGAAACACCACTATGCATATTCTCTTTGTGAATCTTCTCTATCAGAAGGTGTGTGAATCTTTCTTGTTTTGGCAATAACACAGGCCTGCGAGCACTTTCACTTATCCTGGCTTCATCGATTCGACCTTTGCATCTTAAAATCCCTTCATCATCTATATACACACCAAGCTGCTTCTGTAAGTTATTTGCTTTCCCATTAACTATTGCCTCATGTGTATCACAGAAATTCTTCCTTTGAATATACACAACCCACATATTTTCTGCCTTTTTCAATTCAGAACTGGACAGTTGCCCTTGCACACTTTTTGTTTTCCTTAGCTTGTTAATGAAACGGATGACAAGAGCCGTAACTCTGATCAACTTTGTAAATGAAGAGTAATTCTCACTCTTGATCTCAAATGGAGAACTGTTTCTAGAATTATCTGTCACCACATTCTCTGACACATTTAATACTTTGCTAGATTGAATTGCATCCGATTTCTTCAATTCAGCTCTGGAATCTATTTCTGCTCTTTGACTGAATTCTTTCAATGTTCCTGGCCATTCTGTATCTGGTTCTGTCAACCAGTTTGGTCCATTCCACCACAACTTATCTTGGCATAAGTTTTGGAAAGTAGCACCGCGAGATGCAATGTCGGCAGGATTCTCTCCGGATGTGACGTAACCAAACACAATATCACCATCACTTTTGATCTCGTTCACTCTATTTGCAACAAAACAGACAAATCCTTTTCTGAGTCTATCCACTTTAACACGCATTGAGAATCTGTCCATAGATGTGATCTCTCGATTGGAATTTTGAGTTGCTGCTTTACAAATCTGATACATCGGACACCTATAACCATTGCCATAAGCTCTAAGCGCGGTATCGTCATTTCTTTCAGCGGAGCAAGTCTTGTTTTGCAGAATAAAAGATCCGACCTTGATTCAGAATTGCTGCTTTCTTGGAAAAGATACACTGTTGCAGCATAGGCATGTGCCAAAGCAACACAAAAGCACAAGAGAATATACCTTACTGTGTTGACATTTTCATTTTGAGCGATACATCGGTTAATTTGATGCTCAGGAAGTTTTGACAAATCCGAACTGACCGCGTTCCAAACTGAAATACCCTCACTACTAAGTGCATCGTCCCAATCAAATGCTTATTCCAAAGAGACTGAATGAATATCTTTCCCTTAAGAAGAACCGGTGAAAGTAATCCCATAGGATCAAATACTGATGCTACTTGTTTCAGAACACTGCGTTTCGTTGGAATTTGAGATACTAGCGTACTGGGTGTTTTCAAAGAGATGGTATCCTGTTCAACACTCCATGTATGCCCTAACACTTTTACTGAATCACAAGTTGCCCTATCACTGAATGGAATGAACTGGTTCACTGTTTCGTTGTTCGTAACCCACTCACGAAGATTCATGGAAGCCTCCTTGAAAATATCTTTTGCACCGTGATACAGACTGACAGCTTCTTCAACACTATCTGTGCCAGTTATCAAATTGTCGACGTATATGTCGCGCTTAAGTTTTTCAGCTAACTCACTTTCATATGAGTCCAGATGGCATTCCACGGTTGCTCCCATGAGAAACGGACTTGTTATTATTCCGAACGGGACACGACAAAACCTGTATTCTTGTATGTTATCACTATCTACTCTCAGTTGCTGATGGTCCTTCAACCACAGAAACCGTGTAACATCCCTTTCAGTAGGTTGTAAGCCAATCTGTAGAAATGCTTTTTCTATGTCTGCCACAACAGCTACAGTGCGAAGTCGAAATCTCATGAGCAGCCCACATAAATCGTTGAGCATTACTTTTACACACAATATCAACCTTTTAATTTCGCCTTATTTTGCCTTTTTTTGAAAAGAAAAATGTTGACTTTATATAGTGCCACGAAGCTCCGCTAACAAAACTCACGAGCTGCACGAAGTCATTGTGGCATGAATACCTCGTGACTTCATGCAGCACGTGAAAGCTCCATCGGAGCTACATAAAAACAAACAAACAACGTTGGAGCAAAACTGTACAAAATTAATCGCGTGCTTCGCGACAGCCATTGTGGATGTCATGATGTTTGATTGTGGTATGTTATACCTAGGGGTCATACTGGACATGTTAGTGGGCTTGGTGTCTGAATGGGTATACCTATGTGTCATGTTATAATTTGTGGTAGTCACAGGTGTATAAGTGTAGCTAGCAGCCATTGTGGATGCCATACTGGCTCCAGGGGCTGTGTGTTTATGACTGGCAGCCATACTGGATGCCATCTTGGTGTCTGAAGCGTGGCTGGCATGTTTAGCAGCCATGTTGGATCCCAATTTGGTTGTCTGTGGATCTGTGGTTCTATCGGCCATATTGGATTCCATTTTATCAAACGAAGAATCCAAATAACCGTCATCAAAGAGATAATTTCTTGGACGAAGCCTAGAAGATTGTGCAGACTGTGAAACAAGAGTTGCTCCCGGCTCACGCCTACCCGCTTTAATCGGTTCTGTCCAGGGAATGTCTCGCCCAATATCTCTTTCCATTTTCTCAATATTCTGTAGAATGTGCAACTTTGCAAGCTCTTTGGAGTCTAATCCCTCCCGCATTGTCAAAGGAGCCCCACCCCATACTGCACCTAACTTTGCCTCCCATGCCAATGGACCAAACTGTGGTTGGTCCGTAAATCGCATCTGATCTTGGCTGAGTGCCGGATTGGGCGAAAAGTCCAGATTGTACAGGACCGTATCATTAAGTGGTCGCCTTAAAAGTACATTTAAGGTTGCCGAATCCAGATTTCCCAATGATTCACGCAAAGTCATGATGGCATTTGCAAGTTTAGAACCAACCCCAGGTATCAACCGTAAATCTTCTGCAGGGGCAAAGTTTACCTTAATTTTGGTAGTCGAGGGAAGGTCTGAAGCATGACCTGGGCTGCGAGACATTGTGATCTATTTTCTGATTAACAAACTTTTTGCGAAAAATATTTCACTGTCAAGTTTAGCGTGCAAATGAGCCAAACTAAATAAATTGACAAAGTTCCTGAATTTATTCTGCAGATTTACCACGACAAAATTCTGTAAAGCCTACACCCTTAATTTCATAAATTCTCAGTCAAGATACTTACCATGTGCAATCCAATTCCAACAATTCCTTACCAATCTGTCTCCCGACGGATCCGGCGGCATCCAACAGCTACAAAATCTGAGACATTTTTCCCGGAATTTCCTTGGAATATCCTGAAGCACTATTACAAAGGCAAGTATAATGGGAGAAAGTGAAACAAGGGCCTATGCAGAGCCAACAAGAGGGCTAATCAGGCTTGACAATATCCGTGCATGCAACCGACAAGCACGTGGTGTTGCCGACGGCAGGGAACCGATGGCAAAGTCCGCGAGAAAAAATCCACAAAAAATGCAATTTCAAAATACACAGCGCGAATTCGTACGACGCTGCCACCAGTGAAGAAATAGCAGACCTTATTACTTACTAATTCGATCCTTGGTAGCGCTTATCCGCTTTAATCTTCTTTGAGTTTTTCTTTGCAAACGTTCTCTGTCTTTTTCCGGGAAACTCGTCTCTCGAACGCCCCCTGGTGGTTTTGGACGATTCGTTCCTTCCGGGTTCCTGGACAACTCAACCCAAGGTGTCTCTCCTTCAACTCGAGTCAACACCACACCATTCTGCAAAAGTGTCCGCCGTAAGAAATATCTTTTTTGGCCCAAAGGTCCGCCGTAGATAGCATCATTTTTAAAAAGAAACATTGGACGTACGTTGCATCCAGGCACTGAACTCTTTGACGTACGTTGCTTCCCAAACGATTCAACCTAGGTGTTTTAACACCATATTGTGCAAAAGTTTACTTGAGTTCAGGATTATCTTTTGGTGGTATGAAACAAGGAATGATTCTGGTATATACCGAAACTTTGATATTTACAAACGATGATTCGAATAATTAGCAAACGTAATCAATTTTCGTGTTTCTGGTGGCATATTCCTTCAATGAAATTTATAATTTCTGACACGAGGTAAGCTTTTGTTACAAACTACTTATGGCAAAAATGAAGGCATCCTTACTTCGTTTTCCCACAAAGTCACGGCCCAGACATCTTCGCATTAATGCCTATAAAACTGACATGATCGTCAACTTACCGCTCACCATTTCCCCTTACCTTCGTGAAATGTTGCATCAATCTGTGCCGTAACAAATTCAGTTGCATCAACGGTATACAGGGTGAAAATTCACACAGACAGACTCAGCCGTGTGTGTGAGCCAGTCGCATTTGACATTTTTAAATGAACGTTGGCATAATACATTCATCAGGAAAACTTGTCCATATAAAGTACATGTATACCCCCTTGAACCCCACTTTTATATGGAAAACTGGAGTTTGCAGGGGTTTACCCATTTTTCATATTTTTGCTCCAAAACATAGATTGTGGGTAATCGTTAGAACCGCCTCGGCGAGGCGGTTCTGACATGTACCCACGGTCTATGTTTTGAGCAAAAAAGAAAAAAAAAAAATTTCAGCTGAAAACTAAAAAAATCTCTGTTTATTGTATTGGCGTGTTTGCGTAATGAATACAACGACGACATTATGTTCGCGCATTCAATATTATCACTAATGAGGCATTTCAAATAATAAGACATACCTTTGAAACTCGAACATTAGAAATTAAAACTATAAACGGTTCACGAAGATCTGGTCCACCTAAATCTTGATCTGGCATAATCTTATCACATAGCCTTAACGTTGAGTTCGACATAATTTCTGGAACGAATTTTAGTGAGTTCGACATAATGTCTGGAACGAATTTTGGTGCAAAAGATCCACCATAGACATACGAAACCGCATGCATAGGTACCAACGAGCTCAGCTCAAAACCTGCCAAAATAAAATGGAAAACATCATGACTAAACATGTAAAGTGTGAATGTACATGGGCTACTTCCATAAATTTATTTTCGCTACAAAAAGGAATAGCGGCGGCCCCCGTGGCCGAGCGGTTAAGAGCGCTGTTTCTTAATCACTCGATCATCTCACCGCTGTGTCTGGTGTGGGTTCGAGCCCCGCTCTGGCCACATGTGAGACAAGCCAAGTTCTGCTTGCGGGTGTGTCAGGTGGTTTTTCTCGGGGTTCTCCCGTTTTCGCCCCACCTACTGATTGGCCCGTCTCATATGAGCTGAAACAATCTTGAAAGGGACGTAAAACTGAATTAAAAAGAAAGAAAAAAAGGAATGGTTTCAATGGCAAACAACGGAGTAATTCTCGAGAATGGGGATGTACCAACAATTCGCTCATAATTGTTTTGCCTTTTTGATCTTACATACATGACTGAATGTATGAAACTGCCAGATTGTCAGTCTTAATATGATGTGTTTAGATCTCGCCAGAAATTCACAAGAAAGGTGTGATATTGTCAGTTTGACGTTTCACCAGTAAACTATTCTGATTCTGAAAGTTTTCTTACATAGTGGTGTGATTAAAATCAATTTTAACATTTTGAGTTTCTAACCACAACATAACAAAATGCATGTGTAGCTTCTTTGCTTGTGTTTTTCACCAATCAGTTGGAAGGAGTGTATTCGTATCCTAATCAACTGATTCAAATGTCGTTGTGTAATGGATCAAATAACCAATACCCCCACCACACACACACACACACACACACACACACACACACACAAGAAATACAAAAGAAATGTTATTTGTAAATTTTAATTATTGGCTCTCCCGTAAGTGCTTGCATAGATTATCATTGTTAGATCTTCCGCACGCTTGAAAGGTGTTTTAGTACATAAAAGTAAAAGTAGGCAATGATCAAGAAATAACATAATCAAAACGAAATTCCCACTCCGAAAATCGAGGTGGGAAAAACCAAACTGACAATCAGGTACTAAGAAAAAATATAGCAAGCCGAGTGACCAGCTATTTTCTCAATAGGTGGCCACTCAGTCACCAAAACTTAACTTAAATCTGAAAGCATACATAAGAACCACCACAGAAGTATCGCCTTGGAACGATTTCTGGCAGGCTTAAATCTATTTTTTTCAGGCGCCTAACCTCACCCTAGCTTCTGTAGTGGTTCACAATATTTAGTTAGTTGTTCAGTCCTCGTGGTGAATCTCTAACTAGTGAATGAAACATCAAGGACAAAACAAATAAATCACAAAAACACCATGATGAATCACAAACGAAGACTCACAGATTCAGTACGCTGCCAGACGATGGAGATCCCCGGACGCGAAATAACTTACTGAAAATCCGGAGCAGAAGAAAAACACCATTTGAAACCCGGTGAGCCAAGCAACAGACAAGAACGGTCCGACCCCAACCAACTAAAGTGAATAGCTTTAAGTCGGGACCATCATGGAGTTTGACGCCCGGCCCACCGGTGTGCAACTAAAGAAGGCAGCATAGTTATCAACCATGATTGTGTTAAGAACTAAGCATGCAGACTGTCGCATAACATTTAAGTTATATCCTATATATCTGTAACGTGAAATGAATTAATGAACTAAAATGAAAAAAATCCTTCCTATAAGTTTCTTAAATTTGTATACCAAGTCACCATAAAATTCTTGTTCCGACAGGCCATCACTAAATTTGGAAATCAATTTATAGTGTCTACGATAAAATTTAGAAAATGTTTTTCGAAGTTTATGATCCCGATATTCCTGCTGGAAAAGTTTTGCCGTTAAACATTTATTTCGAGCGTTGTCCGTAACACAATTGCAGACTGTAGCAAACTTAAAACTTGCCAAACTAAAGGGTCACTGATGAGGTTTGAGTAGCCGAAACGGCGGTATAACCCCCACCCTTTTCTCTTTAATATGTTCACTGCTCTTAAACGATCTCAGTTTTATTTTTATTTGCTATTACTGCAGCTGGTGTTGTGCCGTGTGGCGGCCCTAAAAAGTCTCCCCGTACATCATCCATAGTGCAGATAATGTATATTTTCCTTTTGGTCCTATGAGATCAGCAGAGATATTCTGAGATATCTGAAATTCTTTATTGGTTAAGATTCTTTTTCTAACCAACGTTTAAAATGCATTTGGTTTAACTTGGATAATACTAGTACCCTATTGAAAGTTCTATTTTTTTCTTTGGCTTCATGTTGCCAAACTAAAGGGTCACTGGTGAGGCTTGAGAAGCCGAAACCGCGGTATGACCCACTCTTTTCTCTTTAATATGTTCAATGCTCTTAAACGATCTCAGTTTTATCTTTATTTTCTATTACTGCAGCTGGTGTTGTGCCGTGTGGCGGCCCTAAAAAGTCTCCCCATACATCATCCATAGTGCAGATTATATTTTCCTTTTGGTCCTTTGAGATCAGCGAAGATATTTTGAGATATCAGAAATTCATTATCGGTTAAGATTCATTTTCTAACAAACGTTTAAAATACATCTGGTTTAATTTGGATAATACTAGTCTTTGTATTGACTACCCTATTGACAGCTGTGATTGTTTTTGACTTTATGCTGCCAAACTAAAGGGTCACTGTTGAGACTTGAGTAGACGAAACCGCGGTATGACCCGCCTTTGTTCACTGATCTTACAGGATCTCAGTTTTATTTTTAATTAATAAGTTGCGCAAACTATACACCATAAGAAGCACGGCGAGGAATGGGAACGTCACCTTCCAAAAACGGAAAATTTACTATATCAATATCACGCCTATATTGTCCATTTCATGCAAGTTTTCCCCTTCCGATGAAATTTTACACTTTTAATTCAAATACACATGCGACGTAAGTTTAGCTCGTCATACAGTAGGCCAAGGTCATCACAGGGAAATGTTTGGCATGGCGACCAACTTTGTCATGAAACCTGGACTATTAACATAATGATTCACCCCACCCCCTCTTCCTAAAGAGGCTTCATATGAAATGTGGCTTTGATTGGCCATGCGAATTCAGAGGACATGGTAATATTCATGTACGTTGCCGCGGGTATGAGCGAACCAAACACTGGGGTCTTTTTACCAGAGTCTTCCGTCCAGGCCATTTGCCTATTTCATGCATGTTTGTTTCTTCAAATGAGATTTTATCAGTGTCCCAACTCCCTCTGTTAACGGCATTGTCGTAATATAAACAGTTCCTGCATGATGTCACAACAAGAATATTTTGACACATAAAATAGCTGATTGTTCAATTCAAAGCAGTTATGTACAGTTACTGTTACCTGATCATGTGAGTTGTTCACGAACCGTTAGAGGTTGACAATGGAAAAGATGCATAATTTCTTACAAGCTTAACCAGCTAACTGTCACTATACTGTATTCAAAATACAGTTGACCCTGTGCATGCAAACAAAAACGTAGACGGGATATTCCCATTGGTGTTTCGTTATTCTCCACACGTCTAGCGAAAGTGGAACGAGGTACCGAAGTGGAGCGGAGTGAAGGCTAGCCAGCTGATCTAACAAAAACGGCCATTTTGTGTGGCAGACAACTTGATATTTGCCATGCAGGAACTATCTATAGGTCAAGATGATCACAGGGTCGTAATCTACATAAACATACATGTAGTGAGCCGCCCCGTGGGAAAACCAACAATCTGCATAGGCGAAAACAAAGGCGCAGATCAGCTTCGCGGTAACCGCGAAGCTGATCAGCGCCTTTGTTTTCGCGTATCGGATAGTACAATTCCTCCTCTACTTAACTCCAAAATTTCAAGAATCTAGCCTGATTCTGTAGCTGTACAGCCCGGTTTGTGTCAGACCTGTTGGGAAACCACATTGTTGGTTTTTCCACGAGGCGGCTCTAGTAGTGGTTGAGTCCCCCATGTTAAATGCCAAGTTTCGTTGGTCGCCGGATAAGCTAGAAAAGTTCACGTGGACTGCGTGGACTCGACGATTTTTTTCCTTACCTAATCATGTGATATGGGTCGTAATTGCTGTTCGATATTGATACCGTGGTCATGGTGGTTTGTCAGTGATTCCTCAATATAGACCTAGAATGATCGTAGTAGACTCATGTCACAGATTTGCCGTTATAAATATGAATGACACACCTTTTGGACAGATACATTCATTTCATTAATATTTATAACGGTACATCTGTGACGTGAGTCTAAGTACGATCGTGCAGGATCTATGGCTCGATTTTGACCTGCACTGCACTGCACTGCATAGGATTCTCGCATGTTTTCAACAAAAAATAACAGTGTATTTGTAATATTGCCACTAGAAATTCTAACAAATTAATCGTTAACTAACGACATCGTTAATTTTGAACAACTGGCCCCAGATTGTAACAGTACAAATACTTACTGTGCAAGCAACCGAAGTGTAACGGATACCTTGAGTTACGTGCTACTTCGTCGACTCGTCGATCTTTAAATTTATTGCGTCTGAGGTCAAAATGGCGATATATACTTTCTTATTTATTTATTTTATTATATGGATTAAGATTTATAGTTTTTCCCAGGGTCTTTTTAATTCATTGCAATGTAAAAGTAAACAATGTTCCACTCCAAAAACCGAGGTGGGAAAAATTAACCAACAATCAGGTACTTATACTATAAACATTTTGTAAGCCGAGTAAGCAGCTATTTTCCCAAAAGATGGCCACTCTGTTACACAAACCTAACTAAAATATGAAAACGCAAAAAAGTGCCAACAGCACTCATATTCAACACCAAGACATTAAACAATAAGAACTATTACAGAAGTACGGACAACTAAACCTACCGTACGGACAACTTTGTCCGTCGTTCGAAAACACAGCGTATGAGCCACGTGGCCATTCTCCACCTTTCAGCTTGCCATTGAATGTTTGTTTGCTACAGAAATTCATTTGTATTACACGTTTGCCATAAGGGCCAAGCAAAAAGAAATTCATTTCATCCCAAAATTGATGCCGCATTTTTTCTCCATTTATATATCTGATCAGCTGTGCACTATCGCTGTCCATCGTAAAGTTGATATATCCATGTGACCATTTGTTTATTTCTTGTTCTGGACAACCATATATAGACATAGGTATACTGTAGTCGCCATCCGGCCATCTTTTCCATGAGTTATCTGCAAAGTCGATTAAAATGCATTTGGCCCTTCGCATGAGAAAAACAACAATTCAGTTTTCGAACAGGTCTGACACAAATCAGGCTGTACAGGCAAAGAAGATGGCTAGAAGTCAGCAATTTTGGATTTAAGAAGAAGAGGGATTGTACTATCCGTGTAGCGAAAACAAAGGCGCTGATCAGCTTCGAAGTTACTACGAAACTGATCTGCGCCTTTGTTTTCGCCTTTGCATGTTGTTGGTTTTCTCATGCGGCGGCTCATTTGATCTTTCGTCAAAGTTCAAGTCCCATCAGAAGTGTGCTAATGACCCTATCAAACTACAACGCCAAATCCCACGAACTGCCAAAAATTGGAATATTTTGGGAATCGCATTCAGTTTTTTTTTCAATTTGCAGGGCAGGGCTTAGCTAAGCCAAGCCTTGGATGAGTTCATAGTTGAGAAAGGGTCCAAGAGCTGACAATGTATAATTGAGGTAAAGGTGACTATGCTTGTTGTCTTTGTGCTATACCTGTGTTTCACCTGAATGATTTTGAAATAGTTGAAATGTGTGGTAGACACACAAAAACATAAACATCTTGTTTCAGCTACACTCAAATATTTCTATCAAGTTAGTCAATGCCTCTTTTTTGTCAACAACTCTTTGCTTTACTGATGTTGCATGACCGCAGTAGAAGGTCAATTTAGCACTATTCGAAAAAATAGAGCGATACGGAGAGCCAGCTGATTTTACTTATTTTTCCTACAAGGTCAGCTCGGTCAAATTAGCAGCAAATTTGCTGCATCAAAACGGTCAAGTTAGCAGCAATTTTACTGCAGCAAAATCGGTCATGTTACATGTAGCAGCAATTTTCTACAGCAAAAGCAGTCAAGTTAACGGCAATTTTGCATGCAGCGTTAGAATTAAATTTACTGCAGCAAAATACAGTCAAGTTAGCGGCAATTTTGCTGCAGCGAAATTTGTCAAGTTAGCATCTATTTTGCTACAGCGACAAACAGTCAAGTAAGCAGCAATTTCGCTCGCAGTGAACATTTTTGTCGCAGATTGTTTTGGCTAGCGCATACGAAAATGACAATTAATGCCACAATCATGTCTTTTCGCCGTCACCTACGACCAACGTTCAACAAAAAAGTTCCATGTAAGTGGAAATGTTTGTCGCCATTTTTATTATTATTGTATTATTATTTTTTTTTTTTTTTCGTCTGGCTGTGATCGCTTTGTAGAAAATGATGATGAATGCTGCAACAGAACTATATATTACCAACGTTATTGAAAATGTTGCCGCTTTTTTACAGTTTCGTCTGGCTGTGAGCACTATAGGAAACGAATACTTATGCCGCAAACAAGACTCTTCTATCCCATCCATAACATAGCTTGAGGACAAACGTTCCCTGCCAGCAGAAAAAGTGTCCATAGACTGGGTAATAAGTGGGATATAAAACGTGTGTTTGTGATGAAATTATAGCGCTCATAGACGGACTTAAACGAAAACGAGAGACCAAATTGTCCCGTAGCTCACCTTAGTGATTTACTCATCAGTGTAGCTTCAAGATAGACGATGATACTCTGGAGCCTTGTCTGTATGGACCCCATGGGCACAATTGACAGCATTTATAAAAGAGGAGTACTATACACTGATTTGCACTAAATATGAAAGCTATGGGCCTTGTGGTTAAGGAAACTTTTTTTAATCTAATGCAATTATTCCCCCAAATCAGTGATGCTTCAGATAAAATTTGATCACATTTGGCATGGTCTTAGAGATAGTCATATTTGAATATGTAAACGGATGAACACACAAACGGATGCACGGACGCCGGCTCAAGTACCCTGATCCTATAAGCTCACCTTTTGAGGGCATAGGTGAGCTAAAATATTGGCCACAAAAATCCACTTTCAATGCCAGGGAACTTTTGTCCAGAACTCGGGTCACTGGCAGTAAGGAAAATCATGTATGCGACATTCATCATTCTAATGCGCTCACAGTCATACAAAAACCAAAACACGTGACAAGAATTTTCCTCTTTTCATGATTTCAGGGAACTTTTGTCTGTATCTCGGGTAATATGAGAGATAGAAAAGGTGTGATTGTGGAATTCATCTTTTTTTGCTATTGCGCTAATAGCTATATTTAAACGAATACAATAGGTGACAAAAGTTTCGCTGCAGCTACCTTGACCGTTTATTGCTTTTTTTTTTTTGCTGCTGCTGCAACAGATTCGCGCTTACTTGACTGAGCTGTCAGTCAAATTCAACAATTGTGTAGTATGACAGAACAACACTTTACAGATCCGTACTGTGACTTCCAGTAAGAAGTTATTGCACTTTCTTTCTGCCGCCTTTATTAGTAAATTAGTAAGTGGGTCAAATTTACAATCCAAGTGAGAACTACCTATTTTTAAATGTAATGGTCAATCTTGTCATTGTCAATCAAAAATTGACAGGCTCCGCCCTGCAGATTGAAAAAAATCAGATTTAGCTTATACAGTTTGTAATAAATTCTATAATTCTTGGGTTGATCTATAAATCGAAATGTTTTACTGTTTGAACTTTTAGAATAACGTTCTCAGCTGAGAAATTACTTCAATCCTGGCTACACACACGATAAATCAGGGGTAACCGTTAATGAATTCTTGAATGTTAATAATCTACATGATCAAATGATGATGTTGATGGTGTTAAAATACATGTACTTACTTTTGTCTGTGGCAAACACAGCATAAACACCTTTGCCAGATACTCCTTTGTCAGAAGAGAACTTGATATACATGCAATTAGATGTGCTTCTGATCCTGCGAAGCACAGTATAATCGTTCTTCACTAGCTTGCCACAGAACTTGCCAATTAATCTTGAACTGTCATTCATACCGTCATGTACCTAGAAACTTGCTAATGCAATATACATAGATTTTGTTTCAGCTGGAAAAATAGAAAACTTCATCAATTAAATTTTGATATTTTAACATTTTGGCTCAGAACATTGATTGTGGATACAACTAGCTTACTAGCTAAAATAGAACTGATTGGCATTTTGAGAAAGCTACTAATATAAGTACTGGTACTGGGATACAAAATATATCTGACAAGTAAATACATGTAAAGGCATATGCTTGTCTGATTTGTGAGAAAATCCGGTAATGTTACAAAGTGAACAAGCTGCAAAGCGATGAATTATTTCTTGCATAGATGTTATGTGCACCGTTTTCAAATGGACCGAAGGCCGTGTTAATGTTCAAATCATTAAATTCACGTGCCGTTGGACCATGAGTTTTGGCTAAAATCCGTCGACGTCATTGGTCAGTGCGACTTAGAAACAAAATGGCCGACGTTGATTTCGGTGAGATTTAACATTGTTAATGTTATTCTCAAGAGGTGATAAGTGAATAAGTATGAAAATGCAAAAATAGCGTGTTCAAACGCCTACCATTGTTGATCCCTATAATTAGTTCAAATATTGTTCAAATTGTTTCCAGAGTGGTAATTATTATGTTATGTCACTCGCCTTGTAAAACAGGGATCGCCGGTTCGACCCCGGTTTCTCCAGTCTGTCGGATGAGATTATAAACCGAGGTACCGTCTCCATGACCTAAGCTGTTGGTGGAACGTTAAACCCCAAATCCTACGTACATTTATATATTATATGTGATTTTACCTTTACCTTGCTTAATTACCTGCAACATGTCAAATCGACATTTTCTTTCCTTCTCAATGTCAAGTTTTTGTATAAATAGCCAAACGATATTTTCTTTATCTGTAACTATGGTCCAATCGCATGTTATTTCGTTGTCATAGTAACCATCGCCATCATTATCCGGGGTAAATATTTCGCCTTCGGGGTGTGTCAGTACTTTTCCACAGTCGTCCAGTTTACCTAATGTATATATACATGAATCATTGTCATTTTTTCCGAGGCTAACCTTCGTTCGTGCTGTCATTCATTCATTCATTCATTCATTCATTCGTGCGTGCGTGCGTGCGTGCGTGCGTGCGTGCATTCATTCATTCATTCATTCATTCATTCATTCATTCATTCATTCATTAATTCTGTCGTTTCTTATTCAGTTGTTCATTTATGCCTATAGATGAATAAGATTAATACGATAATGATAATAAAAAAGTTGATATAGGTAATTATTTTGCATAAGAACTGATCTTCAAAGCAGCAAAACCTGTTGTTTTGAGGTATGGTATAGCAATTTTTTCATCCATCACAAGTTTCAAAATCAAATGTTTGAAAACTTTACATACGCTTGGGAATAAAAGGTTAACTTTCATATCCCGAGAAACAATGTGTGAATTTTGGGATACAGATTCTGAAAAAGTCGTTTCGACTTTCTTCTGAATCCCTTGTTATATATGCAACGGTTGTATAAAATGCTTTGTTTGTATTATTATATGTGCATGTATATACAGAAATAAAAGTTTAAACCAATGTGTGAATTTTGAGGTGACACCCCTGTAAACTTTGACGTAGCGTAAATGCGTCAGGACAAGATGGCTTTCCGGCGATAAGTGGACATTGTGATTCATGAAGGATTAAGTATTGATGGGTTAAAGAGTTTAGGTCAGTCATCTTTATACCAATTTGCAATTTCGAAATCAAATAAAAATTGCTAAACTTATAGTCTTATAGTGCATGATTAACAAATGTTATACTTTAAGGTTATAAGGTTTCTTCTGAAAACGGCCAGCGTAATAGGACATTTAGTTATAATAAACATGGGTGAAAATGTGTTTGGGTAATTTTAGGATTATGCATGCTTGTATTCGTTACTCCTATCCTTTCCTGTAAGTCATCATTTAAACTGCACATTGAACACTACACTAAGAACTGGTCAGTTTTTTACTCTGTTAAAATTTTGCGAAAAATCACGGATAGCAATCAAAAGCTAGATCTTGCAAATGTTGATGTGCATACATACGTAATTTGGGCAGATGCTATCAATTGAATCTAGAGATTTTTAACGACAAAGAAATTCTGACGTAAATCAAGGCCCGGTACTTCGTCCAGTATTTGCGAAAAATTACGGGTAAATTTAAATAAACAGCAAAGCAAAATATGTAATCAAGACAATCGCAAGAAAAAAATCAGGAAAACATGTCCGTGTAATGCTTACCCCCTTGAACCCCACTTGTATATAGCAAAACTGGGGTTTGCAGGGGTATACCTATTTTTCTTATTTTTGCTCCAAAACATAGATTGTGGGTACTCGTTAGAACCGCCGAGGCGGTTCTAACGTGTACCCACAATGTACCCACAATGTATCAAGATTTTTGCACAAAATTTTCAAATTTTACAACTGAAAAAAATCTCTGTATATTGAATGGGCGTGTTTTCGTAATGATGACGAATTCAAGCTTGTGGCATACTAAGCAAGATTGGTTCATCAGGAAAACATGTCGGTGCAATGAATACCCCCCTAAACCCCACTTTTATATAGTAAAACTGGGATTTGCAGGGGTACACATATTTTTCTTATTTTTGCTCCAGAACATAGATTGTACCCACAATCTATGTTTGGAGCAAAAATAAGAAAATTAACAAAAATGTTCTTATGAAAATTTTCATTGTTTACAACTTTAAAAATCTTTGTATAATGCATGGGCATGTTTTTGTAATGTCATAATCGTATTGTGTTTTCTGTGAAAACTAGATTACGGTGCAGTCCGGTAAAATTGCGCACCTAAGGTATTTCATGCCAGGTCTGACGTCAAATATAAGTACTGACTAACATCACTTACCATGAGACGTTTAAGTGATTCAATTATAAAAATATCGTAATATGAAATGTTAGCAATTTCCATCAGCTTTAGACATATTGTGGCTTAAACATGTACATCCCCCTTGAAAAAAAATGGAGGCAAGTTTGTCCCCTAACATTGCTCACTGCTAAATCGAATGTATATTTTATAGAAACCTGCAATTTATCCACAGCGGTTATATTTCATATGACAGCCATGTGACAAATTACAAACAAGAAAGTTCAAAGAAAATCATGCTGTGAATAGCGGTACAAAAATGTCACCACACAGTCTTTCAAAATTAAACAACATCACATAATGGTGCTAAATTATTAAATCAGAAATGAAGGAAAATCTTTAAATTTATCTTGTACACTCTTGTTTGGTGTAAAATGAGCCGCATCGTGAGAAAACCGGATTTTTGCCTAGGCGAAATCAAAGGCGCAGATCAGCTTCGCGGTAACCGCGAAGCTGATCAGCGCCTTTGTTTCCGCTACTCGGATAGTACGATTCCTCTTCTACTTAAATCCGAAATTTCAAGCTTCTAGCTTTTTTCTGAGCTTGTACAGGCCGGTTTGTGTCGGATCTGGTCGGAAACCCCGAAGACCGGTTTTCTCGCGTCGAGGCTCAAATAGCATTGGTAGTCCAATATTGTTTGAAATCTGGTTCACATGCCATGTGCGCAATGTTAGGGAAGTGGAAATGGACATCATTTTAACGCCAATTAGACGTCACAATGACTGAAATCTGACGTTGCTTTGCCGTCCTTTTGTCTGTGAGAAAGGGCTCATAATAACGTTACATTACCTTGTAAGGCCAAGCATGATCTTGATCTTAAGACGATGTCGTCAATTGCTATAGAGTTTGTAAAGACCGACTTTTCATCCCAAGGAGTACAATCATAACTAGGATCGCACCGGGCAGTAACTACTTCAAATATTACGATGAAAGGCGAGGAATCCGCTCGAACTTGTATCTGTGCTAAAAACCAATTGTCGTCACTGAATCCTGCAAAGATATACATCCAAACTTTTTGACATAGTTGGTTAATAAAAGCATCATGAAAACATTTCCGTGTAATGTATACCCCCTTATACCCCACTTTTACATAGCAAAACTGGGGTATGCAGGGGTATACCTATTTTTCTTATTTTTGCTCCAAAACATACATTGTGGGTACTCGTTAGAACCGCCTCGCCGAGGCGGTTCTAACGTGTACCCACAATGTATGTTTTGAGGAAAAATATTAAAAATATCAAAATTTATCTGGTGAAATTTTCAACTTTTTATACCTAAAAAAAATCTCTGTATATTGCATGGGCGTGTTTTCGTAATGTATAACCCGACAAACCGAAACGCAATGATGAGATTAGTTCTTTATTCATTGTATAAATTCAAAATTTATTTAATAGTTTGCTTCTGATCGTCTTGCTAAAATTTACGGTTGGCGTACTGGAATGTCTGCACGCATTTATAAGATAAATACATCCGAGCCGCCGCATCAGAAACGAAAACCAACAATCTGCATATGCGAAAGCAAAGCCGCAGATCAGTTGTGCAGTAACTTCACAGCCGATCAGTGTCGATGATAGTAAATGTAGATATTTTTGAATTGATCATTCAAAAGCATAAGCATTACGAAAATTTGCCCACGCAATATTTAGAGATTTTTTTTTTTCAGTTGTAAAAAATGAAATTTCATCAGAAAAATCTTGATTCTTATTTTTACTCAAAACATGTATTTAGGGTACACGTTAGAACCGCCTTGCCAATGCGGTTCTAACGAGTAACCACAATCCATGTTTTAAAGCAAAAATAGGATAAGGGATACATGTAGGTTAACCCCTGCATACCCCAGTTTTGCTATTTTAAAGTGGGGTTCAAAGGGATACACATTACACGGATATGTTTTCCTGGTGAACACACGCGATTCGAGTATATGTATAAAATTTTATTATATGCATTAATTTACATAGAAGTTCGTGAAGAACCAATGTTGCTCGACCTTGAAATCGCAAATCTGACCGGCCATGACTGTTACATTTCATTAATGAAGAAGCTACCTGTGTTTGAAAAACATGTAGATAAAACATGGAAATAATATGTGTCTAGGTCCGTACATGAGTATTCAAAAATTCCAAACAGCAGTAGTCATCATTGTAGAGAGAAAGAAAACGGTGCAATTTTATGCGACCTTGACATTTGACCCCAGCCTGGTTTATGGCAAATCTTCCGGAACAGAGTATTGAATCCAGAGTTTCAAGGATATGCAATTTCTTGCACACCAGACAGAGAAATCCTACGCTTTACCCCATGTGAGAAATTCTTATCTCACCCTCGTTATCTCACCCAGGTCGCACCCTGCGTTCGAGTGTTCTTTTTTAACATTGGTTGTATAGGACGTCACGTAATTTCGTCGCTAAGCGCACACGTCACGATGACGTCAAAACGTCTTAATTCAAAATGTCGGACGCCGCGATTTTATCATTTTTCTACGTAAATAGTATAAAAAATCAATCTTCGTTGCATTAAGGTGAGCAAGAAAAAGAATCCATTATTCGTGTAAGGTATGGATAGACAAATCTGTCCCTCGGGTCACAATTTGGCATCACTCGGCGAGCCTCGTGATGCCAAAATGTGACCCTCGGGACAGATTTGTCTATCCAGCCGAGTGATGCCAAATTGTGACCCGAGGGACAGATTTGTCTATCCATACCTGACACTCATGTAAGATTCTTATAGTATCACTGTAAAACATGTATCTGAACTGATATATATCAATTTGTGATAATATTTATGACCTAATGGCCCATTGTTACTGAGAACGCTCACATCATATTGGCCTTTGATAATGACCTTCGACCAAAATAACCTTGAACTCGAATATTTACATGACTCATTTAACTCTATAAGTTATCTGTATCTACCCCTTTTTAGGTCACAGGATACAGAACATTCTGAACAAGTAGCCCATAGGCAACGATCGCTCACCTGAGAGTCAACAAGTACAGACGAGAAAACTATATAAAATTTGGCTTTCATTATTAAACAGTTTCAGGGAAGAGCATCTTTTAATTTTAGGTAAAAGGTAAAAAATGACCTTTACCTTAATCACACACCTTCATAAACTCCATTAGATTTCTGCATATACCATGTTTCAGGTCTATGGTTGCAATAGTTTCCATAGGACCATTGGTCCTGTAAACGCTTACCTGAGACCTAGTTGTCACCTTTTTCCCATGTAAAAGCCTATGGTTCCAAAATTGACCTTGTCGTAAAATAGGCCGAGGTCATCCTAGGGCCATCATTTGAACAAACTATAATGGGCTGGAGTCCCAAATGCTACATACCAAGTTTCGTGAAAATCGGCCTGCCGGTTCTGGAGAAGACGACTTTTGAGTGGTCTTTAACATATATGGGCGTGGCGGCCATCTTGGTCATGTGACCTGGATTTCGCGTTCAAGCGTTCGTTTCCCCTACCCATGGATGCTCACCATAAAATTTCACTAATCTTTGAAAAGTGTGTATGACCGACTGACCGGACAAGGTCAAGAGATGACCTTGACCTAAATTAATCACATACCTCTACTCCATTACTTGTTTGCATCTACCACTTTTCAGGTTTCATGCTGCAAAAGTTTTCAAGCAAATCCATAGTTTTCACTTCTTACCATGTAAAAGCCTATGTTTCCAAAATTGACCTTGTCGTAAAATAGGCCGAGGTCATCCTAGGGTCATCATTTGAACAAACTATAATGGGCTGGAGTCCCAAATGCTACATACCAAGTTTCGTGAAAATCGGCCTGCCGGTTCTGGAGAAGACGACTTTTGAGTGGTCTTTAACATATATGGGCGTGGCGGCCATCTTGGTCATGTGACCTGGATTTCGTGTTCAAGCGTTCGTTTCCCCTACCCATGGATGCTCACCATAAAATTTCACTAATCTTTGAAAAGTGTGTATGAATGACAGACCGGACAAGGTCAAGAGATGACCTTGACCTAAATTAATCACATACCTCTACTCCATTACTTGTTTGCATCTACCACTTTTCAGGTTTCATGCTGCAAAAGTTTTCAAGCAAATCCATAGTTTTCACTTCTTACCATGTAAAAGCCTATGTTTCCAAAATTGACATTGCCGTTAAATAGGTCCACGCCACCCTATGGTCATCATTTGATCAAACTATGCTGGGCTGGAGTCCCAAATGCTACATACCAAGTTTCGTAAAAATCAGCCTACCGGTTCAGGAGAAGAAGATTTTAATTGATTTTACCATATATGGGCATGGCGGCACCTTGACCGAGTGCCCTTGGCCTATATTTCACGGTCCACTGACTTGGTAAATTTTTACGTCAAAGTAAGGTTTTCTCTGCACCTGTGATAGCTGATTATTGTGAGTTTGAAACCTTGCATAGTTGTTGTCCTTGGCATACCCTTTAAGCGCAAAACGTGACCTGGTGCATTCGACCTATATTTCACATTTAAGTATTTTGCCCGATGCAGGTGCGATATCGACCTCCGCGGTGTTCTTGTTGTAACAGTCCTTTCCCCAACCCCTATTTTAGGGGAAGGGTCGTAACTATTGTGGTGAGCACTTGTGACCCAACCCCAATGTATTATATGCAATATACCATATATGGGCATGGCGGCCATCTTGGTCATGGGACCCGGATTTAGCGATCAAACTTTCGTTTCTCCTACCTATGGATGCTGCACAATTTCACTTTGATTGGCCAAGCGGTTTCAGAGATGAAGATCTTTGAAAAGTGTGTTTGGATGACGGACAGGCCAAGGTCAAGAGATGACCTTGAACTAAATTAATCACATACCTTCATTGACTCCATTAGTTGTTTTGCATCTACCACTTTTCAGGTCTCAGACTGCAAAAGATTTCAAAAAATCCATATTTTTTACTTTTTCCCATGTAAAAGCCTATGGTTCCAAAATTGACCTTGCTGTAAAATAGGTCACGGTCATCCTAGGGTCATCATTTGATCAAACTATGATGGGCTGGAGTCCCAAATGCTACATATCAAGTTTCGTGCAAATTGGCCTGCCGATTCTAGAGAAGAAGACTTTTTGAATGTTTTTTTACCATATATGGGCGTGGCGGCCATCTTGGTCATGTGACCTGGATTTTACGATCAAACTTTCGTTCCCTCTACCCATGGATGATACGAAAAATTTCCCTTTGATTGGCTAAGCGGTTTCAGAGAAGAAGATCTTTGAAATTGTGGACGACGGACGGACGACGGACGCCGGACAGACGCCGGACGGACGCCGGACTGATTGGTATACTATAAGCTCACATTGTGAGCCTTCGGCTCAGGTGAGCTAAAATCCATAGTTTTCACTTTTTCTCATGTAAAAGCCTATGTTTCCAAAACTGATCTTGCTGTAAAATGGGTCAAGGTCATCCAAGGGTCATCATTTGATCAAACTATGATGGGCTGGAGTCCCAAATGCTACATACCAAGTTTCGTGAAAATCGGCCTGCCGGTTCTGGAGAAGAAGATTGTTTGAGTGGTGTTACCATATATGGGCGTTGCGACCACCTTGGTCATGTGACCCGGATTTTGCGATCAAACTTTCGTTCCCCCTACCCATGGAGACTCCACATAAAATTTCACTTTGATTGGCCACGCGGTTTCAGAGAAGAAGATCTTTGAAATTGTGGACGAAGGACGACTGACGGACGGACGCCGGACAGATTGGTATACTATATCATGTGTTTTACCCTTTTCATAAAAGCGTCTTATAGAATTGCCAGGAGTTCCGTCGCTCAAGATGTCCTGGAAGTAGACATAAAGCGATGCTATCCCATCGTTCACTGACATGTGGTACCAAAACTCTAAACACTGTTCATCTGCAGGCGGTCCATATATTGGTGATATCAGACGAGCGGCGTCGCCGGAAAATCTGTGATTAGCAGAACTGAACATGAAGTGTCCTTGAAACAAAAGAAAAACAAAATACTTCACAATTCGTTTCAGAAGCAATCTCTCTCTCTCTCTCTCTCTCTCTCTCTCTCTCTCTCTCTCTCTCTCTCTCTCTCTCTCTCTTTTTGGACAGAGACCAGTAAATGTAACGTTGCATACGATTGGCATGAAGTGTGGGCAGGTCTACCGCGGTAAATGTAAGATGTAACGCTACCTACCATTGGTCATGAATGCGTATCTATCAACTGTCTTGGGTCACTGATAGTATAATCCTTCTTGAACAGTCAGGGACATAACCTTAACAGGTTATAAAAATAATAACTGACTCATAACTGAATCAAGTTATATATATACTATGCAAAATAAATTTAGCAACTTTTGATGTTGCATATATTTTTGATCACCTTAGAGCAATTTTGGACATTTCTTTAATTTAAATGACAAGAACAGTGCCTTGGGCGCACGATACGATGAATTTTAAAGCGCCATCCTTTAAAGAGGCTTCTGGAACAACCAAGAAATACAGAAAGAGTGTAAATGTAAAATTCTCAACCATTGAACACAGTGCAAACAGCTGACTTTCGTTGTGTCCATTAGGCCCATCCTTTTCACCCCTTCTTTATGAACGACAAGTGATATTGGGCTTTTCGGTAAAAACTTTCACTGCAAAAAAAAATAAATAAAAAAAAATAATAAAAATAAAAAAACCGACGTCAACGCGACGTCAAGTTGTCGAAATTGCCCTAATTTCGGGTTACTTGGTTTCCATGGATTTTCATAAAAACAAAAGATAAACAAAGCACAATGTAGCCAATACCGCGGTCAGTAACACTTGAAAGATTTAGAGCCATAATGCGTCATGCTAATGAGATAACGCTGACGTAAAACTCATTATTTAGGCTCACGTTTTGAAGCCAAGATAGGCAATTTTGCAATATCTCTTTATAGTGGAGCGGCTTAGTGAGAGATTTTGAGGAAATACTTCAGTTGATGATACAAGCATGAAATTTTCACCATATGTTCTTTACATGACATACATTAAATTCTGATCCCTGGGCACTTGAAGTTCCGCCATTTTCAAGATGGCCGCCAAAAACAAAATGGCCGACAGTTGTGAAAGGTGTACATGTAGTAAATTGCTCATATCTTATGTTCTTTTCATCATAGAACAACAATATTGATACCAAAATGAAGCTAAATGAGTGTTCCTTCACATAGAGTTCCAATATGCAAATTACCTAATTTGCATATTTATAAATATTAATGAGATCTTACTTTTTTGGCTAAAAATTGAGAAAAAAAAACATCTTATTTTCTGAACGATGTAAAATGTTAAATGAAATGGAAAACTGTGGCTTTGATGTTGCTAGAACATAAATTATCATAAATTGACAAAAGCTAATAAGCATGTTCATGAATATTCATTCTAGAATATATCAAGACTTTGTATGCCCTAACCTATCAGTTTGGTTTAGAAAGTTCATACAGTAAATTGGTTAATATTTGGCCCTGTTCATAATAGAACAATATTGATACCAAAATGAAGCTAAATGATTGTTATTTCAAAAAGAGATCAAATATGCAAATTACCTCATTTGCATATATATGAATATAAATGAGGTTTTTGTTTCGCTAAAAACCTGGAAAAAAATCACATCAGTGAATGATGTAAAATGTTCATGGTGTATATCGCTATAAATATCACTTTCGTTGTAAAATAAATGTCATTAATATAAGATCTATGCCATTGTGCTTTCCTTCAAAAAGTGGGAGCTAAGTCGTGAAGATTTAATTTCTACATTGAAAACAACATCATTCCTTTTTGTCACAATGTCCTGTGTATAATGCTGCGCAAGAATAAATTTATCTACAAGAAACCCAAATATTTCCGTTGTGTTTTCATCACATCTGATGAGTTGTTCCATGATGATTTTGGAGGTCTGTAATTACCAATTGCTTTTTCGGTATACAACAGTTACTATTTTCTGCCTTGTCTCATCGTTGAGACTAACTTGGCGATAAATAAAAAAATACATCCTGGAATGTTTTCTGGCATATGACTCAATATGAGGTACGATCGCCTCCTTGGCCTAATCTTCAAAAGTTTTTGATGCTCCGGATTAGTGTATTTGGAGAAAGCAATAAGCTAAGAACTTGCAAGTATGTTGTCGCCCATTCTGATATGCTTGAAATGAGCCGTACTGGCAATTATAAATTATGATTTTTTTATCTAACTGATTGATGTGTTTATCAAATACAAGAGAAGCACTTGGGCACTAACAAGCTGCTCTACATGGCCGTCGTTGATCTGAAGAAAGCAATTGATCGAGTCCTGAGGGATGTAATCTGGTGGACAATGCGAAACTAAGAATTGACGAATCACTAGTGCGTCTGGTCCAGTCCATGTAGAAGATCATGAGAGGCAGGATTAGAGTGGGCAGTGGATACAGTGAGGAGTTTGATGTCAAAGTAGGTGTTCATCAGGGCTCTGTCCTTAGCCCGCTACTCTTCATCATTGTGCTATAGGCTTTATCCAGGGAGTTCCGCACAGGCTACCCTTGGGTTCTGCTGTATGCAGATGACTTATGATATGACATTGTCGAGTCAATGGAAGAACTACCTGTTGTTAAAGACTTGGAAAGCAGAGATGGGGAGGAAAGTTCTTTGAGTGAATATAGGGAAGACAAAGATCATGGTCTCTGGCCTCAATCAGAACCTTCTGAAAAAAATCTGGAAAGAATCCCTGTGTCTGTCAGACAGGTGTAGGATGAAATGCCATCTTCTATGGTGGACGCTTGTCCTGGATCCACAAGAAATGCAGTGGAATCAAAGGCTCCTTGCGCCGTCATCCTGACTTCATCTGTGCTGGCTTTCTAGGAAAGGCTCGCCCCAAAGATGGAATGCTAGTGAAGGAGGTTCTAGTTGATGACGAAAAAGTTGAGGCTGTACCAGAGTTCTGTTATCTGGGAGACATGCGTTTTGCTGGTGGAGGTTGTGAACTGGCGGCTGCAGTCACGCACTGCAAATCGGCTTAGGGCAAGTTCCGCCAACAACTCCCTCTCCACACAAATCGCAATATGCCACGTTTGACTTGAGGTCGAGTGTATTCACCAATGTACTGCCTCATGCAGCAGAAACATGATCAATGACTGGCTACACTTTGTCGCTTGTAGTGCAATGACCGTGCAATGATGTGCTGGATCTGTAATTTCAAGGCGAATGATGAAGTAAGCTCAGACTCCCTGCTCTCAAAGCTTGGACTTCAGGATATAGATGTAGTGCTTCACTCCAGCAAGATAAGATGGTATGGACATGTAGAGCACATTAAAGTCTTTATTTCTCAAGTATGCAAGCTAAATGTAGTTGCACAGAATAGATCCGGCAAGCTAAGGAAATCTTCCCTGAAGTGTTGTTGGACGACGAAAAGGAGGTTAGAATGGTTACTGCCGATCCGTAGAATCGCTCAGAGTGGAGAGGTCGTCTAAGAATAAAAATAAAACTGAGATCCTTTAAAAGCAGTCAGTATATTTGTGAGAAAGGGGATGGGCCATACCCCGATTTCGGCTATTCAAGCCTCTTCAGTGACCCTTTAGAATTGGCAACATGGAGCAAAAGAGAATTGCTGTAATTTTGCAACTTTTAACAGGGTAGTCAATAATAAAGACTTGTTTTATCAAAATGGGGCCAAATACAGTAAACGTTGGTTAGAAAATGAATCTTAACCAATAATAATTTTCTGATTTCTCAAAATACCCTCTCTGATATCAAAGGACCAAAAGGAAAATATAATCTGCACTATCAATGATGTACGGGGAGACTTTGTAGGGCCGCCACACGGCATAACACCAGTTGCAGTAACAGCAAATAAAAATAAAACTGAGATCCTTTAAGAGCAGTGAGTATATTTGTGAGAAAGGTGATGGACCATACTACGGTTTCGGCTATTCAATCCCTATTGAAGTGACCCTTTAGATTTTGCGACATGGAGCCAAAGAGAATTGCTGTAAGTTTGAAACTTTTAACAGAAGGAGACTTGTCAAACAAGTCCAACACTCAGATGAGGACAAAAGACTATAAAAAGGATATGATGATGGTATGACTGGTCAGACTTAGTAGATGCAAGCAAATAATTGATGGGAAATAATTTAATCGTGGGAAGCTCACTACAAAAATAATGCGTTTTTATATTATTAATGCGTCTTGATATTCAGTTAGCCAGTGAACACATGCGAGCTTAGAAAGAAAGTACAATGACATATATCTTGTATTAATGACACTTATTTTACAATGAAAGTGATATTTATAGACAGTTTACAGTTTGAATTTTTTTAACTAAACTGATACAGTCTTGAAGTAATTAAAAATGAATATTCATGAATATGCTAATTGGCTGTTGTTAATTTATGGTGTAGAAATATCAAAGCCACAGTTATAAATCTCATTTAACATTTTACATCATTCGGAGAATGAGATGTGATTTTTTTTCAAGTTTTTCGGCAACAAAATAAGACCTTTTAATATCATAAATATGCAAATGAAGTAATTTGCATAATTGAACTCCATTGGAAAGAATAATCATTACGCTTCATTTTGGTATCAATACTGATGTTCTATGATGAACAGGACCTAAGCTATAAGCAAAACTGTATGAACTTTTTAAACTAAACTAATAGATAAGGGCTTACAAAGTCTTAAAATGTTTTAAAATGAATATTCATGAACATGCTAATTAGCTTTTGTTAATTTATGATAATTTATGGTCTATCAATATCAAAACCATAGTTATCCATTTGATTTAACATTTTACATCGTTCAGAAAATAAGATGTGTTTTTTTCTCAATTTTTAGCCAAAAAAGTAAGATCTCATTAATATTCATAAATATGAAAATTAGGTAATTTGCATATTGGAACTTTATTTGAAAGAACAACCATTTAGCTTTATTTTGGTATCAATATTGTTGTTCTATGATGAAAACAACCTGAGATATGAGCAATTTACTACATGTATTCCTTTCATAACTGTCGGCAATTTTTTTTTGGCGGCCATCTTGAAAATGGCGGAATTTCAAGTGGCCAGGGATCAGAATTTAATGTGTGTTATGTAAAGAACAGATGGTGAAAATTTCATGCTTGTATCATCAACTGAAGTATTTTCTCATTAAGCAGCTCCACTATTATTTAAACATATCGTTATGCATCAGACATGTAAACGCATTGTCGATTTTTGGGAAATTCCAATTAGAAACGTAATTGTAAGGCGATAATGTAGGAGCGAAAGAAATAACGTCGAATTCAAAAACTTACGATCTTTATTTCTCGCCGATAAAATTTTGTTTCCAAACGTTTTAAATGTTTTTCTTTGTTTTGATGACTAAACTACGGAAGCGTATATGTGCACCTAGTTGTTGCTTTAGTTGGCATCATCTCGACTTTGTGTTTGTCGATTTGTTTAGTTGATCTCGACAAATTATTGTCTAGATGTCGAGTTAAAATGACACAAATCGATATACTTTCATTCTGATAGGATTTAAAGTTGCAATAATCTTCTAGGATAATCGAATTGATCATGTTAATCGTCTCAAATTATCTTGTGAAATATAATCGTAGTGTTATCTTCATTTAAATAATGCAACTTCTAGAGATGATTATGTCGAAATAACATATTTAAACGAAACAGTTTGAAATAAATTTCGCACCGATCAGAGTTATATGGCGATATACTTCTCGACTTATTTAACTGATTTTATTAGTCGATATTAGTTAAGTCGTATTATAACATAATGAAACCAGAAGGGCACCAGTAGATACCTGTACGTCTCAGCTACGATCAGATGCAAATTTTTGATGTTGAGTTTTGATATATTCCATCCTATATTCTAATGAAACGTTTGTCCCGCTAAAAAGCAAATTTGATGGCTCTGGGTTTATTGGTTTCAGAAATTTTACTTTTTTGTTGTAAATATTTTCTCTACGGATAGGGCATTTTTGACCGAATTATTATTTCTATAATTCTGCATTGTCATTGGTGCTGGTATAATATTATTCTTATAACAATTATCAGTTCTGAAGACTTCATCCCCCATGTGATTTTAAACTTCCAGAAGTATATGACATCATAGAATAATGAATGTCTTACGGACAGGACACTTTTTTGTTACATCGTCTTCATTAGTTGGGTTATAAATTTCTATCCAGTGATAATAGTAATCCTAACGACTGGTTATTTTAGGTATGCCCAAATATTGTTTATAACCCCTTGAAAATAGTATTGGATGTAGCAGGCTGACTTATCAGACAGCCACTCCTTCATCACTTTAGAATATCCCAGTTTGACACATGTCAGCAGTTTTAGTAATCATTGCATAACTCAAAAACAAATAATCGTAGCCCATTCAAATAAACGGCAGAATAAAGGGGATATGATTGTTTACTAACTACAGACTATGTACATAAAGTGTCAGTTTTAATCCCCTTAAACATAAAAAGAAGCAATGTTCAAGCGAGACAGTATAACACCTGTTTTCGGGGTATTTTTGGTTATTTAAACTTAAACTGTGAAAAATGGCTTGTCCAATCAACATGAAATTTTTAGGCCAGGGAGAGATACTTGATTCTGACATCCTGCAATTCAACTTACTAACTTACGCAAGTATGTTAGTGTTGAAGTATTTTTTACACAACTGCATTACACTTGATAAAATAAAAATTTTCATCTGATCTTGGCTGACCCGTGTAGCATTCAAAACTGACAGTATGGTACCGGTTGGTACATCTCACTTACAACAACTGACCGGCAGGTACCTGTAGCCTACCACAGTTGTCAGTAGGGCACCTGTAGTTTCCTGTAGCCTACTGTTACGTCAGGTCAGGTCAGTTTAACTGCTACTGTAACATGTAATCAGTACTACCTGTTGTCATGCGGTGCAGATGGGGCTCGTTAGCCTTGGAAGGCAACTCATCTAGGAGTTAAGCTAGTTCTCTACACAAAAATCTAGCTGGGCAGGGGGAACTCATTAGTCTTGGTTGACAGTCCTCCTAGGAGTTTACAGGTCTCTAAACAAAACCTAAGAAAGGGTAGATGGAGCTCTTCAGCTGTGGCCAGCAATTCATCTAGGAGAAGGAAACTCAAAAATCAAACCTGTGTGTCTGGATATGCCTAGTCCAGATATGCAAAGACTGTTTCGGTAGATGGAGCGGAAGAAATCACCTGATTCAACGGTTCAGAAAGCGATACAGCAACATGTTGTGGAACATGCAGAGCGTGACAAGGCACTAAAGATGTTACGGTCATCCACTGCATCTAAACCCAACTCCAGACGTCTTGACCTGTGTCTTGCCTCTGGGCGCAGCTGGGCGAGGACTAGAGAGTGAGGTTGACGTTGCGCACCTCTTCCTCACTATAATCTAATTTCATAGCGCATGTCATCTTATTTCTCAACACACAAGCACTTGCATACACAACAATTTCATCACACTTGCACCCACATACCTACAAAGTCCTGTGGCGATGGGCGAGTGGCGAAGCAGCAGGTGTAGGACACACTGGGAGCTGTAGTTGCAGACCTGCACACAGGCGGCTCAGTTCTAATGGTCGTTTTCTGTGAGGAGAAGCAGTAAGCAGAATTCGGCAGTCGGCTGAGCGACTGAGCAGACCTATTTAGGACCGCACTGCTCACCCCCGTAGCATGGGGAAGGGGCTAGAAAAGGTGCCCTAAACAATTGCCTGCTTCAAACCCCCTGGCTGGTTAACCGCGATCAGCGGGGATCCCCTTAAGCGGTCGAAATACAAAGAAAAAAGCTAGAGTAATCCCCTTACGGATTGGCGCATGGAATGTGCGTACTTTAATGGACAATGCTGGGTCAGATAGACCACAGCGTAGAACGGCCCTTGTGGGCAGAGAACTTGGGAGGTATGATATACAGATAGCTGCATTGAGTGAGACTCGGTTCGCAGATGTTGGGGAGATCAAAGAAGTTGGTGCTGGATACACCTTCTTCTGGAGTGGACGCAAAAGTGAAGAGAGGCGTGAAGCAGGAGTTGGCTTTGCCATCAAAACAGAACTTGTTGGTAAGCTGTCAGGATTGCCAAAAGGCATTAATGACCGTCTAATGACATTGAGACTTCCTCTGTCAGGCAATAAACATGCAACTATTGTCAGTGCTTATGCACCCACAATGACCAATCCAGATGAGGTCAAGGACAAGTTCTATGATGACCTAGACAATGTTATTTCTGCAACACCCCGCACAGACAAGCTTATCCTTCTTGGCGACTTTAATGCCAGAGTGGGTACAGACCACCAGACCTGGGAAGGAGTTATAGGTCCAGAAGGGGTTGGAAAGTGCAACAGCAATGGTCTCTTGCTTCTCAGGAAGTGTGCTGAACATGACCTTCTAATCACCAACACAGTCTTCCGTCTACCTAATAGGAACAAAACATCCTGGATGCATCCCCGTTCCAAACACTGGCATCTCATAGACTATGTCATAGTGCGGAGAACAGACAGGCAGGATGTTAAAGTGACAAAGACTATGTGTGGTGCAGACTGCTGGACAGATCATAGACTGGTTGTCAGCAAACTCAACCTAAGAATACAGCCTGCGAGGCGACCTCAAGGCAAGAAAGCTCCTAAGAGACTGGATGTCTCAAAGCTGAATAAAGACAGCATGAGACAAGATTTCTTAACAGACATTTGCAACCAACTGGATGCAATGAATCTCAGTTCAGAGGACCCCGAAGAAAACTGGACAGTTTTCCATAAAACAGTTCTTTCTTCAGCTGCAAGCACCTTAGGCCATCCATCTCGCAAACATCAAGACTGGTTTGATGAGAATGATGACGAAATTCAGAGGCTTCTTGAAGAAAAGCACCGATTGCACAAGGCACATCAAGATGATACTAGCTCAGTATCAAAGAAAGCAGCCTACAGCAACATTTGTAAGACAGTCCAGACCAAGCTTAGGGACATGCAAGATTTCTGGCTGAGGAAGAAAACAGAAGAAATTCAGTCTTTTGCGGATAGAAAGGACATGAAGAAATTTCATGATGCACTGAAAACCATTTATGGTCCAAAGAGTTCTGGAGCCACCACATTGCTAAGTGCAGATGGTAACACTCTTCTCACAGATAAAGAAGCTATCTTGGAAAGGTGGGCAGAACACTTCAATAGTGTGCTTAATCGACCATCAAGCATCAATGAGGATGCAATCGACAGACTTCCACAGATAGAGTGCAATGTTCTGTTAGATGAATTTCCTACCGTTACGGAAACAAGAAAAGCAGTTCAACAACTATCATCTGGCAAAGCCCCAGGTGCAGATGCAATTCCTGCCGAAGTTTACAAGGCTGGGGGGCTACCCATGGCAGAGAAACTGACAGAGTTGTTTCACTGTATGTGGAGAAAGGAGGCTATCCCACAAGAATTTAAGGATGCATCCATAATCCACCTATACAAGCGGAAAGGAAATCCTCAAGTCTGTGACAATCACAGAGGCATCTCCCTCCTATCAATTGCTGGGAAGATACTTGCAAAAATTCTGTTGAATCGTCTGAATGTTCATCTTGATCAGACGGGACTTATCCCAGAAAGTCAATGTGGATTCAGAAAAGACAGAGGGACAATAGACATGATCTTCACAGCAAGACAGCTTCAGGAGAAATGCCAAGAACAGAATGTAGATCTATACATGACGTTTGTTGACCTCACCAAAGCTTTTGACACTGTTAGTCGTGATGGACTCTGGAAAATCATGGCCAAGTTTGGCTGTCCACCCAGATTCATAGCAATGGTGCGGCAGTTTCATGATGGCATGCAGGCACGTGTGCAAAATGATGGAGAGTTCTCTGAACCATTTGAAGTAACAAATGGGGTCAAACAAGGCTGTGTTCTGGCACCAACACTGTTCAGCATGATGTTTTCTGCCATGCTTATGGATGCTTTTCAGGACAGTGACACTGGTTTTCCAATCAGGTACCGTTTTGATGGCAACATATTCAACCTCAGAAGGTTGCAAGCCAAAACTAAGGTCCAGACTGATGTGCTAGATGAGCTCCTCTATGCAGATGATATGGATAAGAATGCCAGCACAGAGGCAAAAATGCAAAGAGCCATGGATCAAGTCTCACAGTCATGTGATAACTATGATCTCACAATCAGCACAAAAAAGACAGAGGTTGTACACCAACCAGCGCCCGGAAAGCCATATAATGAACCAACCATCACTGTGAATGGGCAAAAACTGAAAGTTGTTGACAAGTTCACCTACCTGGGAAGCACTCTCTCCAGAGCAGTGCATATTGATGATGAGATCACTGCCAGAATTGCAAAGGCTAGTGTGGCATTCGGACGACTCCGTGCAAATGTCTGGGAGCGAAATGGAATCAAGCTTGACACCAAGCTGAAAGTCTACAAGGCTGTGGTACTGCCAATCCTCTTGTATGCATGTGAGACCTGGACAGTATACCAACGCCATGCAAAAAGACTTAACCATTTCCACTTAAGCTGTTTGAGAAAGTTGTTAAAAATCAAGTGGCAGGACAAGATTCCAGACACAGAGGTCCTGACGAAAGCAGGGATGCAAAGCATGCATACAGTCTTAAAGCTAGCACAGCTAAGATGGACTGGCCATGTTATAAGAATGCCTGATGCGCGACTTCCAAAGAAAGTTTTCTATGGAGAACTACAGGAGGGAAAGCGCTCTCAAGGTGGCCAGAAGAAACGCTACAAAGACACCCTCAAAGCCTCTCTGAAGGATTTCGAAATACCAATGGGGTCCTGGGAACAGACTGCACAGGAGCGATCAAAGTGGCGAGGTCTCATCAACAAAGGAGCAGCTCTTTATGAAAAGAAGAGAATCTGTGAAGCTGAAAGAAAGCGAAGAGAGCGCAAAGCCAAAACAAATGTGCCACCATCAGACTCTATGACATTGACTTGCTCTACTTGCAACCGACAGTTTAGAGCCAGAATTGGCCTAGTCAGCCATCAAAGAACTCACCAACACACATCAGCACTATTCAAGAAATAATGATGGTCTTTCTCATTAGTGAGAGACGAACTATCACTGTTACGTGCCAGGCGTAACTAGAAGATTAAGGAAACCAACAAGTTGGTTAGCCAGCAACAAGCTTTGTTTAAAATTTAACAAATTTATTTAGAAGTGATTTAACCAGTAATTACAGGTGAAACAATCAAAAGCATATATACAATCAAACAAAAATGAATGTACAATACCTTTCAAGATGTTAATTCCCTTAAGAATGTCTGAATGTCCCTCAGAATTTTTTAACACAAGTCTGTATCAGTTTCTGATCCCAAGAATTAAAGTTTGTTTCAAAATAGCACTATGTCCCAATCCAGAATCGAATATCACAAAGTAATCCAAGAATAAGTTTAAATTCCAGTAAGATAGATTTTGACTTCTTAATAGTAACAGTACCCAAAGATTGTCCTTATGAAAATTTGTAGCCCTTATATAGCACTGAGGAACATACAGGATTCTTCCAGCAAATTCTATGATATCATATACTAAAATAACAAGTTGTTTACCAAACTTTAATGTTTTAGAATATTCTAGAGAGGCCATTATCCCTCCAGAAAATTCCACAATATTCTTTTGACATAAAAAAAGATTTTTCTAGAAGATTCTACATCTTTGGTTCTTCCAGATTTTTCTGTCAAAGAACAATTTGAAATTTCTAGAAAATTCTGAAGTAAACAACCTGTTTATGTCCAATATCTGGGACACTAAAAGTAAATAATTGCTAAGGACAACAAGTAAACATCATATGTATAACATCATACTTTCCTGGGCATACTCCCTTGGGAAGTTTACCAGTACTGAATGCACATCTTTCAACAAGTAACTGTCATACATAACACTTCCCCTCTTCAAAGAAAAGAAAGTTTTATAAAATAAAGCTTTCTTTTGCAATACTGGATAATTGTATACAATATGTTTAGCAAAATTTGTGCAAAACTAATCAAATACAACAGCACAAAGCTGGACATCAGCATTGTAGAGGCACTTAAGCTCTGCTTAGGGTGTCTGGAATGATATTATCTCTTCCTCGGATATGTCTGATGTCAAGATTGTGCTCTTGCAACATGAGACTCCACCTGAGTAAACGCTGTTTCTTGTTTTTCATTTTATGTATGAAAGTCAGTGGATTGTGGTCACTGAAGACAACAATTGGTGCATTTGAAGAAGCTAAGTAAACTTCAAAGTGCTGAAGCGCAAGGATTAGAGATAGGCATTCTTTCTCTATGGTAGAGTAATTTCTCTGATGCTTGTTAAACTTTTTGGAAAAATAACAAACAGGATGGTCAACACCATTGTCATCTTCTTGCAACAATACACTGCCTGCACCAACATTACAGCCAACTTTGTCAAACTCTTTGTCAAAACTTGGTGCTAAGAGAACCGGAGCACTTCTAAGTATGGCCTTGAGCTTATCAAATGACTTCTGGTAGTCATCTGTCCAAACATACTTGGCCTTCTTACCAAGCAAGTTTGTCAGAGGCTCAGCTATAGCCGAGAAGTTGTTGCAGAATTTCCTGTAATATCCAGCCATACCCAGAAAGCGCATCAGTTGTCTTTTGCTAGTAGGTACAGGAAAATCTGAGATAGCCTCAACTTTAGCTTCTACAGGTTTTACCTGACATTGACCTACAATGTGTCCAAGAAATGTCAAGTTTGCATGGCAAAATTCACTTTTTGCCAAGTTCACAGTTAGTTTAGCATCACTTAGCCGGTCAAAGAATGTTCTGATTGTCTGCAAGTGTTGTTGCCACTCCTCACTGAAGATAATAGCGTCGTCGATATAGGCTTTACAGCCATCCAGATTGGAAATCAAACTGTTGACCAGCCGCTGAAAAGTCGCAGGCGAGTTCTTCATTCCAAATGGCATGACTTTATACTGGTACAGTCCATCTGGTGTAACAAATGCCGAGATCTCCTTTGCTCTGTCCGTGAGGGGTATCTGCCAAAATCCCTTTAGCAGATCGAACTTTGTAACATACTTGGCATGTCCAATATTATCAATGCAGTCATCCATTCGTGGGATGGGAAAAGTGTCTGTTTTAGTGACAGAATTGACTTTTCGATAGTCTGTGCACATTCTAAATGTCCCGTCTGGCTTTAGTACAAGAATACAAGGAGAACTCCATTCACTTTGGCTGGGTTCAATGAAATCATTGTCCAGCAAATATTGAACTTCTTCCCTGAGATATTGCTGTTTTACAGGGTTCATTCTGTAAGGATGTTGCTTTACAGGTTTTGAACCTTCAATAATGTCAACACCATGATAGATTTTGTCAGTTCTGGATGGAATGTCCGGAAATAAGTGCTCATATTCGAGAACTAACTGTTTCAGTTCAAGTCTTTTGTCTGAATCAAGGTGAGACAGTTTCTGATCAAGATTTTGTAGTATGTCAGAATTCTGGAGTTTCGATGACGAGGGATCAGATTTCTCCAAGTTGAAGTCCTCAGAGTCCATTTGATTTTGTTCATGAGGGACAGAATTAACTATATTTACTGATGAAATAACAGAACTATCCCTATCAATATACTTCTTGAGCATATTAATGTGACATAGCTGTTTTTGCTTGCGCCTCCCAGGAGTGTTAACAATGTAATTCACGTCACTTAACTTTTTGTCAACAGTATACGGGCCATAATATCTAGCTTGTAAAGGTCTGCCAGGAATGGGCAAGAGAGCAAGTACCTTGTCTCCAGGTTCAAAATTTCTGTCTTTAGCATTTTCATCATAACGAATCTTCATTTTGCTTTGAGTAGATTTGAGATTGGACCGAGCAGCACAGGCCTTTGATAGTCTGTTTTTGAAATCAGACACATACTGAAGTAAGTTCAAAGAACTGTCATCATCTGAGAGAAATTTCTCTTTTAGAAGTTTTAACGGTCCACGTACAGTGTGCCCAAAAACAAGCTCAAATGGGCTGAACCCCAGAGACTCTTGTACAGATTCTCTTACAGCAAATAGAAGCAAGTGTATGCCTTCATCCCAATCTTTTTCAGTGTCAAAGCAGTAAGATCTGATCATGTTTTTCAAAGTTTGATGGAATCTTTCTAAGGCACCTTGGCTTTCAGGGTGGTAAGCCGATGACTTGTATTGCTTAATTCCAAGTTCGTACATGACTTGCTGAAAAATTCCTGACATAAAATTTGAGCCCTGGTCTGACTGGATAGATTTTGGGAGGCCTACAAATGTGAAGAACTTCACAAGTGCATTAACTATTGTTTTAGCCTTGATATTTCTGAGTGGGATAGCTTCAGGAAAGCGAGTTGAAGCACACATTATGGTCAGAAGATATTCACAACCTTTCTTTGTTTTGGGTAAGGGACCTACACAATCAATAATCACTCTGCTGAAAGGTTCATCAAAGGCAGGAATGGGCTGCAATTGAGCTTTTGGAATGGTCTGATTGGGCTTTCCTACCATTTGACAAGTGTGGCAGGATTTGCAATGCTGTGAAACATCAGATTTTAATCCTGGCCAGTAGAAATGATTTAGAATCTTGTGATAGGTCTTATTTACACCTAAATGGCCTGACATGGGTGTTTCATGAGCCAAGTTTAAGATTTCAGGGCGATAAACCCTAGGAACCACAATTTGGTGGTTAACAGTCCACTCATCTGCTGCGGAGACATCCGGAGGACGCCATTTTCTCATCAAAATGCCATTTTTGACATAATAGCAAACAGGAACCTGGGATATTTCATTTTCATTAAAAGCCCTTTCAAATAAAGGCGAGATCTCAGGATCACTGTGTTGTTCTTTACAAAGCTGTGACCTTGACAGCTGGTCATGACCTTGGTCATTTGAGTTGGAAGGTGAAAGGTCATTTTCTGACCCTGACCTTGGATTGCTAGGGTCAGTCTGAATATCAGACTGACTAGGGGAAAGAGATGTTGAAAACTCTTTATTAAAGGACTGACCTATCAAAGTGTCAGTTAAATTTATGTCCTGCATCCCATCATATAATTTGGCTTTCTTAGCCATTGCCCTAGTAACAGCACAAGAAGGGTAAAGGTCAGGAATTTCCTGCTCAATGGGATCAGGCGGTTGATCAACACATGGTGTGCTGGTCAAAAGTGGGTTTACCACAACCTTATCTCCTGCCAAATCATTGCCTAACAGCAAATGAATACCTTTAAAGGGTAAGGAAGGTCTAATACCTACAGCCACGGGACCTTTAACTAAGTCTGAGGACAAATAGATATTATGGAGCGGTACATTAACAAATCCACACTCTACGCCCTGGATAAGGACACTTGTCCCAGAAGAAGACTTCTCGGAAAATGGCAAGGTATCTGCCAAGATAAGGGATTGAGAAGCTCCGGTATCTCGTAAGATTTTGATAGGGGTAGACTGGGCAGAGTCACTGTTAAGTGACACAAAACCATCTGATAAGAATGGTTCATAAATCTCCATAATAGAATCCTCAGAGACTGACTCTTTACAAGTTCTGGTCAGTATTGGGTTTTCTTCCTGGATACAAGACTGTGGTTTATCCTTTAAGGAGGTGAGACCTGTCGGTTTAGCACTATCTAGATTTTCTCTTTCTTTCTTTCGTTTCAGTGCCAAACATTCAGAAATAATGTGGCCAGTTTTCTTACAATAATTACAAATTGGCTGGGATAAGGGATTTTGTCCTTTGTTTTCACTAGAAAATTTGGGTTTTGGACTGGAATTGTCAGTTGGATTACTGGGATTGGCTTTGGGACCGGACTGAGGGGAATATGGTTTTGACTGAGGGGTAATTTGCTTTGATTGAGGATTATATGGTTTCCTAGGATATGGCTTGTTGACAAATGAAGCCTTATGAGTCAAAGCATAGTCATCAGCTAAACGTGCTGCTGTTTCCAAGTTTTCAACTTCTCTTTCGTTCAAGAAAGCCTTAACATCAGAATTTATGCACCGTTTGAATTCCTCAACAAGCATGAGCTGCCTTAGCTTTGCATGATCAGAACCTACTTTGTTTGAAGAACACCATCTATCAAATAGTTGCTCTTTTGTTCTAGCAAACTCAACATGAGTCTGGTCATGTTCTTTTCTACAGTCTCTAAATTTCTGCCTGTATGCCTCAGGGACCAGCTCATAAGCCTTAAGAATAAATTCCTTTACTGTATCATAATCTGAGCTTTGCTCAAGAGAAAGCTGAGTGTAAATTTCTCGAGCTTTACAAATTACAACACTTTGCAAAAGCAAGGTCCAATGCCCTTTTGGCCATTTCAAGTTTTCTGCTACCTTCTCAAAATGTAGAAAATATTTATCAACCTCTTTTTCTTGAAATGGAGGAACGAGACGAATGTGTTTTGTGACATCAAATACTGTACTAGTAGCCAAAGGCAAAGATTTTGATTTTGATTTGTCATTAAGTTCAATTTCCTTCATTCGTAACTGAAATTGCCTTTCTCTTTCTTTTTCTTCATTTTCAAATCTCAATTTTTCTTTTTCAATTTCGAGCCGTTCTTCTCGTTCTAATTTTTCTTTTTCAAGCCTTTCTTCTCTTTCTAATTTTTCTTTTTCTAACTCAATTTTTTCTCGTTCTAATTCTCTTTGTTTTTCCTTCTCTCGTTCTTCCATTTCTAACTTTTGTTTATGCATTCTTTCTTCCCGTTCTAAAGTTTCCAATCTTATTCTTTCTTCCCTTTCGGCCTTTTCTGCCCTTATTCTTTCATCCCGTTCTAAAGTTGCCAACCTTATTCTTTCTTCATACTCAAATTTTAGTTTTTCCATCTCAATTTGTCTTTTGATTTCTAGTTCCCTCAACTGCAAGTCAGTCTGAGTGACTAGAATCTGAGAAGTAGCCGAGGAATCAAAAATTTCCTCGTCAACAAAAAACTGAATCAAAATGTTCTTAATTTCATGTTTTAACATGGAAGTCTTGATATTTGACAACCCATTATTATAATGATCAGCTATGTCTAAGAGGTCACTCTTTTTGGCCTTATCTAACAGCTCCTGAGAAGGCGCAGCAATAAAGTCACTTAGTTTGAATGACATGGTTGCTTTTTGCTGGCTTTAGCTATTTAAACAGCAAACAGTGAAGATACTTTAGAATTTTAAATAAATTTGGTGCACAAGAAATTTCAATCCCGGACTCGAGCCCCCAATTCTGTTACGTGCCAGGCGTAACTAGAAGATTAAGGAAACCAACAAGTTGGTTAGCCAGCAACAAGCTTTGTTTAAAATTTAACAAATTTATTTAGAAGTGATTTAACCAGTAATTACAGGTGAAACAATCAAAAGCATATATACAATCAAACAAAAATGAATGTACAATACCTTTCAAGATGTTAATTCCCTTAAGAATGTCTGAATGTCCCTCAGAATTTTTTAACACAAGTCTGTATCAGTTTCTGATCCCAAGAATTAAAGTTTGTTTCAAAATAGCACTATGTCCCAATCCAGAATCGAATATCACAAAGTAATCCAAGAATAAGTTTAAATTCCAGTAAGATAGATTTTGACTTCTTAATAGTAACAGTACCCAAAGATTGTCCTTATGAAAATTTGTAGCCCTTATATAGCACTGAGGAACATACAGGATTCTTCCAGCAAATTCTATGATATCATATACTAAAAATAACAAGTTGTTTACCAAAATTTAATGTTTTAGAATATTCTAGAGAGGCCATTATCCCTCCAGAAAATTCCACAATATTCTTTTGACATAAAAAAAAGATTTTTCTAGAAGATTCTACATCTTTGGTTCTTCCAGATTTTTCTGTCAAAGAACAATTTGAAATTTCTAGAAAATTCTGAAGTAAACAACCTGTTTATGTCCAATATCTGGGACACTAAAAGTAAATAATTGCTAAGGACAACAAGTAAACATCATATGTATAACATCATACTTTCCTGGGCATACTCCCTTGGGAAGTTTACCAGTACTGAATGCACATCTTTCAATAAGTAACTGTCATACATAACACCTACTGCAACTGAAAGTAGGATACCGCTCAGTACCTTTAGCCTACCACAACTGATGGTAGGGTACCAACAGGTACCTCTAACCTCACAACTGATAGAAAGGCTAGTGTTACCGGCCGGTATGCTTCAGTTGTGGTAGGCTACATGTACCTATTGGTATCCTACTATCAGTTGTGGTAGGCTACATATACCTACCCCTGGTCGTTCGTCTCTCACTAATGAGAAAGATCATCATTATTTCTTGAATAGGTTCGTGTGTGTTGGTGACTTCTTTGATGGCTGACTAGGCCAATTCTGGCTCTAAACTGTCGGTTGCAAGTAGAGCAAGTCAATGTCGGGGTATCAGCATGTACCTACCGGTATCGTACTGTCAGCTGTGGTAGGCTACAAGTACCTACCAATATTTCTATCAATAATTATTGTGATAGGCTAGAGGTACCTGTTGGTACCCTACTATCAGTTGTGATAGGCTAAAGGTATTGACCGATATCCTACTTTCATTTGTTGTAGGCTACAGGAAACTACAGGTACCCTACTGTCAACTGTAGTAGGCTACAGGTATATACCGATACCCTATTGTCAGTTCTGGTAGTCTACAAGTACCTGCCAGTCCGATACCTCACTTTCAGTTGTTGTATGCTACAGGTATCTACTGGCGCCCTTCTGGTTTTATTATGTTATTATACAACTTAACTTATATCGACTAACAAAATGAGTTGGATAAGTCGAGAAGTATATTGCAATATAACTCTGATCGGTGCGAAATTCATTTCAAACTGTTTCGTTACAATGTGTTATTTCGACATAATCATCTCTAGAAGTTGCATTATTTAGATTAAAGATAACACTATGATTATGTTTTACAAGATAATTCTAGACGATTAACATAATCAATTCGATTATCGAGATGATTATTGTAACTTTAAATCCTATCAGAATGAAAGTATATCGATTTGTGTCATTTTAACTCGACATCTAGACATTAATTTGTCGAGATTTGGTAGATCAACTAAACAAATCGACAAACGCAAAGTCGAGATGATACCAACTTAAGCAACAACTAGGTGCACATATACGCTTCCGTACTAAACAGTTTCTTAAGCATGATTTTGGTTTCTCACTTTAAGCAGACCTGCAAGTTTTGATCAAGTGCCTTAAATTGTAACGTCACGGCAGTATCGCCGAAAGGTTTGATTTTTTCGAAAGTTTTCGCTAACAAGTTCTTGCCGAAAAATAAGCACTTACTCTCATATTCCAAAATATGACTTTTATTCATTATGTGCTGAGACAGGCGAATGTTATGAAAATTGCTAAATTTATTTTGCCTAGTATATATATATATATTAAGTATTGCTTAGATAACTTATTAAGTATTGCTTAGATAACTTATTTAAGTTATACGCCCATTTGTCACCTTTTTTCATCTTCCAATTGTAGCCTTAGCACAATTTTCAGGGGCAAGTGGACAATTTTCTATAAAAGATCTGTTACAGCCAATATTTACTACGCATCATCTAGAAAGTACTACGCAGGGGGTCTAAAGTTCATAAAAAATACTTTATAACCTATTTAACTTATTTTGTAATACTTGCAACTTTTACAAATTAACTTAAAGACAGGGTTTTCATGCCGGGGGGTCTGGTTTCCAGCTTAAAGTTAAACAGGTAGCCAGTCCTAGTAGTGGGCGGAGCTTTCACACAGGTAACTGGCTAACTTTAGGGGTCATAAAACTGATCATGTGTTATAATTGGATGCAATAAACAACCAGGAGGGATAATACCTGTCAATCATTTTATCAGTCCCTGAGGCCTGAAACTGACAACCAATCAAATCTCTGGTATTGATGTTAACACTTCAGCAGTTAGAGAAAGAATGACACAGGTATACCTGTGTGGCCTTTTATACCCCAGCCCTGTCTTTAAATGAGTTAAACAAAGAAAAAAGTTAACTCTCACAACCAAGAAAGGGAAATAATTTTAAATGCTTTTATAACTTGATTCAGTTATTATTTTTATAACCTGTTTAGGTTATGTCCCTGACTGTTGAATAGTTTGCTATATTGTGTTATTAAATCAGCAGCTGTTTTGCCATACAATGTCTAAATTGCGGATGTAGTGTTTTTTGAAAAATCATTTTTTTTTAATTGTTGAACGATTTTGGGGTGTCCCTAAACAGCGAAAAATACCGTCCCTATTTTTTTTTATACTCAGTATATTCTTACTGATCTCAAAGGACCGAATGAAATCATATACATGTAACCAACTAAATTTAACCAATATACATGTAAAATATCACCAACTGACACTTAAACAACTATAAGTGACCAACTTTTCAGAAACAAGATTGTATTGTATTTAAGTCGGTTCAGTTTTTTCGTCAGCCGTTATCAACTTGTGACGAAAGGCCATCCTATTTCTGACACATTACGAAAACTTGCCCATGCAATATACAGATTTTTTTTTCAGTTGTAAAAGATGAAAATTTCATCAGATTTTTTTTTTATAATTTTCTTATTTTGCTCAAAAAATAGATTGTGGGTACACGTTAGAACCGCCTCGCAAAAATAAGCAAAATAGGTATACTCCTGCATACCCCAGTTTTGCTATATAAAATTGGGGCTCAATGGGGTATACATTACACGGGTATGTTTTCCTGATGACAAACATTTGTACACACCTGCTGTGTTAGACAGCGTGTGATCAAAAGCTGGTCCATGAAGTAAACCAGTATACCCCTGTCCCAAACTGCGTGTCCAGTCGAACTCATCTGTATGATCTTGTACGTAGCCGCATAGTGTTGGTGACTCGAAGTCGCAGTCAAGCACACTTGTTAATTCTACAAATACCATGACCTATATTATAGATACGTGCGGCATAAAGCCTAATTGGGAGAAAACGCCCGCCCCTTGAAACCAATGCTTAAAACAATAAGATCGTTGTCTTCCGATCAGTCAGATATAAATAAATTAACATGAAGCCCAGAATATGCAAACAACAATTTAAAACATGCAATCTTTCAAAACAGGTTTGTCTATGCAAAACTCGTGATAAGGAGTGATCCCAATAATTTTGAAACGTTAAATTAGTTTATATAATTGTTCATGCATTGTGGTTTAAAATGCTAAATAGCGAAAATATTAGATGTAGTTGCAATTTTGAAAATGTATCGTTATCACCGTGTCCATTCGAAACGCATGAAAAGAGGTCGTAACGCATGATCGGCGGCATTTTCACGTATGATTGCGGTAGTTTCCTTCGGATTCGCCGCCATTTTTGGAGGAAACTTTAGCGGTAAGTTTTTACAAACTTTTATTTGAATTACTTAAATATACCTTTCCAACGAACGATCTAGCCTATCCGGATCTACATACATGCCTCTAATTGCCGTGTGTTCTACTGATGCATAGGCTTCGATAGGACTCGCAAACATTCGAGAAGATTATTGTTTTGCAAGTTCGGCCATACACGAAAATAACATTCGCCCAAAAACGTTTCGTACTTTTCTCATTTTCTTCAAAGTTTTGACTAACTGTTGGATGATTTTGCTTTTTGACATCACACTTTAACTTAAGAAGCCAATTTCTCATGATTTTTTTTCCCGAACAACCACGGGTTAAAACAAAATACGTCAAAATTAAAATAACGCACGATAATACGGCAACCTGGTCTTTCGAACTTTGCAAGTATTTACAATGAATAACATATTTTAAGGGGTAAAAGCAAGCCAAATGCTCATTTGTTGTCAAGTTCCGTTGTAGTTTGAAGTAAGGTCCAGGTTACTTCATTTCCAGGTGTAATATCTTACTGAAGTTGCATTCCATCCCTTGTCCATAAACAGCATATAAAAGGGCTTCAACAATTTATGAATGTTGACTCTGTGCGACGTCTTATTTATTTTAACATTAATTAACATTCCATAGTTTAATCTTAAATAAAATACCGTATCATGTGCTTCTGGACTATGAGGGCAGCAAGGTCTGAGGTCGGTAGCCAATAGAACAAAAGCCAATCTTTGTAAGAGGCATGCGCGTAAATTTTGTTTGTCCTCTTTTTCGTTAATCTCTGTGTCAATCTTGACGAGATAAACATAGGTCATATTAACATAGTGTGTTCATGTGCCAGGTGCACGTGCGAGTTGGTTATGGACCCCTGGTCTAGAGCGCATTGCATAAATAGTCACGCCGCATATACGCTCAATCATCTTTTCACAATGTATATTCAACAAAAAATAAGCTTTTCCAAGAGATGCTCGCAATCTCACATCGCTATCTTAAGTGTATGATAATGTGTCAACCATCATCAATAGCAGAATAGTCAAAGATCAGGAAAGGCTCGGGCAGATCTCTCGGCATGCGCGTATGGCCTACTGCAATTGCATGGTCCAATCAAGATGACCAGAAGTCGGTGGTCGTTTAACCACAAGTTGTGAATACTGTATTCTATTTATGCCCAAATAATAAAACAGTTTCAGATTTGTTTCAATGTTTCTTTCACGCAGCCAGGATGGTGTATTATAAGGGGGGGGGGGGGTACCACCTATACATACATGCTGCTACAGCCTTATCTAGAAGTGTTATGCGGCGAGTCAACAGCGGCAATCGATTAAAAGAATTCACAATCGATAGTCAGTAAGTCAGTATATATAGTAAGAAAGAAAGAAAAGAGAAAAAAGACGATTTTCATGAAAACGAAAGTAGCACACTTCTGTGTAAATACTGATATATTGAGCAATGATTAAATCCCTCCCAAATACAATTGATTGACTGATGGTTTAATTTGAGCTGAGTTTTTACAGGTTTTACTATTCGGATACCATTTGATTTATATCAGTCTTTTGATTGACTGCATTGCTGAAGCTTGAAATTACTGTACATATTTTATCTGTTCATTGCCAGTTTATTCAGGGTCACTGAGGAGAATTTATTACTCGAAACAGATCTGTCTGGCCCAACCTCTTCTTTTGAATTTTTGCATAGCTCAAGGGAACTCAATATTAGATCACTATTGGTATTCATCATGGTATTTCCATTTCAGCACAGGAAATCAGAGAATGAGAGGTAATTCCCCCGGGGGCTAATCTGAGAGTTGCTGGATTCCAGCACCTACCTTGCTCTGTACAACCTTAAAATAGCGGGTATGACGGGCTATCCCCCCCCCCAATTAATGAAATCTTAACCTTTTCAAAAAGATATTTGAAATTGCAGAAAAAACAATGAAAAACAACTTAAATTTGACATTAAACAAACCCCCGCCCCCCCCCCCCCCAAAAAAAAAAAATAAAATAAACAATGGGCAACAAAGTATCCATTTAAATCTCCCTACCCCCAAGATAGCCATTTTTCTGAAAACCCCCAAAATACCGAAATTCGAAATGTTGACTCAAAAAAAATAGGCCATGCCTATGTATAGAGATGGCGAAAATGTCAGAGTACCCACTCGGGGTCATTCCAGTAATTTATATGACTCGGTCAACATCAGAATATAGATAAATTGTGGAAAGGGAGGAGGTCTGTCCATATATTTGATTTAATCTCTCTGTAATTTATTACTGACAGTCTCAAAGTAATGGACTAACTATATGCTCAAACGGTAAGAGAGAGACCCTTGGTTCGTGCCCTGGTCGGGCCACATTCTTCTTCTGCTTCTTTGATAGCTATGCCAACAGAGCAACCGAGCAACATGGTCAGCAAATTACTGTTTTACAGCAAGGATTCAGCTTTGTACAATTGACGGGCACCAAACGTGTAAACTGGAGACAAATGAGCGTTTGGCTTGCTTTTACCCCTTAAAATATGTTATTCATTGTAAATACTTGCAAAGTTCGAAAGACCAGGTTGCCGTATTATCGTGCGTTACTTTAATTTTGACGTATTTTGTTTTAACCCGTGGTTGTTCGGGAAAAAATCATGAGAAATTGGCTTCTTAAGTTAAAGTGTGATGTCAAAAAGCAAAATCATCCAACAGTTAGTCAAAACTTTGAAGAAAATGAGAAAAGTACGAAACGTTTTTGGGCGAATGTTATTTTCGTGTATGGCCGAACTTGCAAAACAATAATCTCCTCGAATGTTTGCGAGTCCTATCGAAGCATATGCATCAGTAGAACACTCGGCAATTAGAGGCACGTATGTAGATCCGGATAGGCTAGATCGTTCGTTGGAAAAGTCTATTTAAATAATTCAAATAAAAGTTTGTAAAAACTTACCGCTAAAGTTTCCTCCAAAAATGGCGGCGAATCCGAAGGAAACTACCGCAATCATACGTGAAAATGCCGCCGATCATGCGTTACGACCTCTTTTCATGCGTTTCGAATGGACACGGTGGTTATAGCAGTTTTTCCTGCCTGTGTTTTGAAGCGTTTATTTTTTTATTTTATTTTATTTTTTTTTTCGCACTTGGTAGGAAAAGTTTTAAATTTGAAATTTAATTTGGAATGAAGCTTGAAATCTTTCAAGCGTTCCATGTACATTATAGTGAATTTCTGTCTATACGATTGCGCTTGATGCAATTTAACTACGACATTAATTTTGATTAGCATAAATGAGTATGGTGTTTCGTGTCTCGATTTCAATCCGATATTTTTAACGACAGAAAACGTTATCGCAATTTTTAGGGAGATCGCTTTGGGCTGGACATACATGTACATGTACGTGTAGCTGTCACAATATGTAGTATGTGTAATGCACCAGTCATTTGTATACCCGACCCCCCACCTAGGGCCGGGGATAATGGGGACACAGCGAGACTAAAGGTTCGGGATTTAACCTCTGATGAGTCCTGACAGTGCCGAGGATGTGCCGGAATTTTAATTTCCCGCCAATACTGACATGGTCACATTCATTCAAATCAGATATTGTATTTTAACATTTAATTAGTTTTATCGTCATTTAATTTGCAAATGTACGTAAAACCTGAACATTGCATACATATAAAAATTCAATTGCGGGTGTGCCAGGTGTTTTTTTTCGGGGTTCTCCCTTTTTCGCCCACCTACTTATTGGCCCGTCTCATATGAGCTGAAATAATCTTGAAAGGGACGTAAAACTGAACTAAAAAAAAATTAGAAATTCAAGCCCCACTTTCATATGTTTTCATTAGAGTAACATTTGAACAACTCTCAGCTGTTGTTCCACATTGTTTTCAGCCTCCGGGTAGCCTGACCCAGGACAAGTTAAACGCCAGGCTATTCCCCGGCCCCAGGGGGGGGCGTGGATACAAATGACTGGTGCATAACTCGTAGTTTAAATGAAAATCAATGTCATACTCACCTCCGGTTCTTATATGCTGAATGATCACAAATAGTAAAATTTTGTTCATCTTAAAGTCGGTATGATAGTGGCATGATGCTTAAACACAGAATGGTTAGTTTGATTACGAAGAATCTGTCTAAACTTTATACGATTACAGCAAATTTAAATAAACTATGATTGTAAAAATATGTATGACACAGCAAATAAATAAGAGATAAGAAAATGAAATTAAGGGTTTTCGTCATCTATTAATTGAAGTATACCAAATGACATGTAATTTCATATCTATTGCTTACAAAATGCTTTTATCTACTTAAAAGTCATGTATCATGTCGTACACTTGTTTATATGATATGCGACGGCTGATACTTTAATGTTAATCTTCTCTTTCAAGTGCAAGCAAAACCCTAATATACGTGGGTTAATCGACATTTACGTGGAAAAATATCGCCATTTCTACGACTGTCGCTATGGCAACACCCCTTTGTGTTATGCAGCGGTATGGAAACCTCCTCTTATCCTCCGGGGGCCAGGAGGGCTCATAATGCACCGCTCCCATCAGGAAAACGTGTCCATGTAATATATACCCCCTTACCTCAATTTTATATGGCAAAACTGGGGTATGCAGGGGTATACCTATTTTGTTTCTTATTTTTGCACCAAAACATAGATTGTGGGTACTCGTTAGAACCGCCTCGGCAAGTTTACGTTATGCCATAAATGGTGTCGAGACCCTTATTCGTGCATGTTCTGCTCATAAAAGTAAGCACATTTGAAGTTGTGAGAGTTCTGTTTTACAAAACTTGCGCTTTTCCATTTTTGCATGGCGGCCATCTTGAAAACCGTCCTAAACGGCGGGTCGGAACTAAGATATCTTGTGTTAACATCTTGATTCTTAAAGACACATTTTGCTGCTTCTTTACCTGGTTTGGCCTGGTCTAATGACCCCCAATAAACAGTCCAAGAGGCATAGTGCACATCAAAGGTTTATCTTATCTAAGTGATTATTGGGCCATAGGTCTCTGCCTTGAGGGGGCCACTTAAAGGGAACTTTAATATAATTGAGAAGTGTCAAAAATGTAACTTTAGAACATGTTTTACTTTCTTATAGTTTCTAATCTCATTTTCAGTTTTTGCATTTAAACTCATTTAATGTTCTAAATTGAGTTACCTAAATTCTATTTTAGAAAGAGCAGGCCTAGACCATGTATCATTCTCTCAAAAGTTCATTGAATGCTTATATACTTTCTAAAAAAGATTTAACTGAAGAAAAGTTTCGCAATAACAACATAATAATAATTATTATAATAATATCCATATTCCAAATAGAAATAAATGTGTCATGTCACACTGCACATATAGGTTCCTTTTTTGTATCACTAGAATGATATCCAAACATTTGTTCATAAATCTCACAGAGACTTGTAACTCTAAACTTCTAACTAGAAATGAATGAAGTGTCATTAATTTAAATTTGGTGAAGTGGCCATCTGTTTTTCACACCTTCAACAAACCAACATAATTTCATGTACTCACTGTCTTCCACTAAGTCTGTGTTTGTTTAGTATCTGTCAAAACGTGTGAAAATCCTTGTTTCAATGTAAATTGGTTTTATGATAGTTTTCCATTTCAATTATTCATGCAACATTCATGTTATGAGCAAACTGGACAGACTGGATTTAGGAACCTTCTAAACTGTGACAAGTGCTATTTTTATTTTATTTTATTTTATTTTATTTATTTATTTATTTATTGGAATAGTGCTATTAGACACAAGACTTTCAAGTGTGTGCCAATTATTCAATGAAAACGCTTTGTTGAATAAATACATAAATAATAAATAAATAAATAAATAAATAAATAAATTTGCATTATTCTTTTTTTCTGAATTAGACCCAAAGGGACAGATCATCTAAATTACCAAAATGATAATGACAATAATCAGAGCTCTGTTATACAATACAAGTACAAGTACAAATACATATTGCACAGGTATTGATTTTAGGTTCCCTTTCATGGCCCCTACCTGTCAAGCCACCCTTGCATTACCTGTGATTTCTTATCAGTGGTCTGCTGAAGGTCATTAGGGTGTTATGCCATGCAAAATGTGTCTTTAATCAGAGAGGTCCAGTGAACAATGTTATCCCACTTTTAGAGGATCCTTAGGGGTGCATGGTGAGCCCTCCTGGCCCACTGAGTAATACGTTAATTAAATATATTCAAATGACGGACATGTAGGACAATATGGTCTATAATGTTAAAAGCCGTGTCCTCCCTTATTCCTTGAATGATTTGCACAGACTTTGCATCAAACTGTTTGCTGTGATTAGATGCTACGGTAAGATGTATAATTGTTGTTTTTCATTGCATTTTCCTTTAAATATACCAATTCAAAGATGTGTAATTTGATGTGCTGTGGTAATTCAAAGCATGACTTTGACAAGATTATAATGAATTAAAATGGATTAATAGAAACGTATTTATATCGACTCGAAGATGTGTAATTTGATGTGGAATGGGAATTCAAAACATGGCTTTAATAAAATTATAATGGATTGAAATGAATACATAGCACTAGGAGTATTTTAACGAACGTCCAACGCCGTTATTTGTCGTAATTTTGGGGGAATCGTCGGAATGAAAACAAATGTCACTTTAAAACTTTTACTTGAATAAAAATTAAAACTGAGATCATTTAAGAGCAGCGAACACATTTATGAGAAAGGGGATGGGCCATACCGCGGTTTCGACTATTAAAGTCTCGTCAGTGACCCTTTAGATATGGCAACATGGAGCCAAAGAGAATTACTGAAATTTTAAAACTTTCAACATGGTAGTCGATACAAAGACTAGTATTATCTAAATGGGACCAAATATATTAAACATTGGTAAGACAATGTTGAATGTTTGTTCTTAATTACAGATAAATGTTGATACTGGAAGTCCAGATCCGTTAGAACATTGAAATCAAGTTCATAAACATTTACACAAATGTAACTTTGAAACGTTAATATGTAATTGGTAAATATCCAATTTTTCCTTAATCTTAAGTAAAACAATAGTTGGCAAAGTCCAAACTATAAAACGTGTTGACTGTTGTACGGAACTCCGAAAACTGACTATTAGACAATCATTTTTGAAAACCTCAGAAACTGTTACGCCCATCGTTTGTACGAAAATTGTAAAAATAACCAATGCAATTGCAGCATTAACATAAGTTACTTATTTCAACTCACAATATGCAAACAAATAATAACAGTATGGCTTCCGCTGCCAAACTGTCGCATTAAGTAGGATTTGCATCTCAGTAACAATTAACATGTTTGTATAACAAAGTGAGAAGTTTTAGACGTAGTGTACAATACAATCCACGGCTTCTATGTACAATCTCTTAATTCAACATCAACACATGTCAAAAGCTATGATAAAACAAGTAACAAAAATCAAGAGTTAAAAGAATTATTCCTTTGCTTCAAATCTGTAAAATTAGAAGAAATTCATCTCACTGATTAAAATCTTATAAATGTAGCATAAAATTAACAAATTCTGTTTTTGCTCTGCTTTGTGGTCATTTTGATACTAAATATGAATGATAAATTTGCACATTCAAATTTACGAAAAGAAGCAAAACTTTGCATCATAATAGTATACATATAAATACAGCATTTATAGCATTCCAATGCCTATTTGTACCTTTTTATCTCGTGAGTCGAATAAATAAAAAAAATTAGATCCTTTAAGAGAAGTGAGCATATTAATGAGAAAATGGATGGATCATACTTTGGTTTCGCTTACTTAAGGCTCTTCAGTGACCCTTTAGATTTGGCAAAATGGAGCCAAAGATAAATACTGTAATTTTGCACCTTTCAAAACGATAGTCGATACAAAGACTAGCCTAAGTATTATCCAAACAGAGCCAAATAATAAAACATTGGTTAGAAAATGAATCTAAACCGATAACGAATTTCTGTTTTCTCAGAATACCCTCGCTGAACTCAAAGGGCCAAAAGGACCCATTTAAATTTCTCTGCCTCAGTGCATTAAATTCTAAACTCTTGGATATGATTCTGAAACTTAGGAATCTCTACACATGTCCACAGAGAGGTGCCAATGGTACTGCTCTTTTGTATATCAGCCTTCTCCTTGTTACACTCTCTCATGATGTGCAGACGAACCCAGGCCCAAGACCCCCAAAGTAACCATGTGGTACTTGTTCTAAAGCTGTTCGACAAAACCAGAACAGCATCCAGTGTGATTCATGTGACACATGGTATCACATTCAGTGTCAAGGAATGAACCTCGGAATTCATGATGTTTTGGCTGTGCATGAAAGTTACTCGTGGACCTGCCTTCAGTGTGGCCTTCCCAACTTTAATTCATCCGTGTTTACTGATAGTGCTATATTGAGTACATCCAGTAAATACAGTGTCCTAGAGCAGTCTCTCTCACCCCTAACTTCTACTCCAATGAAACCTAAGTCAAATTCAAAACCAGTTTCTACATTGAAGATTATGAACATAAACTTCCAGTCAATAGTAAATAAAAATCCTGACTTTCACTGCATTATCGAAACCGAGAAGCCTGATGTGGTAGTTGGTACAGAATCCTGGTTATCCCCTGAGATTTCAAGTAGTGAAATATTTCCCTTGGGCTATACACCATATCGCAGAAAGACTGGCAGAGGTGGCGGAGTCTTTGTCTTAGTTCGCAATGACTATATTTGCTCTGAACAGCCACAATTTCAGACTGACTGTGAGTTGATATGGGTAAAGCTTGAGGTTAAGGGCACTCATCCTCTGTTTATTGGGGCATTCTATAGACCCAATGAGGAGGACCTGACCAGTATTTTAGAACTGACAAGATCTCTTGAAGATGTACAGAAGCATGCAAAAGGCAACATCTGTCTTCTTGGGGATTTTAACTTTCCAAATCTCACATGGCCGGACAACCAGCCACTGCTTAAACCAGATTTTTCTCTAAACACTGTGTATGAAAATTTCCTAGACCTGATAGAGGACTTTAACTTTGTTCAGATGGTTACAGAACCCACTCGCCAAAACAACATTCTAGACCTGTTTCTTTGCACAAATCCCACACTAGTTAACCACATAGGGTGTCATGCTGGCCTTGGAGACCATGATTTGGTCACTGCCCAAAGTTCTCTAAAACCCTCTGTTCATAAACAGAAACCCAGAAGAGTCCAGCTATTCTGAAAAGCGGACTGGCCCAAACTGAAGTCTTTAATGGCTGATTTTAAAGACAGATTCATAGCAGAGCACATAGGAAAAGTAAGAATAGAGGGACCAGGAATCGATGCAATTAAATTTAAAGTCCCAACATAGACAGCGGGTGGGAACGAAAATACATAAAACACAACAAAACATTTTCCGACAACACACTCGAAGAGCAGAATGACTAGCTCTTTCCTTACAAGGTAGCCATCCGGCTAGGTTTCAACAGGAACGAAAGGGAACGAGTACCACAGAGAGGTATGCACAATAAACAGTAGTATAATGAAGATAAACCACTTTTCCTGGGACACCGATTATCGTTCCAACAGGGGACAAGTATGATAAAAACAAATCACTCTATCTGGGACACAACTTAACGTTTTTACCAGGCACAACGCCGAAAACCACTTCTCCTGGGCAAAATTAAATAATCTCATCTGATGTACATTGAAGGTCTCCTTGGCTTAAATGAGGAAGCTTCACAGTGCAATAGCAAGAAGCTATTCTCATTCCTTAAAAACTCCCGACAAGACCAGTGTGGCTCCCCTCCATTTATACACAATGACGACCTCGTATCAGACACCACCCAAAAAGCTGACCTGCATAACAAACAATTTCAGTCTGTATTCACAAACAAAGAACCACTTTCATTGTTCAGACTCTGTAAGATGATTATTTATTATCTGTAAAATGAAGCTTCAGGACTTGGCTGATGAAGGTAAAATAGAACTGGATAGCCTATCTGCTGACACTCTGAGCCCTAACCCAGCCATGGAAGAGTTCAGTGTGTCAGTGGAGGGTGTCCTGAAGCTTCTGTCAAATCTCAAACCTGGAAAAGCGGCTGGTCCAGACAAAATAAAACCCCTTTTACTGCGGGAATTACGGGTGGAGATAGCTCCTATATTACAAATAATATTTGAGCAGTATCTTCATTCGGGTAGGCTTCCTGCAGGTTGGTACCGAACCTTCGTGGCGCCAGTTTTCGTGGGGGGGGGGGGACAAGTCATCGGCTGCAAACTACAGACCGATCTCCCTCACATGCATTCTGTGTAGGGTCCTTGAACATATTATCGCTTCCTAGCTGGTTAAACTTATGAACTCACATGACTTACTGTACGAGCTTCAACGTGGTTTTAAAGAAAACCGGACATGTGAGACCCAGCTCATTATGCTTATTGAGGACCTGGCCCGGAATGCAAGTGCAGGTAAACAGACTGATCTAGTGCTGCTGGACTTTTCAAAGGCATTTGATAAAGTCAATCATTCAAAGCTTATTTGGAAGCTCTATCAGCACGGGATCAGAGGCAAAGCACTTGGCTGGATTCGCACCTTCCTGGGAAATAGACCGCAGTCTGTAATTCTCGAGGGTGAAGAATCAGGGTCGGTCCCAGTGGCATCAGGAGTCCCACAGGGCTCTGTCCTGGGCCCTATCCTGTTTCTTACCTATATTAATGATTTGCCAGAGCGGTTGGTATCCAAGGTGGGACTTTTTGCAGACGACACTGCTGTCTATCTCACTATGGACGGCGAGGATAGTGGCCGAGTACTCCAAAATAACCTTGACACACTGGCTGTGTGGGAGTCCAGGTGGGACATGGAGTTTAATCCCTCAAAGTGCCAGGTGGTAAGGGTGACAACCTCCAGAAACCCAATTAATTATATGTATCACCTGCATGAACAAGTCCTGGAGGTTGTCACCAGTGCTAGGTACTTGGGGGTGGAAATCTCCAGTGTCTTGTCCTGGAATTCTCACATAGACAGGATCACTGGAAACGCAAATTGTACTCTCGGTTTTATAAGAAGAAACATTCGTACTAAACTACCCAAGGTGAAAGAGACTGCCTACAACACCCTAGTACGGCCCAAACTGGAGTATGCCTCCCCCATATGGGACCCCTCCTCCAAAAAGAAAATACTCCAGATAGAAAAGATCCAAAAGAGAGCGGCTCGCTGGACCACAAGTGATTTTATCACTAGGTCAAGTGTTACAGCGATGCTGGAAAAACTTGGCTGGCGATCCCTCCAACAGAAACTAGCAGATGCACGCCTCTGTGTCTTCTACCGTGATGTCTATGGACTTGTGGCAATACCCATGCCTGAATACATCCAGCCCAATATCCGCGTGTCCAGATATTGCCACTCAATGGCCTTCCGCCAAGTCCACACCTCAGCAGACTATTACAAATACTCCTTTTATCCCCTGGCAATTGTCCAGTGGAATGATCCCCCAGAGTGGGTGGTGTGCTTGCCAACCCTTGATGCGTTCAAGGAAGCAGTTGGTAAGCTGCACCACTCTGGTGCTTTTAATTTTATTTTAACCCTCTTCTCACCTACTTTTAACCTCTCATCTTTGCTCACCTCACTATCTTATCTTGCACTTTATCTCATTTACTCATCTTTTATTTCAGCAATGACAGCGCACACCTGTCCAGAATGCCTGCGAAGGCGTATGACAGTATATAAAGAAAGAAGGGAAAATATTATCTGCACTATGAATGATGTACGGGAGACTTTTAAGGGCCGCCACACGATACAACACCAACTGCAGTTATAGCGAATAAAACAAAACTGAAATCCTTTAAGAGCAGTGAGCATAATAAGACGAAAAGGAACGGGCGATACCGCGGTTTCGGCTACTTTTAAAAGCCTCTTCAACTTACTTTTAAAAATGTGTAAAAAGGCAAAAGAGCTCAAAGATAATCGGCATGTTTTCACGCTTTAGAATAAAATGTGTTCAGCTCAAAATTCTGAAAGTTCAATTCACTAGCAATTTATCATGGCTAAACAATCTTGCTTGTGTTACTTGAAAGATGATACTCTCACAATGCGGTTCAGTTTGGTTCTCATGAGCATAATAGACATTTTCATTTAGGCGTGAACTCCGATATGGACACCTACGCTGACTAAATTTAACAAGGGGATATTTCATGTGTATCCGATGTAAATGCTGTCTTCGAAAATGCTAATGAGCCGCGTCAGACGGTCAATAAAGCTGTGTCATACGAGGAACAAAGTAGCATAAAATGAATGAGATTGCCTTAAATAATCGCTTGAGTACTAAAGCCTATGTTACAATTGGCGAACGATTAGCTTCCGATGATCGTACGATGCCATTTTTTTTTTTTTTTTTTTTTTCATTTTCGCGCGTTCTCCGCAGGGTGACCCTACGAAGTCCCAACGATTCTACGGCTTCCTACGGCTTGCTACGATCTCCGTAGCCTCTACGATTTTGTAGTAGTCTGCACTTTTACATTTTTTTTTTAAAAAATCGTAAGACCGTAGCCCGTAGACATGTCGTAGGTAGCATCGTGCTGGTGCCGCAAGGAAATTCTGTGATGATCATGCGGTCACCGCACGGCTTTATGATCATTTTAGGACTAAAATCGTAACATAATCACAGACCTTGAGGGTGATCGTACGGCATCCGTACGGCTATATCGCAAGGTTATTAAAATCGTGCGGATATCGTGCGGTCATTATACGGACATACCACGGCGTCCGCGCGTTCATCGTGCGGCCGCCATGTGATTGCTGTCTATTTTTGATGGGATATGGTTGCATTTCACCATTAGGTTTCAATAGGAGCGCTTGTCTTTTCTTTCGGGGGAGCCATGATGCACTGTGAGGTTGTTCACGTATGGTCGTGCACGAAAGACGGGCGGACACCTAACATCGCACGGCTATCGTAGGGAGACCGCAAGTGTGCGGAGACCCTACGATTTCCCTACGATCTCCGTACGGTTCTTACTCGGAACATCGAAGAAAGCCAGAACAAGAAATCGTATGATGCCCGCATTATTTTATAAACCTACGTCGTAGGCCATTATCACCTACAATGTCAAAAATATCGTAGGGAAAATCGCAAACCGAAAATCGTACAATGATTGGGGCAAGTGAAACCTACTAGGCGGAGACCGCACGAAAATGCAAAAATTGGCATCGTACGATCATCACCAGCTAATCGTAGACCAAATGTAACAAAGGCATCAGTCAGAATTCCAAGGGACTCCGTACGATATCCACTTAAAGGCTGCGGAGACCCTACGACTACCTTACGATCGCTTTGCGTTCTGTATCAGAACGTATAGGGACTCCATACGGACATCGCACGGGCCTCGTACGATATCCACTTCGAATCTTCGGAGACCTACGACTATCGTACGATCGCCTTGCGTTTTTGTATCAGCGTCAACAAAAGGCAGATCAAGAAATCGTACGATGACCGTATGAATTGTAAACACATCCGTCGCAGCCCACGATCACCTACGATGTCTACAAAATCGTATGAAAATCGCAGACCGAAAAAATCGTATGATGATCGGGGCAAATGTAACCTATGCTTAACTATAAGGCAGTCAACGAGAAACCTTAATATGTGTGAGGCAAACTGAGAGACCATGCGTCGACAGCAAAAGGTCTGAAAAATTGTTTTCTTTTATTTATTTATTTATTTATTTATTTTTTATTTTTTTTTTTATTTTTTATTTTTTTTTGTGCAACGGCCGAGTAAGACTTTCTTCGCTTTACGATGGGTAACCAGAAACAGGTTCTGGACGTCTAGGGTGCATTCACAAAAAGACCACGTACTCCTTTCGATTCTGTAGTGCCCTCATTACGATACACATTTATGAACAAGAAATAAGAAACATTAGGTCTGAAAAGACTGAGTCGTCGCGAGACAAAACTAACAATTTGGTATCCGACCAGGTACCGAAGTTACACAACTTTTTTCGTGCTCAACACAGCTGAGAATAAAATTTAAACTGCTCATAAATACCAAAATAGCTTATATACAGTACAAGCCAGGTGGATTTTTTTTCTCCACTCGCCACCGCGGGCCTCTTATCAGTGTCCACGCGGGACCTTGTAATATTTCCACCGTGGTCGTCGCAGTGGAAACACGGTGGACCTTGTTTACACGCAACACCGTGGACTCGCTAATCAAATAACCGTAACCCCACCGCGATTGTTCTGATATCATTAGCAAGCCACCGTGGATTGCTAATTAAGGCACAGCATGATAAATGAAAGGAGGTAGACCAGGGAAGAGTAAACCCATTTTAAAAGAACGTACATAGAAATTATTATTTTTACTTACTATATACGTACGTTTTTGAGTTGAGATTTGAACTATGTCGGACTTTTTTTATGCCCCCAACTTTGAAAAAGTTGGAAGGGCATATTGCTTTTGGCTTGTCTGTCTGTCTGTCTGTCTGTGTGTGTGTGCGTCCGTTAACTTTTGAACGGTGAATGGTAGGGTTTTGAAATTTCATGTGTGTATTCCTCATGAAAAAATAGTTGACCCGTATTTTTTTTTCATGTCCGAGTTATGCCCCTTTTCTGAGTTATGTCCCTTTGAAAACAAAATATGAAAATCTTGTGTGCAAGATATCTCAAAAAGTATTTGAGCTAGAGCCTTCATATTTGGTATACTGATTGGGGCTGAGGAGTAGATGACCTGATTAAGTTTTGAGAACTTTCCGTCAAATTTTGACAAAAATACGGAATTTTGAAATTTTGATTGATTTTTTCACTTTTCGGTGAAATTTGAAATTTTTGAAAGGTGAATGTTAGGGTTTTGAAATTTCATATACAGATTTCTCATGAAAAAATAGTTGACCCATATTTTTTTTCATGTCCGAGTTATGCCCCTGTTTGGAGTTATGCCCCTTTCAAAACAAAATTTGAAAATCTTGTGTGCAAGATATCTCAAAAAGTATTAAAGCTAGAGCCTTCATATTTGGTATACTGGTTGGGGCTGAGAAGATGATCACCTGATTAATTTTTGAGGACTTTCAAACTTTGACAAAATTACTCAATTTTGAAATTTTCACTCCATTTCTAATTTGTATGTAAAAGTTCTGTAACGAGGTTAAAACAGAGGCATCCGAACAGCTTCCTCATGGAATTAAATTTCACTTCATTCGAATGAAATGAATCATACAAGCTGCCGGTTTAGGGGCAAGCATACAGTTGGGGGCATAGTGTTTTACAAACACGCATTTCTAGTTTATATGATTATTACTGGACAACACAATCGTATGTGCAGTATTGTAAGCTGTGCTAATACGAGATAGTGCGTGTTTGCTCTCTATCTAAACGCGGTTGAGTAGAACGCAATGAATTAAGAGTTTTCTGCAAAATGTTTGCATGGAATATTCGTCATCGGCGCATGTCGTAATAATACAGGCGGTATTATTACGCCGTAGTTGGCTATTCCTGATGTAAAAGTGAAAAATACAAAAACAAAGTCACAATTTTCATAATAGCTTTGCATTTACATTCTGATCTTGAGTATTTCTTGAACTCAATGTAAGAAATCCGTAATGTTTCTGGCTAATTATGACTTTCTAATAATGATTAAGTCAAAGCGATATTGACCTGCTAGTTTACCCTCGACCGAATGGGCAAAATGGCGGGAAAGATGCGTTTTCACTCGGACTACAACGCCTATTCACTGAGGTACAGAGCGTCATTTTTTGTGATAAGTTTGCCAGAAAGCACCATCGGCTAGTTGTCAAATGTATTTTGAGTCGTGCCAAAGCTAAAAATGGCACAGAGACAAAGAATACATCAAAATGGCAAATAATGCTTAAGCGTTATAATTCCGTATATACTGAAGGAACAGATTGCAAAGCGTATATCTTGACGCGGCGCTTAAGATGCTATGGTACTTAATTTCATTTGTAGGAGGTATTGTATGCTAAATTATGTTTCCGAGTTTGTTGGTAAACTGTGTAGGATTAAAAACATCGGTCGTGGAGAAAGAAAGTTGTCTTTTTTCCATAGTGTAAATGCACTTATTGTATAAATGGAGTTTTCTTTTCCAAGTCATGTACTTAGGGTAGACCCAGGTTAATACCCAGGAGGCGGCGGCTCTGTCACGAAATGGCTGACAAAGAATTGTTGACTGTAATGTTAAACCATAGAATCATTTATTACGATCATCACTGAATCCAGCCAATGAACGCAATGCGTACATGTATAAATGTACTGTCATTCCCTCGTAAAAAGCAATGAATAAATTAGACAATAAAGCTTATGATAGTATAATACGGACTGGTCGATACGTTTATACGAGACCATTTCGCATGATATAGTACAGACTTAATACACGTAATACTAGTACTAGAACTTCGAGACTAATACAGCTTTCAGGTACATAACAACAATACAATTCGAAATGATGCATGTGATGTAGACGTCATTAAACATTTGTAAGTGATTAAATAAGCAAGTAGCATGTATGATCACGTGAGACAAGCTAAGATCTGCTTGCGGGTGTACCAGGTGATTTTTCTCAAGGGGGGGGGGGGGTCCCGTTTTCGCCCCACTTACTGATTGGCCCGACTCATATGGGCTGAAATAATCTTGAAATGGACGTTAACTTAATCATAAAAAATGGTCTAATTCTATTCAGCGCATTTGCTTTTTAAGTTCATGAAGGAGTATTCACTGTAGAATGTCTTGGTTCTATTGCAATTCGAGCACGGTAGAAATCATAACCTGACACGTGGTATATTATACATGTATATTTTCTTTTATTAACTGAAAGTCAAAGACACAAACAATTACAATATTCCTCAAATTGCTGCAAGACACTATAAAACTGCATCATGAGAAAATCCTGTTTTGCCAAAGTAAACGCTCCATCCGCTGTGCACTAAGAGAGCGACAATTTGATTTATAGGAGGGGGGGGGGGGGCTGGAATATATGTTGAAAAAACAACCCAGGACCAATTTGGCCTGACCAAATATCTAGGACAGGTAAAATCTGTTGAATGTAAGCACTGTTTTATATGTAAATAAAAAGACATAATCGCGCGTCGAGTGAAAATTAAATCCAGGCCCGAAAGCATAATCCACCAACCCCAATAAAAATCAAAAGGTCGCTCCCTAACACCTGAACACACAAACCTCCTTTGTTTTAGCTGCACACATAGTGCAACATTCATACTAAGCATGTATATAATCAAGTCTTTTAAACTAAACGCCTCGTCGGATGTCTTGAAGGCAGATTATGTCGTGATGCGACCTACGTTCCGCCGAACCGATGCATAGTCAACAATAACACAGGTATGGAATTGGTGACGCACAATGCAATTCTATACGAGTTGAGATGCCAAATTCTAGTTGTCTCCTATAGCGTTTACTCTATTGACTGATAGATAGGTGCAGTCAATGCAGAAATTGATCATATATTGAATGAAAGTATCATTTAGAATCATGGTTATTTAGTTTTTCGCAAACGCTTTCGCCCAATGAACATATAGAACTTCCAACACAATAGCATTGAAGAGTTTGCGAAATCGAAATGACTTGGATTTCTTATGTTACTTTCTTTCAATAAATGAGCCGCCTCGTGGGAAAACCAACAATGTGGTTTCCGAACAGGTCCGACACAAATCAGGCTGTACAGTCACAGAAGATGACCAGAGACTGGAAATTTTAGATTTAGAAAGTAGAGGAAGTGTACTATACCTGTAGCGAAAACAAAGGCGCTGATCAGCTTCGCGGTTGCCTACACGTATAAGGGCACACGGGTTTAGCAACATAAGGGATACATGTGTAATTCTATTACTCCAGTGCTTACAAATCCGAAGTTTAAATTCGAGATATCATTGTTTGTGTATGATTATGTGGGAACCCCAAAACTAAGTATTCATATATTAACAGAACGAACGACAGCATGACTTAGAATTATGATATTAAAAAAGCAGTACGACAACAAAAACTCCTATCCCCTTTCCATTTTAACTAACAAGTTGCTACATGTATTAATTGCCTTGACCAAATAGTGCAGTGTTTCACTATAATTATTGCAACAATCAAAGAATACACATGTATTGTTTGCTTTATTTATTGCTTAACGCCCAAGTCAACAGTGATGCCCATGTCGGGACATGTATTGAATTCCTATCCAGCATTATGATGCCATGTTCCAACTCTGTTAACAAATCAAAAAGAAATATTCGCATGATGGTTTGACTTAACCACATTCCTGCATCAGAAATAATTTCATGTACGCAAAATCTTGTTCTTTAGACAAAGTCCGGCAAAGTTATGCTTACATGTATATTCTAATCGCATTTTTGTGATGCAATGATAGACAGTTCAGACTTGATATTCTATCGCAAACAATGCGTACATTTTACCGATAACAAGCCAAAATACGAAATGCATTGTAGCAATATGCTGTTAGTCAGAGCACTTACTTAAACAAGTGATCTTAAAATCACGTTATCGGGTGATTTTTTGGCTCCAAGAGAAGACTGCAATAGCATGAATAAATGCCTACTTTTTTTTTGTTTTATTTTGAATTTCGAGCTGTTTTCCTAATTCTAAGCTATGCGAGGGGTCAATGCAAAGACGCGCCATTCAGTCACATGGTCAGAGGCAGCCAAAGTGTAAGCATCGCAGAGAAAATCGAGAAAAACTGTGAATTTTATGTGAAATTTTCGTGATTTTCAAGTTCAGTTTTGAAGGATTTCCTATTTTTTGTGAAGACAGCGCCTATTTTTTCTGATAAGTTTGGAGTCTTGTTCGTTGAATAGTGAAAAGAAAGTGTGGTGCGCGCATTCAAATAAGTACTGCGCGCAGTGGGTTAAAAGTTGAAGGGTAACCCCAAAAAATCACTCCCCATCGTGATCGGCCATTGCTCGGTTTGGCCGATCACTGTTTCAAGTAACACTTTCTCAATGAAATAAAAACCACAAAACTCGACATGGCTTCTATGTTTTTTGGTTTCATCTTTGCTGACAATGCTCGTCATCTCCCTTAACATGTTGGCATTTGTGCCTGGCAAAATGAACAGACAGCACTGTCCCTTTTTCTTATTTACTTAAATCACCTATGCAAGTGATTTGATAGATCAAAATAATCACCCGAGGAAGTGACATTTAAGATAATTATTTCAAACAAAGGGAAACAAATCTTATATCTTGTGACTGAATTATAAAAAAATGTACTGCAAAAGGTTAACAAAGACGCAAAACCAAGTTCGTACATTGTATTTACGCAACACTAAACATGTGAAACATGCAATAGATTCGGACTGACTTCATACATGTGTACAAGCGTACAAAACTATCAATTAAGATGGAAAGAACATTTGCGTACACTGTATATGAGCCTGTGCATGAGAAAATCAACAATATGGGTTTTCGACCAGGTCAGGCACAAACCAAGCTGTACAGTGACAGCATAAAGCTAGAAGCTTGAAACTTTAGATATAAGTAGAAGAGGAATAGTACTACACGTATGGCGAAAACAAAGAAGCTGATCAGCTGTGCAGTTACTGCACAGCTGATCTGCGTCTTTGTTTTCGCATATGCAAATCGGTTGTTTTCTCATGCGGCGGCTGAATTATAAATTAACGTCAAGGTATAAAATGCGATTCAATTTGCTTTAGATTATTATATATGCATTTATTAATTTATATAATTACATTACGAGTATATTGAGAGGGTACAGTAAAAACGTTTACTGCTATTCTACCATGTAGCCTTCATGCGTTCTAAAATGCAAGCACTATTTGCAGGCCCTACTATACTTGTACATTACATACACATTCCATGATTCAGTGAAGTATAATTTGATTCATTGATATTGCATACTGGTATTTAAAACAAATAAGTGCCTTTTAAATCCTTTAAAGTGAGTCAAAACTTTGTGTCATTAATGATGGTTCCCAAATACCGAATGAAGCAATGAGCCAGCTATAAGAGAGATGAAATTAAACAAAAACCCTGGGTTCGAAACGGCGTGAAGTCATATTCTTTTTTCCAGTCCTGTGAAATAAATAAATAAATAACTTGATAAATAAATAAATAAATAAATATTGCATTTGTTCGAAAATGGAGTACTACAAAAAGAGAAGGAAGCATTTTTTGAGAATAATTATCGCGAATAGTCTAATGAGCATCATCGCACAGCCTATGTATATTTAATCATTGTTATCTGAGATCATAGATTATTGCTAATTGTTTTACGTTTCTTCTTATACCGGAATGAGATTAACCATTATAAAACAATGTTGCTCCCGCTGTGTCTCTGCATTTGACGATGATCAAAACAATATAATTATAATGGGATATCAGTATGGCCGGCATTGCATCCAGATTTACCACAGTTCGATATGCCATATCTCAGTAGGAAGGAGAGACGAAAAAGAAAGAAAAACAAAGAACACCAGTAAATTGAGTGCAGTTAAAACTTACTTGAATCACGCTCTTTTCATTACGAAAACTTGCACATGCAATATGAAGAATTTTTTGTTCAAATATTGATTGTTGGTACACGTTAGAACCGCCTCGCCAACTGAATGCGGTACCCATAAGCTTTGTTTTGGAGCAAAAACTATAGCCCTGTAAACACTACTTACACTAAATAACGGTGGGATATAAAGTGGAATGCATGCACGGGTGGTAAAGTTTGGAACGACCTCCAAAAAGAGGTAGTGAATTTCTGTTCCAATCGCACATCCGGGAACTCGCGAGGTTGGTCCAAAGGCTAGAAACGGATAAACAAAGGTAGGTGTCGGTGGTTCTTATGATTTTTTTCTCAGTTTCTAGCGAAAAATGGATAATTATGGCAATGCTATGTCGTGTAAAGATGACTTCTCGATGCATACGGCCCAAAACTGCGGTTGAAACCGAATTAATTTCCGCTGGGTCGTTTTTAAAAGTTCGAACACGATGTAGCTTTTTCACAACAGTTTGTCAACAACTGACACCTTCTTGCAAAATTTGTGGATTTCCACGAAGCATACAGCCCCGGTAAGCTCGCCCTGGGGAAACGAGCACTCTGTATTACATATCCTGTTAAAAATGGCAACGGGGTGCATTATTTAAACAAATGATTGAGAAAATTCCAGTAGAGGTCGTTCCAATAAGTTGGAGCTTGTTCCAATTTGAATGAGATCGTTCCCAGTGCTATCCTGTTTTATACAATGAAATTAATATCTGTGATAGAAGACCAGCCAAACTCAGACAAAAATGATGGCGTTTGAAATAGTGTAACATTTTGGGGTTTGAAAGCGATTCTCCTACGACTGATAGCTTGCTAATGACCGTTTGTAAGCGGTTTCTGGCTTGTGATTTAAACTTGAATTGTTCTTTGCAGAGAACAAATTGTTCTTTGCAGAGATAGTTTCTTATTCCTACTTTTATGTGTAAACCGATTTTCATGTTTTCTTGCTCTTTTTAAGACTTTTGGAACGCAAAAGGATTGTGACACGATCATATTTTTATGTATTTCAGGAAAGGTTGATTTTGAAAAAAAAAAAAAGTATCAAAAAACTATTGCAAAGACAGCGCATGCGATTCTTGCTTTGTCGGGTTTTCGTGTCGTAAATTGTTTCGCTCTTTCTGTTGTTAAATGTATTAAACAAAAATGAAAAAGCTACACATACACTCCAACAAAAAGCATCTGAAATATACAAAAATGCAATTGAAGGGATCCAAGCGTAGAGTTTAAGAAACACGAATGAATCATTTTCATAACGCATCATCTCTTTCTGAGATGTCTAGTAAAATAAAATAAAACAAATAAAGATAAGAAGTATCAAAGAAGAGTGTAGTCTACAATTTCATTTCTATATAAGGAAACACTGCAAACAATTTCATATAATTTGGAACGATATTCAATCATTACAAGTGGACTATGAGAGGCTACGTGTTCGATCCCCGGCTGGGATATGGTCGGGTATGACTGGCACAGCTAGCGAGCCAGCGAGCTGAAATTAGCTGAAATTGAGGACCCAGGGCAGATGAATTTTTTGTATCCTATTATATACTTTGTCAATGAGGAATGAGAAGGAACAATTGTAACACAGAAAAGTATTTGCATTAAACAAAATTATCAAAAATTTGCTGTTATTGACTATTTTGCTGTGTTTTTCACAACACGAATGTAAAAAAGGCAAAAATGGACAATTAAAACACAGAAAAAAGTCAATATAAGCAAAATTTGACAATCTTGTTTAATACAAATACTTTTCTATGTAACATTGCTACATATCAATCATCATTGGCAAATTATACAATAGAATTACATGTATAAAATTCTGGATCGCCAATTTCAGCATATGCGGCTTGCCAGCTTTACCCGATCCGGGATATGCCTGCCATGTTGCTGACACAATGTTTATCCGGATTCAATAAATGTCAACCGCCCATTTTTGTCTGAGTTTGGTTGGTCTGATATCACAGTTATTAATTTCATTGTATAAAACAGGAGAGCACTGGGAACGATCTCATTCAAATTGGAACAAGCTCCAACTTATTGGAACGACCTCTACTTGAATTTTCTCAATCATTTGTTTAAATAATGCACCCCGTTGCCATTTTTAACAGGATATGTAATACAGAGTGCTCGTTTCCCCAGGGCGTGCGTACCGGGGCTGTATTCATCGTGGAAAACCTCAAATTTTGCAAAAAGGTGTCAGTCGTTGACAAACTGTTGTGAAAAAGCTACAGCGTGTTCGAACTTTTAAAAACGACCCAGCGGAAATTATTTCGGTTTCAACCGCAGTTTTGGGCCGTATGCATTGAGAAGTCATCTTTACACGACATAGCATTGCCATAATTATCCATTTTTCGCTAGAAACTGAGAAAAAATCATAAGAACCACAGACACCTACCTTTGTTTATCCGTTTCTAGCCTTTGGACCAACCTCGCGAATTCCCGGATGTGCGATTGGAACAGAAATTCACTACCTCTTTTTGGAGGTCGTTCCAAACTTTACCACCCGTGGCATGGATATGTTTGCATGATGATGGCTCGGTTCTGACCTCGGTTCAAATGTCCCAGTGAATACAAACCTGTGTACCGCGATAACCAGGTATCTTTGTTACAAAACAGATCGCGTTCTCACAGTAACGATATTACCGCGGTGTAGCACCGGTCTTGTAAAAGATTAAACCGTCGTTGACACGGTTATCCCGATCCACCGAGGTGTCGTCACGGGGCAGGTCGGGTTGCCCCGGTTTAAGTACGGTTTATTGTATCATGATGAACGGTGTGTTTAATACTGCGGATAAAACTAAACTAAATAAAATTGTTAAAGTCTAAACAGGGTATATGTCATTTACCGTGTAGATGAATGTTATTAAAATGCGAGCGTGACGATAATTTGCACCCATGCATTGTTAAGTCAATTTTGGTTGCAGAGTCTGCTTTCGATTACGACATCAGGAAAACATGTCCGTGAAATGTATTCCCCCTTAAGCCCCACTTTTATATAGCAAAACTGGGGTATGCAGGGGTATATCTATTTTTCTTATTTTTGCTCCAAAACCGTATGATAGATTGTGGGTACTCGTTAGACCCGCCTCGTCGAGGCAGTTCTAACGAGTACCCACAATCTATGTTTTGAGCAAAAATAAGAAAAATATCAAAAATTTTCTACTGAAAATTTTCATTTTTTACAACTTTAAAAATCTTTGTTTATTGCATGGGCAAGTTTTCGTAATGGAAGTTTCATGATAGTTTCATGATTTTCTTTTGTTTTGTAACCCCTAGGCACAACATTAGAGCGCAAGTTAACTTTATTCAGAGTTTGATTTGTGCACAAGAGCAACATTGTGCACCGGAGTAAATTTGAATATGTGCTTTTTGCGCATGCGAATTGGGTTTTGTCTTCAATGATGAAAAAAAATGCGTTCTCGCCTTGCTTGTGCAGTAGTTTAAGAAATACATCTATCTTTTCTAAATTGTAAAGACTTTAATTCAAATTGTGTCTCTTTGTATGTTTAGAACTAGTGACAGCGGTCAAACACAACACACATGTACAAAGAACTGGTCTAATAAGAGGTTTAATTACGCCAATTCCATGCCTGCTGTGCGATACAGATGGTGCTGCAGATGTGATTTACCTACCCCATAAGCTATTAGTATTTATAGCGCAAGCGATTCAGGCCTGATACGTCATCACATGTTTATCGGCATGGTGGAAATTATAACCGTGCCTTTCTGTACCTATTATCGGCAGATGCAGACTTTGTCGCATTCATCTTTTTTGATACATGTCGAACATAGACGCATAACCACTTGATTATTTCAAATACATATAATCATGTCACCACGGCATAATGAGATCATGCAAAAACAGATTTTCTGCACGTGCTGATCGTATCGTGGCGATTGTCTTTTGGTAATCTTTGAATAAAATCAGAAAGTTTGTAGTTTGTAGAATGGAAGTGGAAAAAATAATTCGCCTCTCTTTCGAAAAAAAATAGCTAGAGCGCCCGGCTAAGTAGACGGTGGGTAGCTCATTTAGCATAGAACGTTTATAATACGTTTAAAGTCAATGGAACGAGGTCGTTTTTCTTTTGCTTTTTTACTGTAACAACATGAACAAGTCGCACGGTATCATACTAAATCTCGTTTGTGCGTCGACCGATCCTTCTTATGTTGGCGTTTTCCGTCACTTTTACTTCTGCCTGTCGTCCTTAGACGTTGTCACACATTGCAAAGATTCTAATGCAAGTGGTAAACGTTTTGTTTCAAATCTGCGATGCTGAGTGGGCTAACATTATAAAAATGCTAAAGATTTGTCAATGTGAAATCGTTTTTAGCGCTAGCAAGAGCAAAAGGAATTGTTGAAGCCACCAGGTACTGACTGTGCGTGAAAAATCGATCTGGAACCAAAATGTTAATTACCAGACTTTTTGAGACGCTTACTTGCGATAAAATACTGACTTTCATGTTAATGTGTGTTGTTCTTTTTACTCAATTGAATAAAATTATTGCATAGATCATGGTGTTGAACTTAAAGTCCCGGTCCCACTGCGCTTAAGATTGCTTAAAATCGCTATACGATTGTTTTGATATTAATTTAGGGGTCATTTCTTTGACCTCGTTTAGCAAATTAAGAAAACAGAAACACGTTGGAAAACATTTTACAAATTTGGCTTACGCAGTCTTATCAATAAACGTATAATTAGACAATCGTACGATTGCTTACGACCCAGTGGGACTGGCTCTTTACTTGCGATTTTCACAGGGCTATCAATTCGGTTTTTGCTATTTTAGCATCTTCCGATTTTTCGAACGAAGGGTGTGGATACCCAATATTTCGCTTATTTTCGACAGAAGTCACCGATTGCAATACATTTCCAGCATTCTGTCCACAAATGGTTATTGTCAGCGTGTAGAAAATTTGAAGGCTCTCAGTTGTTTGATTCTTGAAATATTTAACAAATTATTACTAGTTGCGTTGGGAATTGTTTGGAAAGTATAGTAAACGCATTCTTGGTGAGTTTTGATGTTCATTAGCAGCGGAATAATTTAAGTCCTAAGAAATATTTGTCGTTGACGATGTGTATGTTTCATCACTCATCGCCGGGTGCGGCTAAACTCGCGTCACCAACAAATCGAATTTAAAACATGTCAAAGTTTATTTCTTCCAGTTTCATGAAACATGTTTCATGGAACATCTAAAACATATGAAATGCAACGACTAATGATAATATATCTGATGTCAAGAGGTGATAAGGACTCCATTTATCTCGAAAGTAATTAGTACGTCCGCGGTGGAGGGTGGTCAACATGAAACACATGCAGTCTGGCTAACTTAATGAATACAGGTATGCATTTATCAATACCACCGCGGAAACACTGCGATGAGTGTATGTCAGATCCACGGTGGCGGGAGGGTAATTATCTTATTAAGCACTTATTAGTAACCCACCCCTATGAGTGGAAAAAATGCTAAAATCACGTGACCCCACCCTAAGTCCGCGCCACTGTGTCAGGTGGGAAAACAAAAATCCACCTGGCTTGTACTGTATACTAGAATTCAGTGTTTAGAATGCCAAAGCATGTAATTTATCCTGTAAATAAACGTTAAAATGCCAACAATTGTTGGCATTTAACATTTATGGGCAAAATAAATTTTAGTATCAGCTGAGCTGAGCTAGAAAAAAAAGTTTTATAACCTCGGAGACATGTCTTAGACAAATCAGGCTGTACAGCCACAGGAGAAAGCTAGAGGCGTAAAATTTGGATTTAGAAAGGGGAGGGATTGTTCCATCCGTGTAGAGAAAACAAATGCGCTGGTCAGCTTCGCGGCTACCGCGAAGCTGATCTGCACCTTTGTTTTCGTATATGGCAGATTGTTGGTTTTCTCGTGCGACGGCTCAAATATAAGACGAAGCTTTTGAAAATCTTATAAAATTAGCCCAAGTTCTGTTTTTCTGCAAACAATTCCGGCACATATACATGTTACCGAAGATAGATATGAGCGCTGGTGTCGCCACAGAGATCCAACAGATTTACATGTTTTTAATTCTGCAATGGCATGTTCTATCGCTGAACGAACTAGTTGAATTTTAAGCAGTTCCTTCTTTAATTCCCGGGCTTTCGAGCAATTTGCTGTACCGTAAACTGTGTAACAACGTTTCCTCGATTTGGGTAAGATTATCACCCAGTAAATACATGTAACAATTATCTGGAAACTCCAGATCTGTTCCAAGCTGATCCATTAATGCAAATTGTTGAGCGTCATTTAAATGTCCAAGAAACCCACTCTGTATATACCTGCCTGCCTGCCCGCCCGCCGGCCTGTCTGTCCGCGCATCGACCCCTGTCACTCCGTCTGTATTTATGTATGTCCGTCTGTATGCCCGAAACTGCATATACAACATACGCAGGATAAAAAGTGTCCTAAATGTTTTGATGAAACTGTGCCCTGGTCAAATAAGTAGGAAGCGTCGTGTCCGTCACAAATTAACTAACGTCTAAACATGACATTACCTGCTGTAAAATTCAAAGAAGAAATATCGACCTGGTAATTCCGGGGCGCCGTCCCCGGGCCGAGTGGTTAACTTGAGGTCTCCGATGCAAATTTCACCGCTCTTAATCATTCGATCATCTCATCGCCTTTTCCAGTTCGTTTTCGGGACACTTGTTGGACAAGCTCATTTCTGATTGCGGGTGGGCTAGGTGTTTTTTCGGAGCACTCACGTTTTTACCCAACCTACTGATTGACCGATCTCATATGACTGCATTAATAGTGAAAGGGGCGTAAAAATTAAACAAAAGATAATTTTTCCCGGCCGTACCACCTTAAACACAGTGTGATCCAGATACCTAATATAATTTGGACATTATCCCGCTACAATAAGTACGCAAAACAGTCAGCATAGGTGTCCGCGTCGGAGTCCACGCTTAATTTTAAGTGAAAATGTCTAATACTCATATCTGGGCGTGATCGGCTTATCGGGAAATCATAATAAAGTCGAACTCAGTAAGCGTAACCCACCGTTTCATGCTTATTATTACAAAATCAGTTACCTTTATTTTGCCCAATCCAAATGAATCATGTAGTTTTGCATTTCATTTATATTTGTTACGGTATATTTTTGAGTTGGGTCTTTTGCCTTTAGCGTTAACTTATGTCAAAAGTAGTCTTGTCCAAAAGTATTCATCAAAACACATGTCCGTGTGATGTACACACCCTCAACCCCTACTTTTATATAGTAAATCTGGGGTATGCAGGGGTATATATATATTTTTTTCTTAATTTTGCTCTAAAATATAGATTGTGGGTACTCGTTAGAAGGCGGTTCTAACGTGTAACCACAATTTATGTTTTGAGCAAAAATAAGAAAAATATCAAACATTTTCCAATGAAAATTTTCAATTTTAACAACTCTGGAAAAATCTGTATATTGTAACATGGGTGTGTTTTCGTAATTTTATGAGGTGTCGCCCATATAGTGACTCATACGAGTATGCGGTACTAAAAAGGACAGTGCCTTATTAATACAGGCAGATTTTTTCACCCAATACTGAAGGCATGGCCTTTAAAATTTCGATTGACAATGACAAAATTGGCCATTCCATTTAAACATAGGTAGCTTTCACTTGGATAATTACTTTAGACCTACTTGTTATTGCTGAACCGATCAGTGTTCATTGAATATGATGGGTAAACATATACTGTCAGAGAAAATATACTACACTAATGACTGTTTTTTAAAATTACCAAATGCTCGGTAAACATTCTTGTCGTATGGATCACTGTTGTTTTTTTTCTCTTTGAAGTTGTTGGATCACCTGAGCCGAAGGCTCACAATGTGAGCTTATACAATGTATGGTGGTTTTCCAGCCAGCGTCTGTCTACACTATCAACATGAATGTCTTTAAGAGCACTATGCCAATTGCAATCAAATTTTATCATAAGCATTATTGAAAACTCCCTTCAGGGAATATTCCGTGGGCCAGTTCGGATCAGAACGCTTGTTTCCATGGCAACAGAAAACTCCCATAGACTTACAATGTAAAGGAATGTATAAAAAACATCTTCTTCTCTGAATCTACAAGGCCCTGAAAGCTCCCAAATACTTACGATGTGAAAAAAATAAACAACACAAAACAAAACAAACAAACAAAAAAATCTTCTTGAATTCTGCAAGGCCCACATATCTCATATTTTTATGTAGCAATGTAATTCTTAATATATATCCCGTCAACCGTGCCTTAGGGGTCTATACAGGCCCCGTCCCTGGGTCATAATTGTTTGCCATAGGCTTATAATAGGAAATACATGACAGACATGACATATTGAAATAATCTTCTTCTCTGAAGTCACAAAGCCAAAAGCGTCTGTATTTGGTATGCAGCGCTGCGTTGGCATGTGAGGCTTTAGCAGGAGCCCCCCAGTTATGTATAAATGACCGTTCCAAGGCGGAACTGTTGCTGTTGTTCACATTTATCCAAGCTATTCCAGAAGTGAGTTTTATGTTGCATGACTTTGTGACCATCCAAATATAATTTGTCTGTTCACTTAGCCCTCTGTATTTTACTTGTTTTGTCCAAGCTAGCAGTGTGACCACCTTACCTGCTTTCAGTTATACACGTTACTTAGTGGTACTTTTGTACAAGTATAAGCTTTAACAAAAAGCTTGGTCTACGCTTCGCATATATAAACTAGAATGTCAAAGAATCTGACCGTACTCCCATTTCATCGTGGTTCATGTGACTGAACAGAAATAAAACGCTGCGCGGTCAAAGTATTCATACCTGACAATCGACCGTCACAATACTGTCGGTTCATTTCATTCCATTGTGGCTTGGATAGAATGTAATTGGCTACACGGCAGGTGGGGCGCGGTCAAAGCTTGCATACCTGACCATATAGCGTCACAATACCGCCGGTTCATTTCATTCCATTGTTGCTTAGATAGAATGCAATCAAGCACCAGTTTCACGAATTTTACAATTTGCCCCATTTTTGGTACCTACTGCACCATTGGTACAAATGTTACCAGCCAAAGGGAGGCTTCCTTGGGTGTTTGGGTGTTTACACGGTCCTTGGCGAAACGACCCGGAATCCTACTAACACGATTGTCAAGCCACTAGACTCAAACGTGCAGTTGCAGTTGTAGCGAGGTGTATGAGTTGTCTTGTAAGTAGGTCAATCTCAAACTTTAGAGTAGTCTACGCGCGTAGACAATAATATTGTCTGAACGCTGTGAGGTTGAGGTTTAGGTCCTATTAAATCGGTTTACCCCCCCCCCCCCCCCGTAATTTTATATTACTGATCGTTCCAAGGAGATACACATGTTGTGGTTCTATTTGTTGTATGTTTTGGAGTCGAATTTTGTGCAGTTAGAACCTATGTACGTTTTCACAGTTTTAGTTAAGTTCGGGTACTAACTGAGTGGCCGCCTATTGACAAATAGCTGCTCACTCGATTTACGATATGTTTTCTAAGTTTAAGTACCGAATTGCCAAATAAGGTTTTTCCCACCCGCCTCGGTTTTTGGTGTGGGAATTTCTTTCTGATTGCGCCTTTTCCTGATCATTGCCTACTTGTACCTTTATACATAAATACTGCCAATCATGTCCATGTGGTCAAATAAGCCCTGTATCTCCCGTAGCCTTGCAATAGGAAAAACATAAGAAAAATCTTCGTCTCTAAAACTCGCAAATCCTGTCAACAGTGCCCCTGTGGTACAGTGAAGTCTGAACTAATGTATACACCCTTGTGCACATCATGTGCTCGCCATGTGCACTTTGCGTGAGCTTAATCTGAGACATGAGTTGCACCTGATGTTCATTTCAAGTGCACTCCAAGTTCTGGCACCTCTATACCACTACCTGTACCAGTAGTCTGTAGTTCACTTTGGCTGGTGTTTGATGATACCACTAACCTGTATTTGCTGTATCAGCAGTACAGGATAATGAAATGGTTTTGATAAAAAAAAAAAAAAAAAAAAAAAAAAAAAAAAAAAGGTTTGCCTTATTTTAATTTTATTTTTCTAGTATAATACATTGTATCTCCTCTAATTTAATGTTCCTTTGGGGAAAATAAGCAATTTACATACATTTGTTTTCCTTTCTCTATGTTTTGTTTCTATTTCTTTTTTGTTAATTAATCTTCTGTAGTCATTATTACTTTCTTTCTTTTTTAATCTGTCTTTTCTTTCTCTCGGCTTTGCAAAATTTTGTCAAATATATAATCCTATTCCGCAAGGTTTAATCAAAGGAACTCATGTAAACGTCTATATATCCTTGAATATAGGATTTTGTTTTCAGAACATAACCCAATTTTTATTTTTATTTATTTATTTATTTATTTATTTATTTATTTATTTATTTATTCGAATCGATTGAAATCAGAGGACTGCAGTGGAGATCCAAAGACAGCAGTCAAGGTTTGTCAAGCGAACAGAATCATTAATTTCCGTAAGCCTTCTTTTGAATAATTTTAAGATCGATCAAGTATACTCAATATCTTATCAAGTACACATTTGTTCAATAAAATTAAATAAGCTCAAACTTCGAGGTTTATGGTTCTTTAATCCATTTTATAACCTGTCATAAAATATGAGCAATAACTCATCTGTAATCATTCATCACAGTGGAAGTGTGTCTACTGTACAATAATTCAATTAAAGAGAGCATTTGTTTTTACCTGTGACTGGTTCAGTAATTAATTGAATGGTTCTCAGGTAAATGTTGACTGGTTATTTAGACAGGTAACTAAAGGATTTTCATGCTGGGAAGCAGATTTAAGCAAAAGATTTAAGTAAAGCAACATTGAAAATAAAAAAAAGTTTCTAATTATATTTCTTATATAATGTTTTAGGAAAATGTAAAATGATTTATATCAAGTAAATAAAATTTAACAACATTCAACATTCTATACAATATGCGTATCTGAGGTAAAAAGTAACCAAACATTCTCTAATTATGACCAAACCGATTAATTCGTCCACTGAAACCCATTGTGAAGTGTGCCATATATTAACAAGGTGAGATAAGACATGTTAATCATTATGAAAATTCATTTGTTTTACCTGGGACTGGTTCAGTAAATAATTGAATGGTTCTCAGGTAAATGTTGACTGTTTATTTTATGTAAAAAAGATTTTCTTGCTGGAAAGCATGATAGTTTTCAGGGAACAGGTGAAGAAAATTTGACAAAATAAGAAACTTGACAAAGGTTCACCAGTTCATTCATTCATTCATTCATTCATTCATTCATTCATTCATTCATTCATTCATTCATTCATTCATTCATTCATTCATTCATTCATTTCATTCAATCCACATTCCACATTCATTCATTGAAAAGATAAAATATGAAAGTTGAAAATAAACTGAAAGTGTTTAAATATATTTATTGTTTTAGGAAAATGTTATTTGTTTATTTGAACCATTTTTGAAGTGTGTCTGATATTAACAAGGTGAGATAAGACATGTCAAAAAACTGGACAAAAGTTCACCATTAATAATCCATCCATCCATCCATCCATCCATCCATCCATCCATCCATCCATCCATCCATTCATTCATTCATTCATTCATTCATTCATTCATTCATTCATTCATTCATTCATTCAAAACATAATAGTTGAAGATAAAATAAAGTTTTTAATTAAACTTATTATTTTCTGTTTTAGGAAAATGTAAAATAATTTATAACAAGTAAATAGCATATAACATCCTTTGAGCATTCTATACAATATGTGTATCTCAGGTAAAAAGAAACCAAACATTCTGTAATCATAACCAAACCGATTAATTTGTCTATTGAAACCAATTATGAAGTGTGCCTGATATTAACAAGGTGAGATAAGACATGTTAATCATTCTAATAGCCGCTGAGCACTTTTATTGGCAAACAAACATTATACAGGATGGTACAGGTATACCTGTGTGACATTATCTTCTTCTGTCATGTCTTGAAACACAATGCCGTGTTATTTATAAAATCCACCACAGATTGTATCTTTATCCTTCAAGCTATAATTTCCAAAGTTCTTAATTCAAAACAAAAATTATATTGTGTATTCATTGATTTTGAGAAGGCCTTCGATAAAATAGACCGGGTTACGCTGTGGCATAAACTTCTTATAGAAAATGTTAGCAGCAAGATGGTAAATGCACTAAAATCCATGTACTCTGTCGTTAAAAATTGTATAAGACATAATGGCCGACTTTCTGAATATATTGAATCAAATATTGGCGTCAAACAAGGTGACCCGAGTTCACCGATGCTTTTTATGATGTTTATCAACGATATTAACCAATGCAAAAATGATAATCTTAATGGAATTTTCACGGTAGATGATATTAAACTATTCCTTCTTCTATATGCCGATGATCAGGTCATTTTTGCTAAGTCTCCAGAAACACTACAAGCAATGTTATCAGATATTGAACAATATTGTAAAACATGGTGTCTAAAAATCAATACTGCAAAAACAAAAACAGTGATATTTGAAAATGGTCGCCACACAAGTTATGATTTTTATCTTAACAATACCAAACTTGAAGTTGTAAAGTCGTTTAAATACCTGGGTGTGCATTTTTTCAAGAATGGAAACTGGCACCGGACACAAAAATACATTGCAGAACATGCTTCTTTTGCACTACATAATCTTTTTTCTTTGTTTACCCGCGTAGAGTTACCCACCTCCCAAAAATGTAAATTGTTCGATGCACTTGTAGGATCTATCTTGAATTACGGCTCAGAAGTCTGGGGTGGCCATGAAGCAAATGACATTGAAATTGTCCATAATAAGTTTTGTAGGAAAATTTTATACGTCAGACAATCGACAAACTTAAGTTGTTTGTATGGTGAATTCGGTCGTGTACCACTTAATGTTATACGAAAAATAAACATGATCAGATATTGGTTCAAAATAGTAAATGACCATGAAAATTCTCTAACAAACATGATATATCGCATGCTTAGATCAGACGCAGATAAAAATGTCAACTATGGGGGCACCAACTGGGCATCGCAAATTAAAGATATACTACAGTCTCATGGCTTTTCAAATTTATGGTTAACCCAAGATGTTTACGGTGTGCCGTTCTCAGCAGTAAAACAGAGAATCATTGATGTGTTTCAGCAAACATGGTATACCGAGATAAATAACTCGTCTAGACTTAGTTCATATTGCAGATTTAAACATGCATTCACACAAGAAAAATACTTAGATTGCATCTCAGAAAAGAAATATAGAATACCCCTGTGTAAATTCCGTGTTTCAGCTCATAACCTAGCAATTGAAAAAGGAAGGCATCTTGATATTTCTCGGGAAAATAGAATCTGTCAATTTTGTAATTTAAATGTCGTAGAAAGTGAATACCATTTTTTATTAGTTTGCCCCAACTTATTAGAACTAAGGCGTAAATATCTACCCCCGTATTACTGTCATTGGCCAAATCTTAATAAATTTGATAGTCTTATGAGCTCGAGTTCAAAGAAAACCCTTCTAAATTTAGCTAAATTTGTCTACCATGCTGAAAAAGCCCGTATTAGAAATTAAACATAGACTTACTATTATATTTTGTCCATGTAATACATTATTTTGCTACACTTATATGTATTGATTGTAATTCACATAATGTATATATGTTATCCAGTATATGTAATTTGCATTGCTTCTCTGTAAATGTATTTCTCTTTACTATCATTTGTAGGCTAAAAACATTGTAAAATGTTTAATGCTGAATAAATTTATGTTATGTTATGTTATGTTATGTTATGTTATTTATTTATTTATTTATTTATTTATTTATTTATTTATTTATTTATTTTTGTTTATTAAGTTGCAAAGTTTGAGTGCATGAATAAGAAAGGAAAATGATAATGTATCCATATAAAACCTGAAGGAAGCCTCATTCAAACCATGTTTTACAACATTTTTTAAAGCAAGAGAGAGAGAGAGAGAGAGAGAGAGAGAGAGAGAGAGAGAGAGAGAGAGAAAGAGAGAGAGATGGTCTCTTTAATTTCCGTTAGCCTTCTTGAACAAATTTAAGATCGATCAAGAATCCTCAATATTTTATACAGGGCAAATTTGTTCTTTTTGTTCAATAAAAGTAAAGAAGCTCAAACGTCATGGTTTATGGTCCTTTAATCCATTTATCACCTGTCATAAAATATGAGCAATAACCCACCAGTGGGAGTGTGTCTCGTACAATAATACAATTAAAGAGAGCTTTTGGTTTTACCTGGGACTGGTTCAGTAAATATTCGAATGGTTCTCGGGTAAATGTTAACTGGTTATCTAGACAGGTAAATGTGTGAATTCAATATTATATCATATTATTTAAAATGCACTGAAACTATGGCGAAAACACATGTAGCTTGCTTACAGTGCAACTTGTGCGCTCATTTATTTTGTATACCTGTGTGACATTATATACTCCTGTCATGTCTTGAAACACAATGCCGTGCTGTTTATTTTTATTTATTTATTTATTTTAGTTTATTTAGTTGCTAAGTTTGAATGCATGAATAAGAAATGAAAATGATAAAGTATCCCGTATAAAACCTGAAGAAAGCCTCATTCAAACCATGTATTACAAGATTTTAGCAAGAGAGAGAGAGAGAGAGAGAGAGAGAGAAATCTCTTTAATTTCGACACAATTGTCACACAAATGCATCCTATGATAATTACCTGTAAAATTGGAATAACACCTGAGCTAACAGCAAGTTCACTTTCGGCTCAGATAGGTATCGTGCACCTGGAGTTCTAGGTAAGTGCACTTGACTCTCAGAGCTCGTGCAAAGTAATGTGCATCTGAAGTTCAGAGAATGTGCTTACCACGTGCACTTTCTGTATACTTTAATTCAGACCTTACTGTATATGCAAGCGACGTCCGGAGCGTGATTATCTGCTTTAGGCTTATAATATGAAATGCTTAAAAATTCTTATAATCTGAAACCACAATTCCAAAAGCTTGTATGTTTTGTATGCAAAAATGTTATGAGGAGCTCTACATTAATCCTGCCTTTCAAGCCCCTGTAGTTACAAACGGCTCCATCCCGGGTGTCATAAAATCCCATAGACTCAGAACGGGAAAAACGTAAATCGTCTTCTCTGAAACTGCAAGGTCCAGGGCGTTTATGTTTTGTTTGTAGTAATGTATAGAAATGTATGGTAAACCTCGTTATAAATCCTGCCAACCGTGCTCATTGGTTCATGCAGGCCACGCTTATAATTTGAAATACATGAACAAATCTTCTCTGAAACCACAAGATCCAATGCTTATAATACACAGCAATGTTATGTGAAGCTTTACATAAATCCTATTAATCATGTCCCTGGGATCAACAATGGTCCCATCCCGGGGGCATTAGCTTCCATATTCTTACAATGGATAAAATCACATATGAGCCGGGAAAACCAACAATGTGGTTTCCGAACAGGTCCGACACAAACTGACCTATACAGTTGCCTATTCAAGCACAAAAAATAGCTAGAAGCTTGAAATGTCGGATTTAAGTAGAAGAGGAACTGTACTATCCAAGTAGCGAAAACAAAGGTGCTGATCAGCTTCGCCTTTGTTTTCGCATATGCAAATTGTTGGTTTTCTCATGAGGAGGCTCATATACAACTGGTAAAGAAATCTAATGACTTTTCTCAATTCTCCCTTCTCACGCAGTCCAATCAATAACTGAGCGACGGAACGGAGGGGTTGGTTTAAAGCGTACTTCCGGATAGGTGGGATGAATAAATTGTGTAAACAAACCATGGATAAAATGAATCTGCCAGGTAAGATCATATTTACTCATTTCTCTGTAGATAGTTGTTGTAATATGTGTATGCGCAGTATAAAGTGCATCTCATAAGCTTTAAACTGATATGAAAATGACCTTGCAACACTTCGTAGAAACAGCGTGATAGATGCGCCAAAATTTTATTCGAAGCTTTGTGCCTTACCTGTTCTGTCATGCGACATCATGAAATGACAAGTTTCGAGCAATTCCATCTAACCTGTACAAATTTTGATGATGTCTGACCTTCACAGTAGCCGAATAATGATCTATACTATCCTAAATTAAGATGGGATGCCACGTGGCTGATTTTTTCAGGTATACGAAGTTTCTTCGTAGGTGGCATTTGTAATAGGTACCTTTCTTCCGGAGGGGATGGATATTGAAATCTTCAGTAAAGCTGTTTAAAGCATACAAAATACGTTTAACGTTTGTGCTATTGTAATGCACAATGCCTATACGAAGGTTACATACGTTGCTGACTAAAATGAAAAATGAAAATTTAAACATGTTTAAAACCTTTGCGACCAGTTCGCGACCAGTTCGAGACTAGATTGCGATACTTGAAAATTCTCACGACACTCGCACGAATGTCGTGCGAATGTCCGCGACAAAATTCGCAAAACAGTCGCGAGAAATTCGCATGCCAGTGAGATACTAGCTTAAGACCCCTAGCTCACTGGTATGTGACAACTGGAGACTAGTTCGCGAATAGTTCTCGACTCTTTCGCGACAAAGATTAACGATAAGACACACACAGCTTTTACGTTGCATTCTCATTGAATGGACATTTATGCGACAAATTCCCGAATTTCGGTCTAATTTTGAAAATATACCTCGCGACTGTCGCACGACAGTCGCGAGACATTCGGAAGAGTGTCTCACGATTTTCCCGCGAATGTGGCTTATTTTCATTTTCATTATTACGACAGTCGCGCGACAGTCTTGCGAAATATTTTGACGAAAACATTTGCATAAATCTTTTAAACCTGTTTAAAAACTTCGCGACCAGTTCGCGACTAGTTTTTGACACATGAAAAATTTCAAGATACTTGTGCGACACTCGCACGAATGTCGTGCGAAAGCCCGAGACAAAATTGGCAAACAGTCGCTTGAAATTCGCATGCCAGTGAGATTCTAGCTTATTATATAATAATTGAATTTTATTTCATTTTGTCGATTTCACCTACAGTCAGTGTATATTTGATGGCCCATGCCGAAAATATAAGGGCACATTTTAATGATTTATGGTTATAACTTCAAACGCTTGTGCGAAAACTTGCCCATGCAATACGCAGACATTTTTTGACATGTAAAAATTGAAAATTTCACCAGGAAAAATTGATATTTTTATTACTTTCCTCAAAACATAGATCGTCTCTGGTGCTGTTCTAACGAGTACCCACAATCGATGTTTTCGACAAAACATTAGAAAAATAGGTTAACCCCTGCATACCCCATTTTTACTATATACAAGCGAGAAACAATGTGTTATTCATATTACGGACATGTTTTCCTGATGAATAATGTATATTTATGGCATTGGTATAAAAGAACACACATTGCTGAACTTAAAACAGACTATTACAGCTCAAAATACACATTTACCTATTTTTGCAGTAATTTGTTCCGCACTAGTCATTTGTATCCACCGGGGAAAACGAGGCCTACGTGCTAGGATTTAACTTCTGATGTGCCGGGGATGTGCCGTGGGCTTACTTTAGTGCACGTACATGCAAATTACTAAGCCTCTCTCGAATATACTGTGTGTCATAAGAACAACTAAGTTACTTTCAGATGTTGATTCTCATTATTGTCATCGTTCAGGTCCGGGCCTTGGGATATAATCACAAATTTGACCCAATTGCCTGGATTTTATGTGGATTTTAAAACTTTAAAGTGTATACAGACTCTATTGTCTGAACGTTTTGCACAATGACAGAAATCTTCATGTACATCCTTTTAAGTGATTGACGTAAATTGTCACGTGATCGATCTCAAAGCAGCAGCCATCAGGAAAACATGTTTATGAATTGTATACCCCATTGAACCCCAATTTTATACAGTAAAATTGGGGACTACAGTGGCATACCTATTATTCTTACATTTGACCCAAAACATAGGTTGTGGGTACTCGTAAATTGGGGATTACAGGGTTGTACCTATTTTTCTTCAATATTTGATCCCAAACATACATTGTGGGTACTCCTTAAAACCGCCTCGGCGAGGCGGTTGTGCGTGTACCGACAATCGATGTTTTAGCAAATATATTATAAATAGTTTTTTTCTACGGATTTTTTCTTCAATTTTTACACCTGAAAAAAAAAATTATCTGTATATTGCATGGGCAAGTTTTGGTAATGATATTCTCTGAGCCTTTGCATGTGAAAACCAACAATTTTGTTTCCGATCATGTCCGATAAAAAAACCGACCTTTACAGTCACACAATCAGCCTAGAGGTTTAGATATCGGATTTAACAAAATTGTAGAATTGCCCATTGATTGTAGATTTGCCCCCTCCCCCCACCCGCCCCGGCCAAAAATAATATAACAAAATTTAAACGAACGAAGATGCCACATTTTTGAAATATGACAAATTGCTACAAGATCTTCTCATTCATTATCTTCCGTCGCTGTTTTGTAATTACCCGAACCTCACACGGTAGTAGAACGAGATACCGAAGCGGAGCGGAGTGAAATTTACTTTCCTGATCTAAGTTCAAATGATTTTATCAGAACCTTTGTTGTTGTTTTTACAATGAGAAAGGATAATCCTTAGTTAGTGTTTATGCGTTTCACATTGAATTTAACATGCATCTGGGGAGTGGGGTGCCTTATATTTAGAGCTCAGGGGGTCAGGATCGAGAAAATACCTACCTTCGCCGTGCTGTGCCCATACACAAGACACTTTATCTCCTTCATGGAACTGTGTAGCATCAAGGAATTAGTGGTTTCGTCCCGACATGACTGAAAAACCTGTTGACTTGGACGAAAACCCATAGCCACATCAAAATAACATTCATGAAACAAGAATGCCCCTCCGTAAAAGTATACGTATACTCAACCCCTCCATCGTAGGAGACGACGTAATTGATTTATATCAACATATTTTCAAAAGTGTGGGGCTTTAAACAAAAATAGTAATTTAAAGTATACAATAATACGTAGTCCAAATTGCACTTACCTCTTCACAAGTGATTGCAAAATACCGGAAAACAATCTGGCCAAAATAATGACGTAGTCTGATTTCAAACCCACAATTTTCACGGGCTGATTTATACTGGCGCATATTTGCGTGCTGCATGAGACATGATTGCGACATAATTTTATACCAGAACGTGCAGTGTGATATAACCGTCTGTATGCGCTATATCGTTTGGATCAAAAATAGCAGAGAATGGGTTTATAAACGACATTTTTGTCGTAAAAATGCAAGTACCGTCTCTAAAATAGGTGTATTCTTTTCCCACCCGCTCATTATCGAACTATAGATCGGACTGCGTGCTTCTCCACCTTTCATCCTGTTCCTAACAGTAAAATCTGTTTTCAAAGGATGTGTAAACCCTTTGTAGTATAAAATGACCTAAGTAACCTCAGGAAGACAGCATAGTAGCAGTACAGAGCTGTGTCACGTAAAAAGACAAAATAGCCATTAACCATTTTTGAATGGACAGTTTATTTCATTTAATAGGATGCAATGCTCCATAATAAATCTAGATGATAATCGTCTTCTTCGAAATGAATGACTCTAAAGCTTATGGTAATGATGTTTATAAAGATAAAACATATAAAAATTCATTATGGCATATTCTTCCTTTTCTCTGGACATGGCCATTTAGTGTATCAAAATAGAAAAGAAAACATCTTTTGATGTGAGGTTTTGACCTCCTGATTTCAAGGACATTTAGTGATCAAAAGAAAAATGTCACAGCTGTTTCTTTTGAAATTCTAGCGGCTTGTCAAACTTTGACAATGTGACCGTTATCTAATTGTGAATGACCACAGCAGGAAAAATCATTAGATTATGGAATCAGTTGTAATATTCTTTCTAAAACCTTGAGCCTTAAAGCGTTATATTTTGTGTGTAGCAATGTGTTACCCTTGTGGGTTCACTTATTAATTTAAATAGTATTTTTGGATATAACGGAATTCTGTGGCATAGAATGATAAAAAGGTATATATTTTCCGAAACTGTTTAATCTGTAGATTATGGAAAAAGGGAAACAAAGTCACTGGAACAACTTTGAAAAAACACCTCTGAAAACTGGTGAAACAAAAATTTGCATCTGATTGTAGCTTAGACAAATTCCTTAACAACATGGGTACACGGACATGAATGCCAAACCGAATTTCTATTGTTTGCATAAACTGATTACGAATCATTTTTTTATTCTTAATATTAAAACAATTCTTTGTATTTTGCATGGGCATGTTTTCATAATGTATTGTTCAATCAAGAAAAGAACAGAAAAGAAAACTTGAAAAAGAATATAAATAACAACAGAAAATAAAATAACTTGATGATGAAATCTATTACTTTTTAATGCGGTGGGAAATAAAATTATAAATCGTTCACAAAAGAAACGAAGTTTAATTGATATAAGAAAAGACAAAAATGAAGGAGCTATGTTGAGGTCAAAGACATATATCAAGATATGGGAGAAAAGCCTTCAAACTACTTTTTTTAATTTGGAAATTAAACAGAAAGTGTATTAAGAAAAGTATGACCCAAAAAATAGAAAATGATTGAACAAACTTATTTTGGGATGCAAATAGACTGACGGTACAGAGCAGCTACTAAAACAGTAACTAAATATTCTAAAATTATGTATTTCATATACTGTACCATAGCAGGGTTAAAATAAACATCAAAAAGACAAGAGCAATTTTAAAAAGTTCGCTAAGTTACTCAAAAAGGCAACTTTGTAGGGAAATTAAACTGGACTGGACTCAAAGGGAATCCAAAAACATTAGGGATTACCCCAAGCGTAGAAGTGTTTGAGGAATGGAATTTAAATACAGTGCAAATTTGTAATTAGCTGAGATTTATACGCTTAGTGAATATGACTCTATATTATTATGCGGAGATCTGAATTCCAGAATTGGTCAAACAAACGATGTTATTTCTGGGTTAGATAATATTCCCCAAAGGAGCCCCATTGATCAGACCACAAACCAACACGGACACACGTTTATAGAATTTTTGAATGACTCAAAGTTTTGTGTTTTAAATTGAAGATTGTGCTCTGAAAACGATGATTTTACTTCCGTATCGACACGAGGCAAAGCTGTAGTTGACTATATTTGTGTTCCCCATGAATGTTATAAAAACTGTTCTAATTTTCGAGTTATTTCCCCTGAGTCGTTAGTTCATCGTCATAACCTTCAGCATCTGCTGGGACCTAGAAGCAAGTTACCTGATCACTATTTCTTAACATTTGACTTTAGTTATAGTTACTATAGTATTCCATCGGACAATAATACATGTACGGAGATGCCCGAACACACACAGAAACCGTTCATAGAGCGTAAATACAAACTGAACAGACTTCCGTCAAATTTTATGAACTCGAATATATGTCGAGCTGCCTTCACAGAACTGATAAATCGAATAGAACTATGTCGAGAAAACCAGAATAACATAGATTTAGTCTACGACTCCTTTTGTGATACACTTATTCGAGAAATGAACTATTCTGTGCCGTATTTTGATTGCACGAAACCGGTACGCAAGCGCTTTAAATCATTCAAACCGTACTGGAACGAGGAACTTGATAAACACTGGAATGAGATGCGCCTTGAAGAACGTACTTTCGTGAGACACAAAGGGAGTAGAGAACGTGATTTGGCATTAAAACGGGAGTTCCTTATATCCAGAAATAAGTTTGATAAAGTTTTACGCTCAACCGATCGCGCATACAGAAGAGGGCTTATGATTGACATTGAAGCTGACTGTACGGATAACCCTAAGGAATTCTGGGATCACTTTAAATCGCTCGGACCAAAACGTAAACATTCCGTTCCATATGAGGTATACGACGAGAGCGGAAATGTGCGAAGTGACAGATCATTCGTCGACAGTACTTGGACGTGGGAATTCTCGAACTTGTACAATAATCAGGATACACAGGATTTCGATAATCAATTTTATGACCATATGTTACAACACAAATTATTTCTTGAAGATGCCATGAAGGACCCTTTATATAACGAAACACAATCACTAAATTTACCTATTAGCAAGGCTGAAATCGAAAAGGTTGTATTCCAAGCAAAACGTGGAAAATCTGTTGGACCCGATAAAATCCCATACGAAATACTGAAATTCCAGAGTGTCATTAACTCTTTACATTCATTATTCAATTTCTGTCTAGATACCGGTTTGATCCCTTCCATCTGGAGGAAAGCCATTATTACCCCCATCCCAAAAGACAGCACAAAAGACCCTCGTATTCCACTCAATTACCGAGGTATTAGTTTACTTTCGACTGTAAGCAAGCCATATTCGTCTGTGCTTAACAATAGATTACTACCGTACTTGGAAAACAATGGACTCTTGGTTGACGAGCAGAACGGGTTTCGGTCGGATAGATCGTGTCAGGACCATGTGTTCTCGGCATGTACTGTGATAAGAGACAGACTTTCTGAAAAGAAGAGTACGTTCGGTACCTTCATTGATCTTCAGAAAGTCTTTGACTTTGTAGATAGAGATGCTTTATTGTATAAACTTTTGTTGAACAAAATTGACGGGAAATTTTATAACTCTGTTAAAGCTATGTATACGAATACGGAATCTTCTATAAAACTAAATGGTGTGTTGTCAAGTTGGTTCCCATGTACTTCCGGTGTTAAACAAGGAGATAATTTATCGCCAACTTTATTCGCTCTTTTCATTAACGATCTTGCTGAAGAGCTAAAAACGTTGAATTGCGGAATTTCCATAAATGGTGTATCTCTGTGCTGTCTCCTATACGCCGACGACTTACTGTTATTATCGGATACTGAAGACAATATGCAGCGTATGCTCGACTATGTATCAAACTGGTGTAATAAGTGTATACGAATTAATTATACCAAATCTGCGATTATTCATTTCAGGAATAAAGGGAAGCAAAGAAGTGATTATGTTTTCCATATTGGAAACAAAACAATAGATTATGCTAGTTCCTATAAATATTTAGGTGTTGTGTTATCTGATAAGTAAACATGGATTTTAACATTACTGTAGATACATTATTCAACTCGGGTGGCAGAGCACTCGGGTCGATGATATCAAAGATTCATAACTTCAAAGATGTAGGGTTCGAAACCTATACTAAACTTTATTATTCGTGCGTAGTGCCAGTGACAGATTATTGCTCCGGCGTATGGGGATTTAGAGACTTTATTAAGGGTGATATGGTACAAAATCGCGCGATACGTTATTTCCTAGGGGTCCATCGCTTCACCCCTATCCTATCTATCAACGGAGATATGGATTGGCCAGTCTCTCTACACAGGAGGTGGCTAAATATGCTTAGACTGTGGAACCATTTAGTAAGCATGGACGATGATAGACTTACTAAAAAGATCTTTCTGAATGACTTTAATCGGAATAAGAATAATTCCTGGTGTTCAGAAATAAAATCTATATTTAATAAATTAGCATTACTGGAAAACTTTCAAAATAAAGAACTATGTGATATAGTTTATTGTGAAAAACAATTATTTCAAAATCATAGCTCAGACTGGTCAAATAAAACTAAAGATGTATCAAAACTCAGGACATATATTTCGTTTAAAGCACAATACAAAACTGAAGACTATGTGAAAGCATATTTACCGAAACAAGAACGTTCGTTTTTAGCACAGTTGCGATGCGGGGTTCTACCACTCAGGATAGAAACCGGACGCTTCAGCGGACTTAAGCCTGAAGAAAGGGTATGTCAGCTCTGTGACAGTGGTGACATTGAGGATGAGAAACATTTCATCCTAAGTTGTGATGCATATACAAATCAAAGACAGATCCTTTTTAGACATTTAGGCCAACAATTCCACTTACTGGACTCAAATGAGAAATTTAAATGTCTTATTACACAGGAATATAGACACGTTGCAAAGTTTATATCCCAATCCTTTATAGCAAGACGTAATTCTCTATATAATTGAATTTCATGAAAATATGTATGTAATTTCCTAAATGTTGAAGTAAACGCATGCATGTCTCTACAGATAATGCTCTTGTGAGTATTATATGATAAAGTATCACACAATTACTTTCTTAGTTGAATTAAATGTTTAAAGTGACTTATAGGCCCATGTGGCCGGGTGTACTATTTACATGTTTATTTATTCAAATGTTTGTATTACTTGTTACACAAGTCACTATAATAAAAGATTACTTACTTACTTACTTACTGTAATTATATTGAGGCACCGTATATGATCTAAAAGAAAATTCAAGCTATTTGTACTATCATTAAATCCTTGGCGCTAGCTCAATTTGTCCATTTACATCATCTAACATGTACATGTAATATTAACCTCCATATACCCCAATTTTATATAGTAAAATGGGGAGTATTGGGGTATGTATGATCAATGTTTTGTGCAATTATCAAACATTTTCCAATGAAATTTTCAATTCTTAATGCTGAAAAAAATCTTTGTATATTACATGGGTAAGTTTTCGTAATGTTTTAGCAGTTCCAAATCCACAAAGGGAATTTATAGGAGAAAAAACAACAAATATATTTTATACACTTTCATAGAATTCAGGTCCAGATAGAATTAAAAGAAATATTATTGTCATGGCTGTTACGGCAGAAGGGTTTAGAATGATGAATACATAGGGTGATCGGAAAATATGTATAAAATGTGTTTTGTTTTTATTTCTTTAGCTTTTGAAAGTTCATGATGAAATTTCAACTGTAGCAAAACATATGCAGTTATTTCATTGCACTGTATAAGGATAGCTTATATTATGCTTTAACTGTATGATCAAGTGTCTTATATATTTCGTATTTTATTGACGATTGTAATATCAATACTATACATGTATACTACATGCAATGGCATAAAGTTAAGCATATTTTGATATGTGTGTATATATTTTTCAGACTGTGAAATTTACAAAAATTGTTTATTGCCTTTTTGAAAGCACTGTTATTCAACATTCCAAAATTCAAAACCATGACCTTCTACTAATCTCTGTGACGTCATGACAGACCAATTCATGTGCCTAATTAGACATCCCCTATAGCCAAACATGTGTATTTCTCCAAAATTCGGGAATTTTACCACTGATTTTCTATCAAAGTTTTAAGATATGCATCTCTTGTTTATGGAACTGGCATAGTTGAATAGTCATGTCAATTAATACAGGGATGAAACAGTAATGAAATTTTGCTCATTTGATTTGAGGTGTATTCATGATAATGGCTTGCAAAAACCCTTGACAGTTTTCGAAATAAATGTTTAACGCTCGAAATAAATGTTTAACGGCAAAACTTCTCCAACAGGGCTATCGGTATCATAAACTTCGAAAAACATTTTCTAAATTTTATCGTAGACACTATGAATTGATTTCCAAATATAATGTTGGGTTAAAGACGCTTTTAAGTGAGGGCCTTTCGGAACCTGAATTTTATGGTGACTTGGTTTACAAATTTAAGAAACTTAAAGGAATTAATGATTTTTCTTTTCAGTTCAGAAAAATCATAACACGTTACAAACGTATAGGTTATAACTTGAATGTTATGCGACAGTCTGCATGCTTAGTTTTTAACCCAATCATGGTTGATAGCTGTGCTGCCTTCTTTAATTGCACGCCGGTGGGTCGGGCGTCAGACTCTATGATGGCCCCGACATAAAGCTATTCATTTTAGTTGGTTGGGGCCGGAGCTTCTTGTCTGTTGCTTGGCCCACCGGGGTCCAACTGGTGTTTTTCTTTTGCTCCGGAGTTAGTAGGTTATTCGGCGCCCAGGGATCTCCATCGTCGGGCAGCTTACTCAGTCTGTCAGTCCTGGTTTTTGATTCATCAGGATGTTTATCATGATTTATTTGTTTGTTCTTGATGATTCATTGACTAGTTAGAGATTCACCACGAGGACCGAATAACTAACTAAATGTTATGAACCACTGCAGAAGCTGAGGGTGAGGTTATGGCCATGTAAAACCGGTTTAAGCCCGCCAGTAACTTTGTGTTACTGATCGTTCCAAGTCGATACTTCTGTGGTGGTTCTTTTTGTTTTATGTCTTGGTGTTTAAAAATTTTTTGTGCTGTTGGCGCCTTATGTATGTTTTCATATTTTTAGTTAAGTTAAGGTAACTGAGTGGCCACCTATTGGGAAAATAGCTGTCCATTCGGCTTACGATTGTTTCATGGTATAAGTACCTGATTGTTAGTTTGGTTTTTTCCCACCTCGGTTTTTGGAGTGGGAATCTTTTTCTGATTGTGCCTTTTCCTGATCTTTGCCTACTTGTACCTTTTCATTGTCCTTAAATGTGACTGTGCCTCTTTTTCCATCTTCAAACAATATTTTAAACCAAGTTTGGGCAGCAAAAACAGTCAAACAACAAATCTATGGACAAAACTTTGAAACAATAGCACTTTTGTGATAAATATTTGTAATTTTTTACTTTCATTTTTCTGCCTACATGATCACGTGATCTGTAAAACTTGATTGTCAAATCTTAGATTGAACAATTTCCCTTAAATTCTGAAACAATTAGACCCACTTTATGTCGTTATCTTAGAACAACATCAACTTTTGGCATTTCGCCTACCGGTAGTGCATGTCGAAATGCCGTTCATTCCAGTTGATAATTGTCATTTTAAAAACCAAAAATTTGCCCCCTACATTCAAATAAGTTTCTCTGACTGGTGTATGAAGCATATTCAAATAAGTTTCTCTGACTGGTGTATGAAGCATATTACTTTCGGAAGGTGGGTGAAGTTAGCCGAAACAGCCGAAGTAGCAGAATCTGCTGGCAGAAGTAGCCGAAACAGCCGAATCAGCTGTTACTGCTAGCAGAACCATGGGCGTTTTCGTATTATATCATATTTCATGGGTGCAGTAAAGGAACTGAAAAACATAATGCTCCAAGGAGACCCACAACAAAATATAGGCATTAATTTAGCTGCAACAGGAGAAAACCGGTCTTCGGGGTTTCCCACCAGGTCTGACACAAACCGGCCTGTGCAGCCACAGAGGATGGCTAGAAGCTTGAAAGTTCGGATTTAAGAAGAGGAGGAATTGTACTATCCGTGTAGCGAAAACAAAGGCTCTGATCAGCTTCGCAGTTACTGCGAAGCTGATCTGCGCCTTTGTTTTCGCATAGGCAAAAGTCCGGTTTTCTCATGGCGCGGCTTAATTGGTATCCGCTAATTGACTTTGAATTGTTTCGAAATGTTCACCAAACTCTGCATCGGTGCATTTACAGATCTAGAAGTTCATATAACAAAATAACAGCAGTCAGCTGCGCTTTAAACACTGGACTACTATTATTTGACTTTGTAGTATTCCAAACAAAGCCTGATTCAGTCGTGCTAGCGTGTTGGTCGTATTTCGTATTATAATAGTTTCCAGGATGAAAAGAAGTCTCATCCTGCCTTCCTGAGACCGGTGGTTCACTCGCATTGCCGTTGCTCAGTGGCTCTGAAGTTGTTTGGCTGTACGGCTTGTTGCTCTGTGTGTAAGTCCTGGTGTCAGGTTTGTACGATCTGTTGCTTCGTGTCATCGGGTTGTCGCCTTCTGTAATCGATTTGTTGCTCTTTGTGTACGGTTTGTCGCTCTCTGTGAACGAGTTTTCGCCTTTTATGTTCGGGTTGTCACTCATAGTGTACGGGCTGTCGCTCTTTGTGTACGGTTTGTCGCTCTTTGTGTACGGTTTGTCGCTCTTTGTGAACGGTTTTCCGCCTTTAATGTACGGGTTGTCACTTTTAGTGTACGGTTTGTCCCTCTTTGTGTTCGGTTTGTTGCTCTTTGAGTACGGGTTATCGATCATTGTGTACTGGCTGTTGCTGCTTGTAAACTGTTTCTCCGTATGCGTATACGGTATGGTCGGTTTTGAATTTTGTCCCATTCCGGTTGATTGGTGAAACGTGTTTGGTGTGGTATACTTTGCAGTAGTGATGATTGCAGCGTCAGCTAAATATAGAAAATAAAACAGCATGTTTATGTCGTGACAACCCGTCGACTTAAAATAGAAAAGTATGTACATGATTTATCTTATCATGATAACTGTCATAATCATGGGCATATCGTCATTTTAAACATAAACATTATTATGGAAAGTAAGAATATTTAAACAAACCGTATTAGCGGCAAAACAGAACGCACTATACGATCGAAGAACGCCGACCTTTTTGATAGGCCAGTGTTGCGGGTAAGTCAGTTAAATAGGCCTTTTTATATTAAATAACAATGGTATGATTCAAAATGACTTCACATAGCTATTGTCGAATAAATTATGAAATGTTCTGTGCAGTAGTTGTTTCTAATTTCCATTTATTAAAGCCATGACATCCTTTTGAATTTTCGTATTTGCAATGTTTACAGGTAAAAGTCGGCTTAATGATGTATATTCTCTAGTTATGAATATGATTTCAAAAAGTTGCTAGTCCATAAAACATTTGTATATCTTCCCTACACATCACCCAAGTTTCACAGCGGAGTTTAAAAGTTTGGCCGAGTCATGTACGATTTAAGAAAGGAGGGGTAAATAAAAAAAAATGCAATAGAGAACGCTTTTTCATAGATTAGACTGCAATCTGTTAACGCCTTCTATGGCAATCTATGAACTAAATCTTTATAAACCTAAACGAACCCCGTAAAATAAGCTGTTAAAGCGGCAAAAACACAACGTTTCGTATTGTAGGTTTTGCATATTACCTACATTGTACTGTTATTATATTAAAGAGGATTTAGACACAAAAACAACTGTTAAATGGTAACAGTATGACATAATCGACATGTGCTCGCAGGCTTACATACATCTACTTCAAATTATGTTGAACGTGAGTTGCATTAGCTGTGGCTTTTCTTTAGAACGACAATGTATATTAAATTAAATATTTGACCCGGCAGGGGTTGATTCAAATGATGCTACCTGGAATAGCGTCAGAGTCACTTATATACCATCACATGCAACACCCTGTCGCTATCCTAGTATATGGTCGACGGTCGCTAAGGAAGAATAAAAAGAAAGAGTTAAACTCAGATTGCCTCTACTTTTCAAAAATTTATAAAACATAATCGCTTCTTATGCTGAGTTACAGTTTCGTGTCTGCTGTTCTCTTAATGGTGGCAAAACATTATCAACCTGCATACAAATTAATTATTTTACAAACTTCTTACAGCGTAGATACATGCAACGCCTCACAACATGTAACGAAATGGAGTGCGGTGATCGGAAACCGGATCAGTTTGACTGCCAACTACAGCGAAACGCTACCTGTATAGTTTTGCAGAAATTTCGAGCATAATGCGAAGGGGGCGCCATGGTCGAAAAACAGTGCTATTTATATTTGTCAAGCGAGGCAATGCATAAACTGAGGAATAAAATCTTTTCTACATGTAGGCATATATATTTTCGTGAATTTCAACGTTATTGCAATAGATGGGCTGCTTGTGCCTCCAGGCAAAGCTTGTACTCTGCTGACTGACTATCTGATTACTGGGTAACCGCTCGGGTCTGAGCCTGTCCAGGAAAAGTGGTTTTAAGTCAAACCTTCCACACATATAGCCTTTGTGGCTTTGTTGAATGGTTATATATTAAGCACTTGCTGGATGTCATGACATCCTCATTTTGGGTAAAAGTCTCATAAAAATGGAGGCAACGTCCCGACATGCATGACTGGGACGTTAAAAAGGTACAAGTAGGCAAAGATCAGGAAAAAGGCGCAATCAGAGAGAGATTCCCACTCCAAAAACCGAGGTGGGAAAAAAACAAACCAACAATCAGGCACTTATACCATGAAACATATCGTAAGCCGAATGAGCAGCTATTTTCCCAATAGGTGGCCACTCAGTTACCTTTACTTAATTAAAAATATGAAAACATACATAAGGCGCCAACAGCACAAAAAATTTTAAACACCAAAACATAAAACAAAAAGAACCACCACAGAAGTATCGCCTTGGAACGATCAGTAACACAAAGTTACTGGCGGGCTTAAACCGGTTTTACAGGATCCTAACCTCACCCTCAGCTTCTGCAGTGGCTCATAACATTTAGTAAGTTCTTCGGTCCTCGTGGTGAATCTCTAACTAGTCAATGAATCATCAAGAACATACAAATTAATTATGATAAACATCCTGATGAATCAAAAACAAGGACTCACAGATTGAGTAAGCTGCCCGACGATGGAGATCCCTGGGCGCCGAATAACCTTCTAACTCCGGAGCAAAAGAAAAACACCAGTTGGACCCCGGTGGGCCAAGCAACAGACAAGAAGCTCCGGCCCCAACCAACTAAAATGAATAGCTTTAAGTCGGGGCCATCATAGAGTCTGACGTAGAGTTAAGCATCAATTCAAACAAACAAACAACGTTATTGTAATATTCCATGTGTATCAACAGACGAAAATACAATCTTACCATGTATAAATTTAGTTAGATCTACATTGTTGTTCAAACTTTTAAAATTGAAATTAGAATGTAATGCTGTCCCGTCAGACCTGCAAGGCAAGGCTTTGAATCTGAGTCAGAATGGTTTACTGTTGACATGCCATATTGACAATACATGTACTTCTCCAGGGGGTGCTGCATCTGGAGGGAAGTTAGTCCCTGGTTCTCACAAGAAATGCGAATGGCAAACCGAAACAATGGAGAATGCATGTATATAGAACTTATACAAACGTAGTCCAGAAGCTTCATATATCACATAATAAATTGAAAAAAGATACTAAAATGGCCAAAAGAGTGAAAATTAATGAAACGCGTCAAAACTGAATTGTTCCTAGATTGCCCAATGTATTTATTTTATTCGTTCTGTGATTCCCACCACTGGCGTTATCCGTTGCCAAAGTATCATATACACTATATGTTCAAACATACACAGCGCTTTAAACATATCAGATCAAATCTATTTAATGCACACAAAATAAGCATTCACGATCTAATTTTATATTTCTGCCTTGTAAATGATTGAATTATATCAAAGAAGACACGTAATCAAAAATACGAGGGGAAAGCAAAACGTTCGTGGACTTTGTCAATAAAATCAAAAATATATATGCGATTTCTCTGAAATTACCGTATGTTCGCGATCAATTTAATACAAACAAGCATAGAAAGTTTCAGACAAATCGCTTGATAAACATCGTTTCTATGGCAATATGTTTGATGCGTGTTAGCGCTACCCGGAGCACGCCAAGACGTTAACGTCATTTGCCAACGGGTTTTCTGTATACGCTGGCCGAGTCAAAAGTTCCTATAAAAACATTATTTCCCATTCGACTTCAAGCAAATTTTCATATATTTATTCCCCATCCGTGAAGGATTACAGTAGAAAGTTTAAGGTAAATCGCTAGAAAAAAATAGTTTTATGACAATTTCTGCAGACGCTAGGATTATACGGGGCATGCCATGACGTTAAAGTTGTTCGCGTAGATTTTTGTGTTTACTTGTTGTTTTTAACAGCTATTTCGTTGTGACTAACACTTTGGACATCATTGAACACTGTTGTATGCTTCAGTTCTGATGTGTCTCTAGCTGTTTGTAACAAATCAATCTTTCTGTAGGTTTTATTCGGAAGTCTCGCACAAATTTTATCGATGTGCAAGTTTCCGCCATTTACCAGTAACCGCATTTTTACTAAATTTTTGCTTAGACTTGTCTTTCAAAAAGTGTCGCTGTAGCGTTGTCTTTCGAATGCGAGAACTGCAATTTCACATTTCAAGCCGAATTACATCATTATCAATATTTCCATAATTTAAGGAGATTTAGAAATGACATTTTTTTAAATATTTTTATATTTATAAACACGTAAACAGAGATTTTACGGCGTGCTCCGGGGTAGCAAACCCCACGTGTTTGTCGATGTAATTTGACCAATCAAAAATAAGATTCGACAAATAACATTTTACATGAATGTCGACAATAGACGATTATTACACTTGTGAAAATACGAAAACAATCGGACGTCAATTATAAAAGTTATTAAGAAAGTCCACGAACTTTTTGCTTTCCCCTCGTATTTGTTAGTTTTGTGTTCAAAAAGTGAAGAAACCGATAGAAAACTGTTTTTTTTTTTCCAGATTTAGGACAGGAAAAACAAAGGTACATCTTAGAAATCGCCTTTAACTAATGGCATACTCATGCTGACATGCCTTCAATTCCCATGAAAAGCAATAAAATAATAACCTTACCCGCAACACTGGCCTGTCAAAAAGGTCGGCGTTCTGCGATCATATAGTGCGTTCTGTTTTGCCGCTAATACGGTGTGTGGACAAACGGTCTCAGAAATATTCGTGCTTTTTTCAAACACCGAAAAATACTGTAATTAAAAAGCTTAACAAAAATTGGAACAAATGCGTATCAAGAAATGCACTTACATAATTGAGCCACCTCATGGGAAAACCAACAAGCTGCATAGGCGAAAACAACGACGCAGATCAGCTTCGCGGTAACCGCGAAGCTGATCAGCGCCTTTGTTTTCGCTACACGGATAGTACAATTCCTCTCCTTTCTAAATCCAAAATTTCCAGCCTCTAGCCTGGTTTGTTTCGAACCTGGTCGGAAACCACATTGTTGGTTTTCCCACGAGGTGGCTCAATTATGTTGACTAAAGACAGTTTGATGCCGCATCTCGTAATTAAGAATGACACACTGGAAGTATATAACATGTAGAGTTAATATATATGATCTGGATTTGTTTTAGCATGCACTGATATCACCTATACTAGGTTACCTAATAAACACTGAACTCAGTGTCTTAGCATCAGGAAAGCATGTCCGTGCAATGTATACCCCCTTTTATATAGTAAAACGGTACAAGTAGGCAAAGATCAGGAAAATGCGCAATCAGAAAAAGATTCCCACTCCAAAAACCGAGGTAGGAAAAAAACAAACTAACAATCAGGTACTTATACCATGAAACATATCGTAAGCTGAATGAGCAGCTATTTCCCAATAGGTGGCCACTCAGTTACCTTAACTTAACTAAAACTATGAAAACACACATAAGGCGCCAACAGCACAAAAAAAAATTTAAACACCAAGACATAAAACAAAAAACCACCACAGAAGTATCGCCTTGGAACGATCAGTAACACAAAGTTACTGGCGGGCTTAAACCGGTTTTACAGGCGCCTAACCTCACCCTCAGCTTCTGCAGTGGTTCATAACATTTAGTTAGTTCTTCGGTCCTCGTGGTGAATCTCTAACTAGTCAATGAATCATCAAGAACAAACATATAAATCAAGATAAACATCCTGATGAATCAAAACCCAGGACTCACAGATTGAGTAAGCTGCCCGACGATGGAGATCCCTGGGCGCCGAAAAACCTACTTACTCCGGAGCAAAAGAAAAACACCAGTTGGACCCCGGTGGGCCAAGCAACAGACAAGAAGCTCCGGCCCCAACCATCTAAAATGAATAGCTTTAAGTCGGGGTCATCATAGAGTCTGACGCCCGACCCACCGGCGTGCAATTAAAGAAGGCAGCATAGTTATCAACCATGATTGGGTAAAAACTAAGCATACAGACTGTCACATAACATTCAAGTTATTACCTATTCGTCTGTAACGTGTTATGATTTTTCTGAATTGAAAAGAAAAATTATTAATTCCTATAAGTTTCTTAAATTTGTAAACCAAGTCACCATAAAATTCAGGTTCCGAAAGGCCCTCATTTAAAAGCGTCTTTAACCCAACATTATATTTGGAAATCAATTCAAAGTGACTACGATACAATTTAGAAAAGGTTTTTCGAAGTTTATGATACCGATAGCCCTGTTGAAGAAGTTTTGCCGTTAAACATTTATTTCGAGCGTTGAAGTCTGCAACATGATTGCAGACTCTAGCAAACCTAATAAGTTGCGAAATGTATACACCATAAGAAGCACGACGAGGAACGTCACCATCCAAAAAAGGAAAATTTACTATATCAAAATCAAAGTCATCGCGCTTATTATAAATTTTAGAAGAAACAAATCCATTTGCAACAGAAAGATGTAGATCTCAAAAGGGGGCTTCGGTATCTGAGATATTGGCTTTGTTCAACTGTAGTTCAGGTGGATAAATTTGATTGGCCATACCTTCAAAATAAGGGTTGTCAATGTTCAAAAGGTCATCGAGGTACCTAGATGTGAAATTGAAAGCCTCGATAACATCAGCTTGAATATCATGGTTAAGAGATTCAATGAAATCTCTTTCGTAGCAGTATAAAAATAAATTAGCTACGAGAGGTGCGCAGTTTGTACCCATCGGAATTCCAACAATTTGTCTGTATAACTTGGTCCCAAATCTAATATAAATATTATCTACGAGATAGGACAAGGCGTCGCACACATTCTGACATGACCAAAGTGTATACCGACTTTGGTCAGAGGAAGTGAAAAAAGCCTTTCTGTCATTACATGCCAAATAAAGTGAACCATAGTTTTAATGCCCTTTTGAAGGTCCACTCTATCAAATCCAGAAGTTTTTCTTTTATTAGATTATGTGGTAATGTTGTATACAGAGTAGAAAAATCATATGTGGACAAGCTTGTCGCACGGAACCCTCTACACTGCGGTTTGCACGGAACCCTCTACCTGCGGTTTGCTAGCGTGCTAGCGTGTACCTATTTTTCTTTTTTTTTTTTTCTTTTTTTTTTTTTTTTTTGCTCCAAAACATAGATTATTTGTACTCGTTAGAACCGAGGCGGTTCTAACGTGCACCTACATTCTATGTTTTGGAGCAAAAATAAGAATAGATATCAAAAGTTTTCCAATGATTTTTTTTTTCATTTTTTACTACTTAAGAAAACTCTGTATATAGCATGGCATGTTTTCGTAATTTCGTTGCGATACGACTAGCAGGAGTTTAGCATAAAACTCCCTTGTTTGAATTATAGAGGATCTTACACGAATGGGTATTTCATATGACATTTATTAAGCGGCGAGTTTAATAAATTTCATATGGAATGACCACGAGTGTAAGATTTGTTTTATTAATATATGACTTTTAAAATAGGGTATTATCGCCTTCAAAGTGGACATATTTTCATTGAAAATTTACATTGTTGTTACGGACGTCGTCAATGACATTACTTAATCCCGCAAAAGTTAATACACGTGTGGTCATAACACTTTTTATTACATGACGTTATCCACTGGAAAAATGAGACGCCATAATAATGATAATTGATATTGCTACCCCAATGGCCGTACCTGTGATATGGCTGTAATGTATTTGAAATCTATCCCATCTCCATACTGTTTGATAATTCTCCGAGGCAAAATATGACACCGACAGGGCGTTGGTTGATGAAATATGGGGCGGATAGTCTCCATTATGGCACAGGCGTTTAGATTCACTTCTAAAATAGTCCTTTATCTGTAACAAAATTCATTTAGCTTCATATTATTAAGATCATCTTATGAACAGTTTAGCAACACATTTTTGTGATAATCACAGGCAAACTCAGTAGATCGCAAGACCGATCCTAAGTGTTTTTCGGGCGGTCCTCTGAAATAATCAGTTCTAGCGATCATCGTTTTAAGGACCCACGGCCATTTCAAAATGTCTGGTGCAGTAGTTTGGGATGTACCGATGTTGCTGAAATATTTTTATTAAAAAGTGATGCTTAATAGTATAATCTTGAAAAAATAACCTTAAGTACCTGAAATCTTCCTACGATTGATCTTTTCGTTCTTGAGTAATCGTAGGATTAAAATCCGTCGCAAGCGGTTTTCGAACATGATCAAAAATTCTGGTGCAAGGATTCAAGATCGCGGATGAAGCGTACACAATTACATGTATCGTATAACGGTCTTAATGAGGTCTTATGGGTTTTTCCAATCTTTTAAATACGGTCTTAAACTGCTCCTACGACTTCTCAAGTTCATTTTGATGACGATGAGATTTACATGTATCGAGTTGAACATGTAGTATATAGGGGTCATTAAAAAAAATGGAGCAATCCAGAAAGGCAAAAGGGGAAAAAAAATGTCTCTTTTTTTTTTTTTTTTTTTTTTTTTCGAGTTGAACATGTAGTATATAGGGGTCATTAAAAAAAATGGAGCAATCCAGAAAGGCAAAAGGGAAAAAAAATGTCTCTTTTTTTTTTTTTTTTTTTTTTTTTTTTTTTTAATGAAATAGTTTTATTAACCATAGCATATAAAATATAGAAATAAAATATGCGGAGTTTAACTTAACAAATAGTGCTCTGGCTTTAATTTATTGGGAACCCTTGAAAAATATCAGCGCTGTCAAGAACAAACGTTCTGGCGAGTTGCTCAGTAAATTGAAGTGTAGAGGGTTCCGTTCGACGAGCTTGTCCACGTATGATTTTTCTACCCTGTATCCAACATTACCACATAATCTAATTAAAGAAAAACTTCTGGATTTGATAGAGTGGACCTTCAAAAGGGAATTAAAAAACTATGGTTCACTCTATTTGGCATGTAATGACAGAAAGGCGTTTTTGACTTTCTCTGTACAAAGTCGGTATGACACTGGTCATGTCAGAGCTTATCCTGTCTCCTGGATAATATTTATATTAGATTTTGGACCAAGTTATACAGACAATTTGTTAGAATTCCGATGGGTACAAATTGCGCACCTCTCGTAGCTGATTTATTTTTATACTGCTACGAAAGAGATTTCATGGATTCTCTTAATCATGATAATCAAACTGTTGTTATCGAGGCGTTTAATTCGACTTCTAGATACGTGTACCTCGATGACCTTTAGAACATTGACAACCCTTATTTTGAAGGTATGTTCAATCAAATTTATCCATCTGAACAACAATTGAACAAAGCCAATATCTCAGATACCGAAGCCCCCTTTTTAGATTTACATCTTTCTGTTGCAAATGGATTTATTTCTTCTAAAATTTATGATAAGCGCGATGACTTTGATTTTGATATAGTAAATTTTCCGTTTTTGGATGGTGACGTTCCTCGTCGTGCTTCTTATGGTGTATACATTTCGCAACTTATTAGGTTTGGTAGAGTCTGCAATCACGTTGCAGACTTCAACGCTCGAAATAAATGTTTAACGGCCAAACTTCTTCAACAGGGCTATCGGTATCATAAACTTCGAAAAACATTTCGTAAATTTTATCGTAGACACTATGAATTGATTTCCAAATATAATGTTGGGTTAAAGAAGCTTTTAGGTGAGGGCCTTTCGGAACTAGAATTTTATGGTGACTTGGTTTACAAATTTAAGAAACTGATAGGAAGGAAGGATTTTTCTTTTCAGTTCAAAATAATCATTACACGTTACAGACGTAAAGGTTATAACTTGAATGTTATGCGACAGTCTGCATGCTTAGTTTTTAACCCAATTATGGTTGATAACTATGCTTTCTTCTTTGATTGCACGCCGGTGGGTCGGGCGTCAGACTCTATGATTGCCCCGACTTAAAACTATTCATTTTAGTTGATTGGGGCCGGAGCTTCTTGTCCGTTGCTTGGCCCACCGGGGTCCAACTGGTATTTTTCTTTTGCTCCGGAGTTTACGAAAGCCGGGTAGGGCCATTTCTTATTTCTAACTTCTAACTTCTAACTTCTAACTTCTTACTTCTAACTTCTAACTTCTAACTTCTTACTTCTAACTTCTAACTTCTAACTTCTTACTTCTAACTTCTAACTTCTAACTTCTATGTTTGTATGTTCACATACATGCTTGAGCATGTGTATGTTTGCGCATGCGCAGATACCATACCGTCCGTCCGTACGTCTGTCTGTGCATGGCTCTGTGCATCCGTGCGTGCGTGCGGGTGTGAGAATGTGCATATAAGCATCCCAATCCACTTGTGCCTAAGTCCGAAAGGAGGCGCACGTGCAAGCGTGCACACGTGCGCTTGCATGCATACTCGTTAGTATTCACCTCTGCATGTACGTATGTTCGTGCTAGTGTATGTGTGCGTGTATGCATGCGTACTCGGTCGTGCATGCGCACTGGCACGTGTGTAGGACCTGGTGTTTCCTTATTTCTAACTTCTAACTTCTAACTTCTAACTTCTTACTTCTAACTTCTAACTTCTAACTTCTTACTTCTAACTTCTAACTTCTAACTTCTATGTTTGTATGTTCACATACATGCTTGAGCATGTGTATGTTTGCGCATGCGCAGATACCATACCGTCCGTCCGTACGTCTGTCTGTGCATGGCTCTGTGCATCCGTGCGTGCGTGCGGGTGTGAGAATGTGCATATAAGCATCCCAATCCACTTGTGCCTAAGTCCGAAAGGAGGCGCACGTGCAAGCGTGCACACGTGCGCTTGCATGCATACTCGTTAGTATTCACCTCTGCATGTACGTATGTTCGTGCTAGTGTATGTGTGCGTGTATGCATGCGTACTCGGTCGTGCATGCGCACTGGCACGTGTGTAGGACCTGGTGTTTCCTTATTTCTAACTTCTAACTTCTAACTTCTAACTTCTTACTTCTAACTTCTAACTTCTAACTTCTTACTTCTAACTTCTAACTTCTAACTTCTATGTTTGTATGTTCACATACATGCTTGAGCATGTGTATGTTTGCGCATGCGCAGATACCATACCGTCCGTCCGTACGTCTGTCTGTGCATGGCTCTGTGCATCCGTGCGTGCGTGCGGGTGTGAGAATGTGCATATAAGCATCCCAATCCACTTGTGCCTAAGTCCGAAAGGAGGCGCACGTGCAAGCGTGCACACGTGCGCTTGCATGCATACTCGTTAGTATTCACCTCTGCATGTACGTATGTTCGTGCTAGTGTATGTGTGCGTGTATGCATGCGTACTCGGTCGTGCATGCGCACTGGCACGTGTGTAGGACCTGGTGTTTCCTTATTTCTAACTTCTAACTTCTAACTTCTAACTTCTTACTTCTTACTTCTAACTTCTAACTTCTAACTTCTTACTTCTAACTTCTAACTTCTATGTTTGTATGTTCACATACATGCTTGAGCATGTGTATGTTTGCGCATGCGCAGATACCATACCGTCCGTCCGTACGTCTGTCTGTGCATGGCTCTGTGCATCCGTGCGTGCGTGCGGGTGTGAGAATGTGCATATAAGCATCCCAATCCACTTGTGCCTAAGTCCGAAAGGAAGCGCACGTGCAAGCGTGCACACGTGCGCTTGCATGCATACTCGTTAGTATTCACCTCTGCATGTACGTATGTTCGTGCTAGTGTATGTGTGCGTGTATGCATGCGTACTCGGTCGTGCATGCGCACTGGCACGTGTGTAGGACCTGGTGTTTCCTTATTTCTAACTTCTAACTTCTAACTTCTTACTTCTAACTTCTAACTTCTAACTTCTAACTTCTTACTTCTAACTTCTAACTTCTAACTTCTATGTTTGTATGTTCACATACATGCTTGAGCATGTGTATGTTTGCGCATGCGCAGATACCATACCGTCCGTCCGTACGTCTGTCTGTGCATGGCTCTGTGCATCCGTGCGTGCGTGCGGGTGTGAGAATGTGCATATAAGCATCCCAATCCACTTGTGCCTAAGTCCGAAAGGAGGCGCACGTGCAAGCGTGCACACGTGCGCTTGCATGCATACTCGTTAGTATTCACCTCTGCATGTACGTATGTTCGTGCTAGTGTATGTGTGCGTGTATGCATGCGTACTCGGTCGTGCATGCGCACTGGCACGTGTGTAGGACCTGGTGTTTCCTTATTTCTAACTTCTAACTTCTAACTTCTAACTTCTTACTTCTAACTTCTAACTTCTAACTTCTTACTTCTAACTTCTAACTTCTAACTTCTATGTTTGTATGTTCACATACATGCTTGAGCATGTGTATGTTTGCGCATGCGCAGATACCATACCGTCCGTCCGTACGTCTGTCTGTGCATGGCTCTGTGCATCCGTGCGTGCGTGCGGGTGTGAGAATGTGCATATAAGCATCCCAATCCACTTGTGCCTAAGTCCGAAAGGAGGCGCACGTGCAAGCGTGCACACGTGCGCTTGCATGCATACTCGTTAGTATTCACCTCTGCATGTACGTATGTTCGTGCTAGTGTATGTGTGCGTGTATGCATGCGTACTCGGTCGTGCATGCGCACTGGCACGTGTGTAGGACCTGGTGTTTCCTTATTTCTAACTTCTAACTTCTAACTTCTAACTTCTTACTTCTTACTTCTAACTTCTAACTTCTAACTTCTTACTTCTAACTTCTAACTTCTATGTTTGTATGTTCACATACATGCTTGAGCATGTGTATGTTTGCGCATGCGCAGATACCATACCGTCCGTCCGTACGTCTGTCTGTGCATGGCTCTGTGCATCCGTGCGTGCGTGCGGGTGTGAGAATGTGCATATAAGCATCCCAATCCACTTGTGCCTAAGTCCGAAAGGAAGCGCACGTGCAAGCGTGCACACGTGCGCTTGCATGCATACTCGTTAGTATTCACCTCTGCATGTACGTATGTTCGTGCTAGTGTATGTGTGCGTGTATGCATGCGTACTCGGTCGTGCATGCGCACTGGCACGTGTGTAGGACCTGGTGTTTCCTTATTTCTAACTTCTAACTTCTAACTTCTTACTTCTAACTTCTAACTTCTAACTTCTAACTTCTTACTTCTAACTTCTAACTTCTAACTTCTATGTTTGTATGTTCACATACATGCTTGAGCATGTGTATGTTTGCGCATGCGCAGATACCATACCGTCCGTCCGTACGTCTGTCTGTGCATGGCTCTGTGCATCCGTGCGTGCGTGCGGGTGTGAGAATGTGCATATAAGCATCCCAATCCACTTGTGCCTAAGTCCGAAAGGAGGCGCACGTGCAAGCGTGCACACGTGCGCTTGCATGCATACTCGTTAGTATTCACCTCTGCATGTACGTATGTTCGTGCTAGTGTATGTGTGCGTGTATGCATGCGTACTCGGTCGTGCATGCGCACTGGCACGTGTGTAGGACCTGGTGTTTCCTTATTTCTAACTTCTAACTTCTAACTTCTAACTTCTTACTTCTTACTTCTAACTTCTAACTTCTAACTTCTTACTTCTAACTTCTAACTTCTATGTTTGTATGTTCACATACATGCTTGAGCATGTGTATGTTTGCGCATGCGCAGATACCATACCGTCCGTCCGTACGTCTGTCTGTGCATGGCTCTGTGCATCCGTGCGTGCGTGCGGGTGTGAGAATGTGCATATAAGCATCCCAATCCACTTGTGCCTAAGTCCGAAAGGAAGCGCACGTGCAAGCGTGCACACGTGCGCTTGCATGCATACTCGTTAGTATTCACCTCTGCATGTACGTATGTTCGTGCTAGTGTATGTGTGCGTGTATGCATGCGTACTCGGTCGTGCATGCGCACTGGCACGTGTGTAGGACCTGGTGTTTCCTTATTTCTAACTTCTAACTTCTAACTTCTTACTTCTAACTTCTAACTTCTAACTTCTAACTTCTTACTTCTAACTTCTAACTTCTAACTTCTATGTTTGTATGTTCACATACATGCTTGAGCATGTGTATGTTTGCGCATGCGCAGATACCATACCGTCCGTCCGTACGTCTGTCTGTGCATGGCTCTGTGCATCCGTGCGTGCGTGCGGGTGTGAGAATGTGCATATAAGCATCCCAATCCACTTGTGCCTAAGTCCGAAAGGAGGCGCACGTGCAAGCGTGCACACGTGCGCTTGCATGCATACTCGTTAGTATTCACCTCTGCATGTACGTATGTTCGTGCTAGTGTATGTGTGCGTGTATGCATGCGTACTCGGTCGTGCATGCGCACTGGCACGTGTGTAGGACCTGGTGTTTCCTTATTTCTAACTTCTAACTTCTAACTTCTAACTTCTTACTTCTTACTTCTAACTTCTAACTTCTAACTTCTTACTTCTAACTTCTAACTTCTATGTTTGTATGTTCACATACATGCTTGAGCATGTGTATGTTTGCGCATGCGCAGATACCATACCGTCCGTCCGTACGTCTGTCTGTGCATGGCTCTGTGCATCCGTGCGTGCGTGCGGGTGTGAGAATGTGCATATAAGCATCCCAATCCACTTGTGCCTAAGTCCGAAAGGAGGCGCACGTGCAAGCGTGCACACGTGCGCTTGCATGCATACTCGTTAGTATTCACCTCTGCATGTACGTATGTTCGTGCTAGTGTATGTGTGCGTGTATGCATGCGTACTCGGTCGTGCATGCGCACTGGCACGTGTGTAGGACCTGGTGTTTCCTTATTTCTAACTTCTAACTTCTAACTTCTTACTTCTAACTTCTAACTTCTAACTTCTTACTTCTAACTTCTAACTTCTAACTTCTAACTTCTATATTTGTATGTTCACATACATGCTTGAGCATGTGTATGTTTGCGCATGCGCAGATACCATACCGTCCGTCCGTACGTCTGTCTGTGCATGGCTCTGTGCATCCGTGCGTGCGTGCGGGTGTGAGAATGTGCATATAAGCATCCCAATCCACTTGTGCCTAAGTCCGAAAGGAGGCGCACGTGCAAGCGTGCACACGTGCGCTTGCATGCATACTCGTTAGTATTCACCTCTGCATGTACGTATGTTCGTGCTAGTGTATGTGTGCGTGTATGCATGCGTACTCGGTCGTGCATGCGCACTGGCACGTGTGTAGGACCTGGTGTTTCCTTATTTCTAACTTCTAACTTCTAACTTCTAACTTCTTACTTCTAACTTCTAACTTCTAACTTCTTACTTCTAACTTCTAACTTCTATGTTTGTATGTTCACATACATGCTTGAGCATGTGTATGTTTGCGCATGCGCAGATACCATACCGTCCGTCCGTACGTCTGTCTGTGCATGGCTCTGTGCATCCGTGCGTGCGTGCGGGTGTGAGAATGTGCATATAAGCATCCCAATCCACTTGTGCCTAAGTCCGAAAGGAGGCGCACGTGCAAGCGTGCACACGTGCGCTTGCATGCATACTCGTTAGTATTCACCTCTGCATGTACGTATGTTCGTGCTAGTGTATGTGTGCGTGTATGCATGCGTACTCGGTCGTGCATGCGCACTGGCACGTGTGTAGGACCTGGTGTTTCCTTATTTCTAACTTCTAACTTCTAACTTCTAACTTCTTACTTCTAACTTCTAACTTCTAACTTCTTACTTCTAACTTCTAACTTCTAACTTCTATGTTTGTATGTTCACATACATGCTTGAGCATGTGTATGTTTGCGCATGCGCAGATACCATACCGTCCGTCCGTACGTCTGTCTGTGCATGGCTCTGTGCATCCGTGCGTGCGTGCGGGTGTGAGAATGTGCATATAAGCATCCCAATCCACTTGTGCCTAAGTCCGAAAGGAGGCGCACGTGCAAGCGTGCACACGTGCGCTTGCATGCATACTCGTTAGTATTCACCTCTGCATGTACGTATGTTCGTGCTAGTGTATGTGTGCGTGTATGCATGCGTACTCGGTCGTGCATGCGCACTGGCACGTGTGTAGGACCTGGTGTTTCCTTATTTCTAACTTCTAACTTCTAACTTCTAACTTCTTACTTCTAACTTCTAACTTCTAACTTCTTACTTCTAACTTCTAACTTCTATGTTTGTATGTTCACATACATGCTTGAGCATGTGTATGTTTGCGCATGCGCAGATACCATACCGTCCGTCCGTACGTCTGTCTGTGCATGGCTCTGTGCATCCGTGCGTGCGTGCGGGTGTGAGAATGTACATATAAGCATCCCAATCCACTTGTGCCTAAGTCCGAAAGGAGGCGCACGTGCAAGCGTGCACACGTGCGCTTGCATGCATACTCGTTAGTATTCACCTCTGCATGTACGTATGTTCGTGCTAGTGTATGTGTGCGTGTATGCATGCGTACTCGGTCGTGCATGCGCACTGGCACGTGTGTAGGACCTGGTGTTTCCTTATTTCTAACTTCTAACTTCTAACTTCTAACTTCTTACTTCTTACTTCTAACTTCTAACTTCTTACTTCTAACTTCTAACTTCTATGTTTGTATGTTCACATACATGCTTGAGCATGTGTATGTTTGCGCATGCGCAGATACCATACCGTCCGTCCGTACGTCTGTCTGTGCATGGCTCTGTGCATCCGTGCGTGCGTGCGGGTGTGAGAATGTACATATAAGCATCCCAATCCACTTGTGCCTAAGTCCGAAAGGAGGCGCACGTGCAAGCGTGCACACGTGCGCTTGCATGCATACTCGTTAGTATTCACCTCTGCATGTACGTATGTTCGTGCTAGTGTATGTGTGCGTGTATGCATGCGTACTCGGTCGTGCATGCGCACTGGCACGTGTGTAGGACCTGGTGTTTCCTTATTTCTAACTTCTAACTTCTAACTTCTAACTTCTTACTTCTAACTTCTAACTTCTAACTTCTTACTTCTAACTTCTAACTTCTAACTTCTATGTTTGTATGTTCACATACATGCTTGAGCATGTGTATGTTTGCGCATGCGCAGATACCATACCGTCCGTCCGTACGTCTGTCTGTGCATGGCTCTGTGCATCCGTGCGTGCGTGCGGGTGTGAGAATGTGCATATAAGCATCCCAATCCACTTGTGCCTAAGTCCGAAAGGAGGCGCACGTGCAAGCGTGCACACGTGCGCTTGCATGCATACTCGTTAGTATTCACCTCTGCATGTACGTATGTTCGTGCTAGTGTATGTGTGCGTGTATGCATGCGTACTCGGTCGTGCATGCGCACTGGCACGTGTGTAGGACCTGGTGTTTCCTTATTTCTAACTTCTAACTTCTTACTTCTAACTTCTAACTTCTTACTTCTAACTTCAATGTTTGTATGTTCACATACATGCTTGAGCATGTGTATGTTTGCGCATGCGCAGATACCATACCGTCCGTCCGTACGTCTGTCTGTGCATGGCTCTGTGCATCCGTGCGTGCGTGCGGGTGTGAGAATGTGCATATAAGCATCCCAATCCACTTGTGCCTAAGTCCGAAAGGAGGCGCACGTGCAAGCGTGCACACGTGCGCTTGCATGCATACTCGTTAGTATTCACCTCTGCATGTACGTATGTTCGTGCTAGTGTATGTGTGCGTGTATGCATGCGTACTCGGTCGTGCATGCGCACTGACACGTGTGTAGGACCTGGTGTTTCCTTATTTCTAACTTCTAACTTCTTACTTCTAACTTCCAACTTCTAACTTCTTACTTCTAACTTCTAACTTCTATGTTTGTATGGTGCCGCCGGTGAGGATCTAACCCCCGGCCTCTGGCTCTGAAGTCCGACACTCTACCACTGCGCCACCGCGCTTCCCTAGCCTTAGAGGAGCATTATAAACTTGTGTGAATACATACCTGAAACGCAGCTTGGATGGACAAAGACGTGTATATGCAGACTAGTCAGAACAAAATTCATTACCTAGGTTTGGCATAATAATAAAAATGCACAAACACATTCAGCTTTCAGTATTTATTCCATTTTCAGCAAGTACAAATACTTTTATGTCAGTTGTAGCCGCGCCCTTATCCCAAAACCTAAGATCAGTACAGAGGCTTGGCCATTTTTTTTTTTTTTTCAGAATATACTGCATTGCAAAAACAAATACGAGGGGCAATCAAAAAGTTCGTGCATTAATGCCACAACAATTTAATGGCAATAGATATCGATATGAAATTTTGTTTGCTTACAAGTACACACTCGTCTAACTTATATGCCAAGTTTTACTGAGATATGTAATCGGAGTGCATTTTATGGTCCCTTCAACAGATACCCTCGGATATTCGGAGCACTCCACAAAACATCTTATTTGAACAGTGCACTTTTGATATAATAACCTGGTATTTTTCAATTTAATCAGATCCTTAGTTACTAAAAATGCTTTAGAACGTAGGTTGGTGTAAGCCTACACTATTTGACACACATCTGGCATCATTTCCATTCCAAGATGCTATGCAGCACCATTTTGCTTCGTACATTCCACAGAAAATTCTTTATAATTCCATCGTCCTGCGTTAACATGGAAACTTGATCAAAACAGTAAAGCATGCCACCTTCGAGCATTTTCCTAAAATAGTTGAGTTCCAAAGTAAAAACAAATAATTTGAACTTAAACGTATGTAGAGGGTTGATTTGAAATCGGTACAGAGACAACTGTGTAGTATTAAAGGTACTAAAAATGAGTCCCGTAGGTACCGGCCTTAACCTGCAATTGGTGGCGGATTGAAGAAAGCAGCAGTCCAATTTTAGGGTCTATAAATAGTCCAAAACAATTTCCATCACCATGAACTGATATTCAGCTAATCCGCTGGCATTTTCGTTGGATATAAAGAAGTAAAGATTTTAGTAAAGATTTTACGAGCTCACAAAAGCTGCTTGTTTCGTTGTAAATTTAGAGGTTTCTGGAGTGCTCCGAGGAGCTGAGGGTACCCATGTTTGACAGACCATAAAAATGCTCTCTGCTTACGTATCTCAGTAAAAACTTTGCAAATAAGTCAGAAATATATTTGGTTATATTGATACAAAACTTCAGACCAATATGTATTGTCATTAAAAAGTTATGACATGGTATTTTTGTGTTAATGGGTGAGTGAAGTCATTACTTCTTTCAAGTCGCCTACTTTTCCAAGTGGAATGATTGGGAGGAGGGCATGGCTTGATATGAAGAATAAGTTACATGATCATTTACAAAGCAAAATCATGGATGCTGAACCATAAAAGGTCACGATCTTTTTTGATGTATGATGTATACTCAGCGTCAGTGAAATTCGTGTCATTTCGAGTAGAAAACTGCTGATAGTTCATTGTCTATTTAAATGGTTTGGAATAACATGCATCTCAGCTATGGGAGACCGTGCCCATAATGGCCTGAAACAAAATTGCCATTCCGATAGGAATGCCAAAAGCTTCCATTGAAATACACAGAAAAATGTCAAACCTGTCAAACCTTTGACCCTGGATTGGCTTGATTGATTGGTTGATTTAAATGATTTTTATGGTGTTGTGAATGAAAATCTTTGAGGAATGTACTGGCATGTCAAATTGTGCAAATTACGATTTTAAGTTTTCTTAAACTGCTAAAACCAGAAATTTCACGTGCAAACGTGAACCATAGTCCATGGGCTTGAGGAACAATAATAAACCAGAAACAGAATCCAGAAACATGAATATATACCATAACATCAAGGTATGTTAAAATATTTTCCAAAATATTGCAAATCAAATTCTGGTATTTTTTCATTGACGCCGAGTATAAATCTTTGACATTAATGACTGTGTATCATGCCAATGCATAAGACAACAGCACTAACCAATAAATTACTAGTATACTTAACATTCAGGGTAGATTATTAGATGAAATAAAGTATTCACATATTGTTTCCACAGCCAAAACGAGTAAGGTGTTCAAATTAGGTCATTTTTATGCCCCATCTATATATTTTCTCACGCAAAAAAGATTTAATTTACCGCTTTAAAATTCATCCAGTGTAGTTAGGGTTATGGCTACATAGCAAACAGTACTTTCTCTTTGACATTTTTGGATAGAAGGGGTCCTCGTAACACATCCCAAAAAGCTGTCCCATGCGCACAGCGTGTTTATTAAGGAATGAGCTGTCCCCAAATCATTGCCCGGGTGATCGGTTTTTGGTTTAATTATAACAACAAACATATAAACACTTGTTTAAATCGCTTCTGTTGGACTTAAAAGTGAATTATATTTTTGGGGGTCATGAATATTAATCCAAAATCTTACGTGAATTACATGACCAGATGTACTACCACACATAAAAACACTATGTGTTTTTAAGCATCACACAAAACATCTTTTACGTTAGAAATGTTTTGTAAATGGATTTTTTTATTCAGTTTAACGTCCCTTTCAAGCTTTTTCACTCATATCGAGACGAATCAATCGGTAGGTGGGGCGAAAACCTGAGGACCCGGAGAAAAACCACCTGACACATCCGCAAGCAGACCTTGGCTTGTCCCACATGTGACTCGTGTCCCGTGCGAGGCGGGAACCCACAGCGGTGAGATGATCGAATGATTAAGAGCATTGAAGTCAGCGACCTTAACCACTCGGCCACGGGGGCCGCCATAAATGGAAAATGAATAGATATTTTACCATACATTGGTTCATTTGGCCAAGACAAAGGGATATTTAAAATTGCTGAATCTACTGTTCAGTGAACTACGTTGTCTGAATATGCACAAATATGCTAAGGTAAGACATGGAATCACTTTAATCCTCCTGTAAAACAACCATTAATAGATCTTTGCAAAAAGACATTTACATAGACAAAATTAATTGAAAGGAAAAAAAATGTGAATTACATATTCCATCTGACAAAATGTATGCTTTTTAATAAAAGCTAGTCTGAACTGAAAAGAAAGTACAAAATTTCTAAACAACCACTTCGTTGCAACGATGACTTTATGGGTTGTTCTTAGGTGTATTATCTCCCCCGTGTTTATTCACTTCCATGATGCTGGAGTTATATCTATACTTTATATGCAAAGTTTTTGTTTGTTTGTGTTGAGGCTTTACGTCCCAGTCAACAATTTTTCAGTCATGTCAGGACGGAGCCACCACTTCCTGGGTTTAACCAGTACTATGGGAAGTAAATGTGCCTTGCTCAAGGACCTAACACGGTGCCGCTGGTGAGGATCGAACCCACGACCTCTGGTGCTGAAATCCGACGCTCTATATATGCAAAGTATCCTATATCAAAATCAAAAGTGAATGATAAAAAGCTGTGTTTGGTTATTTATTTAGTGTCCGAAATGGCTTTGATTGAAAATAGAATGTAATTCACAAGCAGGTTACGTTATGCACATTTTTCAAAAATTCATCTTTGATGAAATTGGCGGTTAAATGCAATGGAGTCACAGCGATTTAAAGTTTCTGTCTTGCTGTTCAAGTATAATTACCTTGGAACTTTACTATATTTATTCAGAAGCTGCTAGCATTGGCTGTTAATTGGTCATTTTCTATCGACGATTTGAAACAGGTTCACTCCTGTAAACACACTGGCTCATTCCAGTTAATTGCATTGAACTTGTTTGTAGTCCTGAATTACTAGTCTATACTACTACCATTAAAAGTGAAGGTAAAAGTAAATTGAAAATAATAAAATTTGCATTTTTTACTCTTTACCTAGTTCAATGTATAGTTACTTGGATATTTTTGCAATTTTACAATAAAAAAATGTAGTAATGTACATATCTCAGGTGTTGCTGTTTTGTTAACGGTGCAACAGAATAATTTTGTTGAATTTATCCCCATCATTAGAGTCTGTAGTCAAATATTAAGTTTTCAAAAAATTGGAATTTTAAATCTATTTTTCTATTTACATATTATGAAGCGTATTTGTTCACTTTAAAAGTACAAGGGTGGTGTAAATAATGTTTACCAGCATAAATTAGCGTGCTATTTTACAAACAAAGTACATTCTAACATAGGCAAGTAGAGAAGGGCACCAGCTATTGGAATTATGTTACTGAATCACTGTAACAATATTCTTTAAATACAAGCATTATGTTATTGCCAGTGCCCAAAAAAGTAGTTTCTTATAACCGCCATACTGTTTGTCAAAACCAATGTTATTTGTCTGGCCAATTCTTCAGTAATTAAAGGCAACATCTAAAACGTTTTTGTATTTACAGATATAATTTTGAATTACTATCCATGTTCGGAGTCTTTCATAAATGACTTTGGTGTTGAGCCATCATGTGTCATAAATCCATTACTATACGCTCTTTTGGCATAATTTAGATTTAAAATAGACTACATGTTTCAGAAGCTCTCAAAAATTGTCCTACTTCAAACAATAGGTACTATTCAAAGGAGAAATAATCAAAGTAACGTACTTCACATCAGATTTAAGAAGTGTAATTTGTGTGGCTGAAAAATAGAAGATTTTTGCACACATTTTTTGCAAATCAAAAACCTTTGATGTTATGTTTCTAATTATAAGATATAAAATCTAGGCCAAAAATGTGGGATAAAAATTGGTGTGAATTTGAACACTTCGGTCGTTTTGGCTGTACAATGTCATTGTTCATTTATTAATCATTGCCGCATGAAGGGGCAGGTGCTAACGTTAATCTTTCATTATAAAGGTTGCCAACACTTGGTACATTCTTCTTCCATATTGGCTGAGAACTGCTGTGTTTAATCAAGTAAGAGAAGGATTTTTATGACAAAGTATATGGCATAGTGTGCTTAAATGTGGTCAAAGTTCCCTGTGACACGTGTAACACTTCTGCTTAAAACATTAATGATATTGTGACTTTTGTGAGTATGAAAATATCTCGCAGCTACAAGTATGCACAAAATACATGATTACCAAAATCTTATCACGTGTCAAAAACAGAGAAATCAAAAGATTTGTAGGCAGTGCGTTTTCATTGGACATAATTTATCTTAATAAGAGCTGTCGCGAAACAGCCTGGCCGGAATCTTCAAGTTGCTTTGTCTCTAAAACTATTCTAACAAAAAATGTCATGCAGATTGGAAACACATGATCTTGACCTCAAGAGTACTGAAATTGGCCAGGACAGTACAGCATAAATGTTCAGACCAATATGAACAATAGGCATAGTATCAACTATATTTATCATGCTGTTCATTAGGCTGAGTTCACATAGAAATATACGATATGCGGTATTCCCTATTTGGTATATGCTGAACGAAAACCAAACAGGTAAGATTCCAACTTTGCTATCCTATAGGAGCTTTTCGAATAGTATACTCTTATGTGACCAGGTAATAGGAAATCCTGGTGGTTGATTTCAGCTATTCGCGTGCCCTCACAAAACGTGCACCATATACCCGATTAGTCTACTCCTATGTGAACTCAGCCTTAGAGATAAATTTCTAGCATCTTTGACAAAAACTTTTAAGAATTTCAAAGTCAACAACCTTGGCTTCAAGGTCACTAAAGTCAGTTGGGATGGACCAGCGAAAAACTTCAGAATAAGATCTATGTAACAACAGAAACAGAATCAATTAGATCCATCAAAAACCAAAAACTTTAACATTAATTTCCAAGGCCTATGGCCTTGACCTTAAGGTCAGGTTGGTCAGGATGGAACAACATTAAACTTCAGACCAAGATGTACCACCCTGTAGATCATTGGATACAACCAAATGTTTTACAGCAAAGTTTGGTACAACGTTACACGACACGTGACTAAATGGAGTGCGCTGATTGGAAGACAAATCGATTTAAATACACTTTACAGCTGAAATTTCATTGTCTAGATACAACCTACTAAGACAAGGTTGTGCTGTTCTCCGCTATAGGAATATAGTCTATCTTTTTATGGAAAAAACTCATCTAAGTAGGTTGTATCTAGACAATGAACTTTCCACTGTAAAGTGTATATAAATTGATCTGTCTTCCAATGAGCGCACTCAATTTTGTCACGCGCCGTGTAACGTTGTATCAACCTTTGCTGTAAAGAATTTGGTCATATCCAACGGTCTACAGGGTGTGTAATAACTAGATCCCTCAACATGTTCAAGATATCCACTTCTATAAACTTTCACCCAAAATTTACACACCATTTCTTAGTCCATGACAGTTTGTCCTTGACCTCAAGATCACAAAGGTGATTGGGATGGTATATCAGAAAACATCCAAATAATATATAACTATTGGTTTAGTATAATCAATCAACACGTTCATGAAATAAATACTTCTTAGGAACTTTTACATAAAATTTCAAGTCCATGATCTTGAACTCAAGGTTACTTAGTTTGGTTGGTATGGTACAGCATAGACCTTCAGACCAAGTTGTGGCAAAAGGCATACAACTGACTTGATCCATCCACAAGTTCAAGAGATAAATGTAGACCTACTAAAACTTTAACCAAAACTTGAACATTGGAGCAACACAGACACCAACACTGGCTTGAGACTAATAGTTCTTCCTGTTTAGTCGTACAGGCAAGCTTAAAACATAGTTAATATATCAAAAATGTATCTGTTTTCTCTTTTTCAGTACAATTATTTACATAGAAATTCGCTGGTTCAGCATTAGAGATGTATGTATTTGACCAAAAAATATTCCAGTTTGATTTAGCTTTATTTTACTATAAGTTTAAGAACTTGTGTGAGCTTTTTTGTCTTTTCTCTATTTTATTTTTTTGTTCTCAATGTGCCAGTGAGGAGTACAGTATTCACTCTGTCTCAAGAACTTATATACATGTAAAGTTATTATCAGCAAGAACTATGAATTCACAAGGCAGTTATTTCAAAAATAAAAACTTTAACATATTTACAGTAAGAAAAATTAAACATTTCAAAAGGGAACCATTTTCAAGGTGAAATCAAATGACAAATATTATATTGTATGCTATATTTTTTACTAGTATTCCACATAACCAGTATGCAAATCAGTCATATCTTTTTTTTAAAAACTGAATGAAATGTCATGAATTAAAGTGCACATGCCCATGAATTTTATGCTCAAATCTGTTATACAACTGAGAAATCTATGCGTCCTGTAATTCATAAATTTATCCCGAGCAACAAAAGCCATATTCTAAACAACAGGACCAATGGTTCTGTAAATAATCAGTTGATATCAGGTCCTGGTACAATTTGACTGGATTACAGTGCCTTAAAGACCTAGGCAAGGACAGACACCCCCTGAGGCCAAAATGTTGTCATAAACATAAATCTTCTGTCAGGCTGTCCATTCATGGCTCGTTTTCTGCCATTAAATGGCCTTTTCCCACTTTTCCCAATTCAAATGCAAAGATAACATACGTTAAAACATATACATGAAATATGTCAAGGTCGTCCAAGAGCATGATTTATATAAACTTTATAGTGATCCATTTCTAAATGTTTCATGCCAAGTTTCAAAGTCATATATGCCTTCTGGAGAAGAAGATTTTAAAAGTTTATTTCCTATTAATATCCATGGTGGTCATCTTGGTTATGTGACCTGGACCATTTATATAGACTTTTGTTTCCCCTTTCTAAGGATGATCCATATGAAGTTTGGCTTTGATTGACCAAACAGTTTCAAATATGTTTGAACATTTGTTTATAGCCCCGGGGAAGGGGCAAACAACACCCTGGGATAAAAAAAAAAGAATTTTCTGTCCATTTACCCATTTCCAGTAAATTTTCTGCCATACTTTACATTTTCCCACTTTTCCCCATCCAAATGCACAGGCCACCTAAGTTAACCTTGCCATAAACTAGGTTAATGTCATACAAGGATCTTGATTTATATAAATTCTGTAGAGCTCCATTCCTTAATGTTTCATGCCAAGTTTCACTTGTCCATTCTCAGAAATATTTCCCCCTTCAAAAGACATTTAACCAATTTTTCCAATTCAAATGCATTGGCGACCTAAGTTGACCTTGCCATAAAATAGGTCACGGTCATCCCACTATTATGATTTATACAAATTTTGTAGAGCTCCATTCCCTGATACTTTATGCACAGTTTGAAAATCATAGACCCTTTGGTTCTAAAAAAGATTTTAAAAGTTTTTGGAGATTTATAGTCATGGTATCAATCTTGGTCATGTAACCTAAAAGATTTGTACAAACTTTTGTTCCTCCATCCCAAGGATGCTTCGCATGAAGTTTGGCCTTGATTGACCAAACGGTTTAAGAGATGTTTGAATATTATGATAAGATACATGTATATAGTCTTGGAGCAGGGGCAGTAACCGCCTGGGTTCAAAATTATCACATAAACATAAATCTTCTGTCTATTTGCCCATTACCAGCAAGATTTCACACATTAAATGGCACTTTACAATTTTTCCTTATTCAACTACATACCTTAGTTGACCTTGTAGTAAAATAGGTCAAGGTCATCCCAGGGTCATGATTTATACAAACTTTCCCATTCCTTGATGCCTCAAGCCAAGTTTCAAAATCATAGGCCATCTGATTCTGGGAAAGAAGATTTTTAAAAGGTGCCTGCTTAAATTCATGGCCATGGCAGCCATATTGGTCATGGGACCTGAAGCATTTGCATAAATTTTTGTTCTTCTTTCCTGAGGATGCTCCACATGCAGTTTAGTTGGATTGGCAAAACCGTTTCAGAAAAATGTTTGAATATTATAGGAAAATACAGGCATATAGTCCAAGGACAGGGACCCTGGGGTCAATATTTTTTCATTGCCCATTCCCCTATTAAATGTCATTTTACCAATTTCCCCCATTCAAATGCATTTGTTACATAAGTTGACATTTTCGTAAAATAGGTTAAGGTCATCCCAGAGTCATGATTTATACAAACTTTGTAGAGCTCTATTCCCTGATGTTTCATATCAAGTTTCAAAATCATATGCCATCTGGTTTTGGAGAAGGTTTTAAAGGTTTTTGCTATTTGTAGCCATGGCAGGCCATCTTGGTCATGTGACCCTTCCAATTTATACAAAGTTTAGTTCGCCCTTTCCTACGATTCTCCATATTAAGTTTGGCTTTGATTGGTCAATCAGTTTCAAAGGAGATCTTTGAGAATTGTTGACGGACAACGATGGACGAAAGAGTCTGGGTATACATCTGACAGACAACGGATGGACCATTGGCATACTTATACTATAAGGTCACCTATGAACCCTTGGATCAAGTGAGCTAAAATATACAATGCAATGCAATATTTGTCTCATGATTTTCCACCTTGATTTTCACAAATTACTGTATATAGCCCATTGTTTTTACCTAGATGTGAGGTCATTATACATGATTTCTGTCGGTTGATACCACGATATATCTCCCTGAACAAAAAGGAATAAACATACAACATAAACACATTTTTTCCAAACCCCATGAAAACATGTCCGTGTAATGTATACCCCACTAAACCCCACTTTAATATGGTAAAATTTGGGTTTACCGGGGTGCACCTATTTTTCTTATTTTTGTTTCAAAACATAAATTGTGGGTACACGTTCGAACCGATGCGGTTCTAACATGTACCCACAATCTATGTTTTGAGCAAAAATGAGGAAAATATCAAACTTTTTCAACTGAAAAGTTTCACTTTTTCAGATGAAACAAATCTATATATTGTATGGGAATGTTTTCGTAATGACTGTCATTTACACTCTTAACAGAAAGAAATAAAACTCTACTCAAATCATACTCTCTGTATAAAAATAAAAATAATAATAATAAAAGACTGAACGAAAAACTAATGTCAGACAAATGATTAATTTCTGCTGATAAAAGATATCCTTAAAATTACAAGTTTTCATGTAGAAATACAATAAAAAAAGATTTCAAACAACTTTGTTAACTACTTGTAACTAACAAACCTGAATTTAATAAAATGCAAAGAAAAACACCTCTTATAATCATAATAGTCAGGTCTAGTAAATTACCCGATCGAAGGAATTTCTTTCGACAAATTTTCTGTCGAAGGACAGATATTTCAATTTGTCGAAATACAAATTGAAACTTATTATTTCTTTAAATCGACAGATTTTCTGTCAAAGGATAGATATTTCAATTTGTCGAAAGACAAATTAAAACTTATTATCTTAAGAAAAACATGCAAAATGCAATTTCCGCATACTGTTACGCTATGTAAACAAGTAAGCTTGACACCGTATCTCGTTTTTTAAACTTCATTGGTTTTCAAACTAGTGCAACTTTTGCGGAATTCAATTTCTTTTTTAACATGTATTGTCTATGGGATCTTGAGTCAAAATACCTACATATCTGTCCTTCGACAGATTGAGAAATCTGTCCTTTGACACAAAATCTGTCGATTTAAAGAAATTCCAACGATCGAGTAATTTACTAGACCTGATAGTGACAATCACAAAATTATGTACAGTTTTTTCTTACTGGCAAAACAAGACTCTTGTTATTGCAGCTCCTCTCAAGTGAATACAGGACAAACAAAAATCAACTGACATTCATTTTTCTATGTGATTTATTGCATGATGGTCTGCCCAGTTTTCATGGAACATTAAATAATAATAAATAATAATTAGGAGGTTCTAGAAAACAGAAACAAGTCCACTCTACAAAATTGATCATTGTTTACATGAGTGTCGTTTTTAACGATGCATTGACCTTTGACATCATTTTACTATGAATTGTGAATTTAAAAAGAAGACTTGAAGAAGACTAGAATTGTCTGAAAATCTGAAAATCGGTGGTTTTCATGGAATACATGTATGACAGCCAACGTGTGAAGGTCAATCAAGGATCATAATAGTTACAAGTTTGTGAAAAATGATGTGCTACAATCCCAACCAAGATATTCTCACTATCCATGTACATACAAATTTGTTTGAATTCTGTCTATTCATTTACAAGATATTAAAGGACAAAGAAATTCAGACAAAAATTAAGGGCCACAGCCCTATTATAAATTTGTCAAAACTGATCTGTTACAAAAATCACAACCAAGATCTTGATAATATTCATATCAACAACAGTACATTCATTGTACACTAACTAGTCTTAGTTAGCCAAAACATACCTTCCATTATCAATTAGACAATACAATTAAGATTTATAAAAGTGACTTATGTGAACAATAGTCATTTTTGGGCTTCAGAAAAGATGATTCTGACCACCAGAAAGTTGGTGGTTTTCATGATATTTCATACAGAGATAAAATCAAATCTGGCTCAAATTATCAGCCCTTAATTTCCCGAATACAGCTTTTTCATGAGAACCATGAAAAATGTTGGTATTGTAAAATTGGAAAATAAATTGTAACCCTGAGATGACATTGACCTGTATGGACAGAAGGTTCATGTCATAGTCAACCTATAGACATCATTTGAACAAACTATAATGGGCCCGGAGTCTCAAATGCTATATACATGCACATGTACCAAGTTTTGCAAAGATTGGACCATGGTTTCTGGAAGATTTCTGAGCATTCTTGAATGTAGTAGCCATCCTAAGTATGTGACCCAAACTTTGAAGCAAGCTGTCTTTCCACCTTCCAACACCGCACATAAAATTTGCCTATCATCTGTCAGCCAGTTTAAGATAAGATCTCTGAAAAGTGTTGACAGATGACAAAGGATGTGTGAGATAAGTTGTGTTTGTTCACATAAGAGTATTTGTAGAACTTCCCAAGACTTTTGTCATTTCAAAATAAAATTGGTCACTTTGTTGTATTGATTTTGCAAAATGTTGCAGAATGAAAATAAATATTGAATCTCAATTTTATCATGTACATGTATATACCATTCCAAATAGAATGCAAATTTAATCACAAACACTATATTACAGAAGTGTCTGTGTAACTGTAGTCCGCCGGGATGAAATGTAATGTAATAACATTAAATGTCCAAAGTGGTGGCTGAAACTGTCAACCAGAGGACCAATGGTCCTGTAAACGCTCACCTGAGATTTGGTATATGAACTGAAATACATTCATACATATCCTTGTGCAAAGCCCTGGGACAAGGCCATACAGAATAAAGATATATGTATATATTTTGTCCATTTGCCTATTTCATACATGTTTTCCCCATTAAAGACATTTGACAAATTTTGCAAATTCAAATGCATTGGCAACCCAAGTTGACCTTGCCGTTAAATGGGTCAAGGTCATCCAAGGGTCATGATTTATGTACACATTGTAGAGCTTGAGTCCCTAGTGTGACATGCCAAGTTTCAAGATCCTAGGTTTTTGGGTTCTGGAGAAGATTTTTTAAAGATTTTTACCATATATGGGCATGGCGACCATCTTGGTTATGTGACCTGGATCATTCATGTACACTTTCGTTCCTGTGCCCTAAGGATGCTCTATATGAAGTTAGGCTTTGATTGGCCGTGCCGTTTTGGAGAAGATGTTTAAATATTATGGTCATATACATGTATATAGCCCCGGGGCAGGGACAGACAACCCCCTGGGGACAGACATCGCCCTGGAATTTTTTTAAAGGTTTTTACCATATATGGGCATGGTGGCCATCTTGGTCATGTGACCTAAATTATTTATGTACACTTTCTTTTCTGTGTCCTAAGGATGCTCCATATGAAGTTCGGTTTTAATTGTCAATGTGGTTTCAGAGAAGATGTTTGAATATTATGGTAATAAACAAAGTATATAGTCCCGGGGCAGGGGCAGACAACCGCCTGGGAACAAATTTTTCTCATAAACATAAATCCTCTGTCCATTTGATTACTCCCAGCAAGTTTTCTTCCATTTAATTAAATTTTACCAATTTTCCCCATTCAAATGCATTGGTGACCCAAGTTGACCTTGCTGTAAAAGAGGTCAAGGTCATCCAAGCCTTTAGGGTCATGATTTTTTTAAGGTTTTTACCATATATGGGTTTTGCAGCCATCTTGGTCATGTGACCTTGATTATTTATGTACACTTTTGTTCCCCCTTCCTATAAAATTTGGCTTTGAATGGCCACGGGGTTTCAGAGAAGAAGACCTTTGAAAATGGTTGACGGACGGACGGACAGTCACCGGACCATGGGCATCCTATAAGCCTTCGGCTCAGTTGAGCTAAAAAGCAAGGCTTTTATTCATGACGTGGGTTTATTTGTGTAGTGCTTGTGATGAAATTTGTCGTTAACTATAGTGAACCACTAATTTTATAAGTAATCACCAGACATTATCTCGTATAATACCAATTGATTTTGATTGCGATTCACATTGTATGTTTCTACATGTTCATTACCTAATCACATTTCAATTTTTGTGGGAAGTGCACTGTCCAAGTGGAATACTCAGCGAAAATGGTAGACACAGGAATAGACAACCCAGTCCAAAGTATGCATATGCTTTAGTATGCTACAACATCTTGCGAACGACTTGCATTCGCCAAAATAAGAGCTGTCGCATGACAGGGTAGCTCGAATGCATCTACATGTACATGTAGCTTTCTTTAACTGGGGCGAACTCTTTACTCGTAACAGTTTAACATGCTCTTACATCCCGTGGTCCTGGTGATACAAGGCAAAAATCACTGTACAATGAAAAATAGGTCACAGTGGCCTTTAATTGTCTAGAGTCAAACATCTGGTCTGAGTGACTGACAATCAAATACTGGTACATGTACCATCTTATTCAAATACCTCTAGGGCTAGAAAACAAAAGGCAAAATCACTGACCCATGAAATATAGGTCAGGGACCCATTTTTATTTCGTGGTCAAATAATGCGTCTTACAGACTGACAGGCATCGATTACACAACTCTTGCTCTAGATGATAAAAGGCAAAATCACTGAACAATGAAATTAGATCATGGTAACATAGTCATTACTACATGTACTTCTAGTTCTGATTGTAGGCTAGCTTATTGCCCAGTTAACAATTTTTCAGTAATTTTGGGACAAATCCACTGCTTCCTGGGTGGTTAACCAGTATTTCATGGAGCTTAAAGTGTCCTGCTCAAGGATACTACACAACGCTTGTAGGGTTTAAAACAAAGGACCTCCAGATCGGAAGTCTGATAGTCTACCACTGAGCCACCACTTTCCCTGACTACTTCTCTGTAAAAGTTTTGGTCATAACCACAAATAAGCTAATAGAAGCATACTCATACATCAACTGCGAGCAAAAAAGGCAAAATTACTGGACTATGAAATTGGGTCACTGTAACATTTATTTTTAAGGTGCATTAGATTTTAACCTCTAGCCTACCCGCCACCACAATCCCAGCAGTCAAATGCTATGATTTGAATGCTTAACCTAGAGTATATGATTGACCCAAGTATGTATGCTTTTTGATATGTGATTATAAAGATATAGACCTCCTGAAAACCATACAGCAGTTCAGCAATTTTTTTAAGATATTGTACTTTTTAACCTTTTTCAATCCACCCTGGGGATGGATCAGGAGCCTGATGTCAACTAATGAAATAAAAAGTAAAACTCTACAGGATATCTGTGGTCCAAGTATGAATGCTTTTTGTTAAGTGGTAGTCAAAATATGGCTTTCTAGAAAACTACACGTATACTGTATTGTGATAGGTACAGTAACTCAGAACAAGGGCGATCAAGACGACTACAACAGCTCTATCAACCCTGTGCAGACACATTATTATCTAAAAGAGTTCAATCAGTTCCAATGCGCTAGGCCTTTTCAATCTATCGTAATCAAAGCATTTTTTCAATGGTTCATACACTGGAGGAAGCTCTTTTGCCGCATGGGGTATTTTCAGTAGTTTCATTTGTTCTGTAATATACTCAGCGGGATCATTTTCTTTGACAGTATTCCAAACTTCTTCCTTTGTAATTAACTCTAGAAGGGTGCAACCAAGAGCCCATATATCAGATTGTACATATGTCTTTCTATTTAGCATACCCTCAGGGGCCATATACATCAGTGTACCTGGAACTGATGATGCACACGTGGTAGTGGCAGCACCAACAAGTTTAAGTTTGCTAAGTCCGAGATCGCATAATTTGGCAGTTTCACCTTTGGGATTTATTAACACATTTGAGGGCTTGATGTCCTGGTGGATAATTTGGGGATTTCTGCCATGTAGATAAGCAACGCCTTGGCAAATTTGCCTCCCATAGCAACCCTCTTTTCCAATTAAACACTCAACTTTGTCAAAAATGGCAGTTTCTAAGTCGCATCCATCTACAAATTCTGACACAAGGAGCACTGACTTTTGAGTGTATGATATACACATTATTTGTACGATATTTGGGTGCCGTATTCTGGCATGAATACCAACTTCATTTTTAATCAAAGACTCTTGCTGTGAACGATTTCTCAACTGTGTTCTTATTTCCTTGACTGCAACGTCCGTTCCATTCCATTTACCCTTGTACACCTTCCCAAAACCTCCTTCTCCAAGAAGGTATTCTTCTTCTCTTGTCAAATTTAATTCTGAACTCTCTACAATTGGTATAAACTCAAAGTTTTTGTCAGAATGTTCAGACTCACTACTAGAAACCATAGCGGTGATATTCAACGGTTTTGAAACCTCAGTAAACTCTCCTTGAGTAATAACTACAGTGTAAGTGCCCTTTTCATAAATGGCAATGCAGTTTTTGTCCACACCTCCATTTATCTCTTTCCCATCCCTATACCAGGTATATACTGCAGATTCAAAATCACTTGTGGCAGCAATAATTAATTCATTCTCATCATACCCCCAAAGGGTATCTGGTCCATGTCTAAGTAATTTTTTAACATTGTCTGTATCTGTATCCTCTGACAAACTGAAATACTTCACATCACCGATTGTAATTGCAGAGATCTTGTATCCATAGTCCATTGGACAAAAATGTTCCCTGGAGATTTGCAACACTTCTGGATTGAATAGACTAATGTTATCTAAACAACCTGCACGGTTGTAGGATGAAGAAGTGCAAACAATTTTCATACTATAGGAGCTATCTATTACTTTTGTGTATTTTATTTTTATTTGTCTTTCAGTGCTTTGAATCTTACACGGATTGCCCTCAAACACTGGGACAAAAATCTCCTCTTGTTTGTTTTTTTCAATTTGTCCCTTTGATGTCACACTGCTACTAGCTGTAGCTGTAGTGCCTTCAGTATCCTCTCTTTCTGCCAAAATCTCCTCCTGCTTCTGACCAATCTTTCCTTTTGATGTCACACTGCTACTAGCTGTAGCTGTAATGTCTTCAGTGTCCCCTCTTACTGCCAAAATCTCCTCCTGTTTTTCTTCAATCTGTTCCATAGAGGTCAAATTGGTACTTGTTTCAGTACTAGTAGTGCCTTCAGTATCTGAACAGTCTCTTGTCAAGATATAAAAGTAAGTTTTCGATAAGAACAAACCTCTACTATTGAGATATTCTTTGATGCCACATAGTTGACCGTCCAAGTCCCTGAATTCTTTGATAACTGATTTTTTAAAATTTCCAAGTTCAATGTGATATTGCTGTGCACTTTCTGTTGAAAAAAAAAAGTTTGACACAGTGTTGCTTAAATTCCTCTGCAGAAACCTCATCATCTACATCAAACTCTCTGCTTCCTCCCCCGTCAGAGATTCTGACCTGTGTGTATTTTTTCCCATCATAATGGAGCCATCCCACGTGAGCCTTTGAATCCTTCCTTTTACGGGATGTCTTCTGAAAAAATAAAACAACAAAGAACAAGTCTTTAGAAAAGTAACTCTATACTAAAGGGTGTTAAGAAAGTTTGTTCCGCAGTTCAAAATAGAATCTGAAAGCATTTTAAAGATAAATGTCCTGTTAATGATGCTTTTCCAAGAACCTGGTGTTTTAAAGTGATGCATTATCGCAGTTGTGATCATGTCATACGTCATGCTACTTTCCAAATTGTTATTTGCTATGTGCACTGTAACAAACATGTTTGGGAAAATTTGCTTTTTTCAGCATTAGTTTGATAAGTTTGACTTTGAATCCTTCTTTGTAGGCTTACGGTTTACTGCAGGTCCCATTTCAGATGAAAATTTGTCCTTTTGAGGACTATCGGGTCACATGGAGAATGTTTTGATCACAATGGTCTTTGTATAGTAAAAATAATTTGTGGTGTACCCACGTTTTGATACTTGAAACCAAAAAGTCTAAAGGATGTTTTTCAGGTATTGACATTTGATCGCCATTTGAATTGCCCTAAAGTAGCTAATTCAAAACTTTTAGTTTATATCTGTATGTAATTGTTCAAATTAAAGTTAATACGTCATTTATGACAGAAGAAGCATTTATATGTAGCAGGAAAACCATTCTGGTACAGGACAATCTTTCTTAACACTGTTTATATAATATATGCATGGTAAAATTTGTACGAAACAAGAAGCTGTCAATTTTTATTGGTAGAGTCAAATTTTGTGATGTGGTTGGTTGGTTGGTTGATTTAGGGTTTAACAACCCACTCAACAGCTAAGGTCATATAGAAACAGGAACTCGGTTTAAAATCTCATCCCAAAGACTAGAGAAGCCCATGATTGAACCCATAACCCCAGGTTTACATGGCCAGTAGCTGAACCAATATGCTACAGAGGCTTCTAAATTAGTGGCTGTCAAGACAACTATTACTAAGGCCTAAAAAAATAAATGTCTTGTTTCCAGAAACGTCTAAATATTTTTATGGGTTGGTAGGTAGGCAAAAATCTTTTTTTAACCAAAAAATTTTGTATATAAAAAGCATGGATATCATTCAAAAATACCTTAAAAATAGACAAAAAAAAATCTCAGATGTCCCAAAAAAATTTAGAGTAGGCCCCAAAAAAGTAGGGCCGGTAGGGTTTCCGGAAACGAGACAATTTTTTTTTGGCCCAAAAGCAAATTTTCAATGTGTTCTAGATATTGACAACTTAATCAAGCCTCGTTTCCTGGCATAGACCCAGGCATCCATTATGATAAAATTTAAGACAACTCTACAGTTTACCTATGGTTGAACTATGATTGCCTTCTGTTAAGCTGGAACCATACTTTCAGTAACTTAGTAATTAGAAATATGAGGGCTACAAAACACAAATTCCCCAACCATTAAAGCTGAATTGTCAGGATCGGTCAAACATATTTGATGTACCTGGTGCCTCTGCATAAATATGAGGTCAAGAAAATGTCCGATTTTCGCCATTTTTACGTCACATTTGTAACATTCGAAAGTACGGATTTCCGTACGTAGCATTTTTATTTGTTGATTAAAATTGCACAAAGTCTAAAAGATATGATGTCCCATATTTGTAAAATTTATCATTCAAATATCTTCAAGTAAAATTTCAAAATTCAACACCAGAGGACCGATGGTCCTGTAAGCGCTCACATGAGATTTTGTGTACATTTGATAGGTACAAATGTAGACAAAGATAGCCTTAGGCCCAAATGCTGTATGCCAAGTTTCAAGATCCTACGCCTTCGGGTTTTGGACAAGATGATTTCTAGAGGTTTTTACCATATATCGGCATGGCGGCCTTCTTGACCATGTGACCTGGATTATTTATATACACATTCATTCTCCCTTCCCATATAGGCTTCCAATGAAATTTGGCTTTGATTGGGGGTCTCAGAGAAAAAGATGTTTAAATATCATGGTCATGTACTTGTATATAGCCCAGGGGCAGGGGCAAAAAAGTCCCTGGGGCCAAAATTTTTTATAAACATAAATCTCCTGTCCATTTGCCTATTCCCAGCAAGTTTTCCTTCATAAATTTACATTTTACATATTTTCCCCATTCAAATGCATTGGTGACCTAAGTTGACCTTGCCGTAAAATAGGTCAAGGTCACCTAAAGGTCATGATTTATATACACATTGTGGCCCTTGAGACCCCAATGCTACATGCCAAGTTTCAAGATCCTAGGCCTTTGGGTTCTCACCCTGCAGGAGCGGTGATGCCTGTTTTTGTGAAACGGGGAAAGGTGATACCATAAATTAGCGAAACGGAGCACTGGTAGGGGGCGAAACAGAGATAAAAATCGATGAAAACAAAAATTTTATTCATTTAGTTCTGTCTCGATAACCCCTTAAGACTGGAGTCCAAAATTTGGCCTATAAAATGCCTTAATATATCTTCTCTCACACCAAACAACTCAAATTAAAAAATTCTGTGTCTGGTGAGCGCTACAGAATGCCCCGTTTTCGAGGTAAAGGCCAAAATCTATGTGGCGGGGTCTTCTGGCGTCATAAATTGATCAAAATCGATCGATTTTACAAAAACCTTACAAAAACTTGTGGTTCATTCAGTAGATAGAACAAGAGTAGATGATGTTACAAAAATCGCCTTTCAAATACCTGGCTTTCTTGGTTTATTTTACAAATGTTGTATTTTCTGCGAAACGGGGAAAAGGTGCGGGCAAAACAGGGAATTGTAAATAGTTGCAGAGTTCCACTTTATTGTCTGTTTTGACCAAAACTCGACAACAAGTGTACATTTTACCCATGGATTGAACTATTGTACCTAGCACGACTTATTTATAGTTGCTTTTCATGGTACCAAGGCATCCATGGTACCACGGTATGTAATGTTTCACTGGAATTAGAAGCCTATGCATCATGCATGACTTTGATACTTTCACAATATTTTCGCAAGGGTTCCTCCTTTACATTGAAATATGTGTCATGAAAGGATCAGGATAAACAGATCGTTGCTGTAAAATATGTCAAGTCATCCCAGGGTCATCATTTGCGCAAACTATGATGGGCTGGAGTCTACATACCAAGTTTCATGAAAATCGGCCCGCCAGTTCTAAAGAAGATTTTTGAGTGGTTTTCACCATATATAGGCATGGCGGCCATCTTGGTCATGTGACCCGGATTTCGCTATCAAACTTTCGTTCTACATATCCATAGAGACTCCACATAAAATTTGGCTTTCATTGGCCAAGCGGTTTCAGTGAAGAAGATCTTTGAAAAGTGGGTATGGACCACAGACTGGCCAAGGTCAAGAGATGATCTTGACCTAAATTAATGACATACCTTCATCTACTCCATTAGTTCTCTGCAGCTAACACTTTTGAGGTCTTGGGCTGCAATAGTTTTCAAACCAGGGGACCAATGGTCCTGAAGCTCACCTGAGAGATTTTCTCATTTTTGCTTACATAAAATTTGGCTTTCGTTGGCCAAAAGGTTTCAGAGAAGATCTTTGAAAAGTGTGTATGGACGACAGACCTGCCTTGACCTAAATTAATTGCATACCTTCACCTACTCCATAAGTTCTCTGCATCTTCCACTTTTCAGGTCTCAGGCTGCAATTGTTTTTAAAAAAAATCCATAGTTTTCACTTTTTCCCAAAATAAACCTTGCTGTTAAATATGTCAAGGTCATCCCAGGGTCATCATTTGCGCAAACTATGATGGGCTGGAGGACCCAATACCACATACCAATTTTTGTGGAAAACGGCCCGCCGGTTCTGGAGAAGAAGATTTTTGAGTGGTTTTCACCATATGTGGATGGGCGGCCATCTTGGTCATGTGACCCGGATTTCGCAATCAAACTTTCGTTCCACATATCCATGGAGGCTCCACATAAAATTTGGCTTTCATTGGCCGAGCGGTTTCAGAGAAAAAGATCTTTGAAAAGTGATATGGACCACAGACCAGCCAAAAACAAGATATGACCTTGACCTAAATTAATTACATACCTTCATCTACTCCATTAGTTCTCTGCATCTACCACTTTTCAGGTTTCAGGCTGCAATAGTTTTCAAAAACGGTTTTCACTTTTTCCCATGTAAAAGCCTATGGTTCCAAAATTGACCTTGCCGTATAATAGGTCAAGGTAATCCCAGGGTCATCATTTGCGCAAACTATGATGGGCTGGAATCCCCGATGCTACAAACCAAGTTTCATGAAAATCTGCCCTCCCGGTTCTGGAGAACAAGATTTTTGAGTGTTTTTTTACCATATATGGGCGTGGTGGCCATCTTGGTCATGTGACCAAAATTCCGGGAACAAACTTTCGTTCCCCGTAACTAAGGATGCTCCATATAAAATTTGACTTTCATCGGCCAAGCGGTTTCAGAGAAGATGTTTGAAAAGTAAAACGAGAGCCCAGGAATGGACACAATTAAATTTAAAATCCCAACCCAGACACCAAGTGGGAAAGATGTAGACTTAACAAGGACAAACATAATGGATTAACAGAAGGTTCAGGATGCCTGAACATGAAAATATGACAGCACATACGAAGAGCAAGATAACTAGCTCTTTCCCAGAAATTGTGGACAGATGACGGACGGACACCGGACCATTAGTGGCTCAGGTGAGCTAATGATGGCATGATTTGCCATGTCACAGCCAGTGAATTGCTCATGACAATTCACTCCTGTTTGTCTATGTCAACATACATGCAGGGGTGGAATGAAACCAGAGGACCATTGGACCTGTAAACGCTCACCTGAGATCAGATATATACTTCCCTAATGCTTGATACCAAGGCCTTTTGGTTCATTAGCAAAAGATTTTTAAAGATTTTCAATATTTATTGTCATGGTGGCCATCTTCTTCATGTGACCTGGACCATTTATGTATTTTTACTTTTGTTGCATCTTCCTTAGGATCATTCATATTAAGTTTGGCTTTGATTGGCCAAGTTGTTTCAGAGACGATGTTTGAATATTATGAAAGAGGGATGTGCATTATGAAAAGCTTAAATTTTGATGAAAAATCAAACTCTGTTAATCACAAGACTGTTTCTGTTATCAACAAGTAGAATGGTTGCAGTTTATGGTTTAGACACAAATTTTTCACAATGACCCTTATTTGAGCTAAAAATAGACTTTGAACTTCGACAAATAGGTGAAAATAAGTGATTTTTAGCATTTTTGACGACTTCTAACAGTTTGCTAGCATAGAGCACACCTGAATACCAAAAAGATATTAAAATATGTTATAACCCTTGACAAAATCTACAACATATATCAATATCTTTTTGGTATTCAGGTGTGCTCTATGCTAGCCAAGTATTGAAAGTTGCCGAAAATGCCAAAAATAGCTTATTTCAGCTCATTTCGGTACATTTGGGCTCCTATAAGTCCCATTTGGATAATTTTAACCCCAAACAAATATTCATCCATGAAATTATAACCATTCCCTAATGTAAAACCATTAACATTATGATTCTGGAACAACTTTCATTTTGGACCATTTTCCCCCATGCATTGCAATGTAAATTAATGAAAATAAAATGTATAGCTTATATAGTAAAATCTGAACTTTGGCCTGCTGTATCTTTCCACACGGTCTTCTGTCAGGTATTTCCTTTTACAAATAGAAGCAGGCTTGGATAAAGATACAAAATAAGTACAGTTTGATCTGTTTGGAAGGGGGCCATTTTTCGGGCCTTAATGCACATGGCTCTTTATATACAGGTATATAGCCACTGGGCAAGGGCAAACAAACCCCTATGGCCAATTTATTTTCATAAACATAAATATTCTATATATTTGCTCATTCCCAGCAAGTATTCTCTCATTAAATGACATTTTCCCACTTTCCTCCAATCAAATGCATAGATGGCCTAAGTTGACCATCACTAAAAATAGGTCAAGGTCATCCCAGGGTCATGATTTATATAAACTTTGCAGAGCTCCATTACACAATGCATCATGCCAAGGTCTAGTCATAGTCATAGGCATTCTAGTTGTGGGGAAGGTTTTAAAAGGTTTTTGTTATTTATAGCCATGGCGGCCATCTTGGTCATGTGACCTGGACCATTTATTTATTTTTTTCCCTTCCTAGGGTTGCTCTGCATGCAGTTTGACTTTGATTAGCCAACTAGTTTCAGAGAAGATGTTTGACTATAATGCTTATATACATGAATATTGCCCCGAGGTAAGGGCAGACAACCCCCTAGGGCTAAAATGTTTCATAACCATAAATATCCTGTCCATTTGCTCATTCCCAACAAGTTTTCTACCAATAAATGACATTTTTCCAATTTTCGCCATTCAAATGCATAGGCGGCCTATGTTGACTTTTTGTAAACAAGAGGACCAATGGTTCGTAGCTCACCTGAGAGATTTTGTCATTGTAAGCTCATCATTGAAATAAGATTCAATTTCACAAGTGTCTTCATCTTTTTTCCAACTATTAAGCTATGGCAGATAATGACGCCCTTGGGGCGTGGCCAGTTTGGACCCAAGGGGCATGGTTGGCAGGATTTATGAAGCGGACTACTAGCTGATGCTACACACAAAATATAAAAGCACTGGGCTTTGTAGTTTCAGAGAAGAAAATTTTTTTCAAGTGTTTCCCACCAAAAGGCTATGTCAAATAATCATCCCCCCTGGGGCTTGGCCAGTTTGGACCCCAGGGGCATGGTTGGCAGGATTTATAAAGAGGACTACTAGCTTATGCTACGCACAAAATGTAAAAGCACTGGGCCTTGCAGTTTCAGAGAAGAAGATTTTTTCATGTCTTCCTACCAAAAGGCTATGTCAAATAATCACGCCCCCGGGGCGTGGCCAGTTTGGACCCCAGGGGCATGGTTGGCAGGATTTATAGAGGGGACCACTTCATGATGCTACACACAAAATATAACAGCACTCGGCCTAGTGGTTTCAGAGAAGAAGATTTTTTCATGTGTTTCCCACCAAAAGGCTATGGCACATAATCACGCCCCCGGGGCATGGCCAGTTTTGACCCCATGGGGCACAATTGGCAGGATTTATAAAGAGGACCACTAGATGATGCTACACACAAAATATAAAAGCCCTGTGCCTTGTGGTTTCGGAGAAGAAGATTTATTCATGTTTTCCCATAATAAGCCTATGACAGATAATCACGCCCCCGGGGCGTGGCCAATTTCGACCCAGGGGCATGGTTGGCAGGATTTACAGAGGGGACCACTAGATGATGCTGCACACAAAATATGAAAGCTCTGGGCCTGGTGGTTTCAGAGAAGAAGATTTTTTCCCATTATAAGCCTATGGCAGATATTGACGCCCCCGGGGCGTGGCCCATTCGGGCCCCAGGGGCATGGTTGGCAGGATTTATGAAGGTGACTACCAAACATTGCTTCATGCAAAATAACAAAGCTCTTGGCATTGTGGTTTCAGAGAAGAAGATTTTTTCATGTTTTTCCCATTGTAAGTCTATGGGAGCTATCTGTTGCCATTGAAACCAGAGTTCTGATCCGACCTGGCCCAAAACCTAATGCAACCAATCCCCCACCCCAATGATGCTTCAGATAAAATTTGATTGCGATTGACCAACTGGTCTCAGAGATATTCGCGTTTGAAAGTGTGGACACACACACATCCAGACAGACAGACAGATGGCGGACCATTAGTATACTATAAGCTCACCATGAGCCTTCGGCTCAGGTGCTAAAAAGGTCGTCATTCCAGGGTCATGATTTATATGAACTTTGTACAGCTTCTTACCCTCATGCTTCATTTCAAGTTTCAAAATCATATGCCTTCTGGAGAAGACTTTTAAAGGAGATTTGCTGTTTGTTGTAATGGGGGTCATCATGATCATGTGACCTGGACCATTTATATAAATTTTGTTCTTATTAAAGGATGCTTCACATGAAGTTTGGCTTTGATTGGTCAAGTGGTTTCAGAGGAGAAGATCTTTGAAATTGTGGACAACGGATGGACAGACAACGGAGCATGGCTGTCCTATCAGCTCACCTTGTAAGCCTTCAGCTCGGGTGAGCTAAAAATCAGGCTAATTTAGCCTAGAATATAATATAAATACTTACAAGTTTCTTCTCCTTCTGGTTGTCTTTTTCTGCAGGTTCTTGTTTGTGTTTTTTTTTCTTTCCAGGATACTTGGTGACAAAATCTGCAGATTCCAGTTTTTGTTTGTTTTTCTTCTCATACTTGGCTGCAATTTCATCTATCATGCTTTGAACCCGTTGACCTACAAAAAGAATAAACAAGAATAATTAAACTATACAGGCATTAGAAATGAGCAAAGATAAAGAAGCGAGAGGACCATTGGCCCTATAAACTCTCACCTAAGATCTAGAATATAACATTTTTTCCCATTCATAAATGTAAAGATTTGCAAATTTCCTGCATACATGTACTTTTCGCCCGATAAAATGACTTAAGTTTGAAATAGTTAACCACATTCAAATGCAATTAAAATATGTCAAGGTCATCTCAGGGTCATGATTTATTGTGGAGCTTTCAGGGTTCCCAATACTGCATGCCAAGTTTCAATATCTTAGGCCTTTGCTTTCTGGAGAAAAAAATCAAAGGTTTTTAGCATATGGGCATGGGAGCCATTTTGGTCAAGTGACCTGGATTATTGGAATATACTAATCAAAGTTCTAAACAGCCACTCCTATAAATACGACTAAACAGCACACATTTTTGTTTTGTTATTTCTGTTATTCCCTAGAGAGAATTCATAGATCGCATGACGCCATTTTGGCGTTTCAGCATGGCATTCCCACGCACGTGAATATAGAGCCAACTTGTCCGAATGCAATTTTCATAAGAAACTTCATGTTACATTGTTGCCAAATTTTCGCGGGTATCATCGTCCGCGAAAATTAAAAATCGTGCATATCTGTCCTTATGTTTTTGAGGTAATTCCGCGAAAATTTGGCGACGCGAAATATTTCCATTATACGGTAGTTAGTTAAATAAACAAATCAATGCATCAGGGAAGTAGTTGCTTCAAAGTTCATTCTGACAGCCCAGAGTCTGTGGGGTGTATATGATCGACTGTGGAGACGAAGCTATATTTAATGCAAGTTTCTTGATTCGCAATGTTTCACAGACAGACAGGAGTCTTATTCTAGGACGGATTTTATCCAGGTTGCTGCTGCAGTATCTCCAATCATTAAATAACTTGTCCATCAGCAGCAGGGGTCTATAAATTGGCTTGTTTATATCTGTTCACCAAATATTTTCCCACAAATTTATGTAAACCTGTCTTCAAAGTACATGAAGTTGGTTGTACAGTGTGCAATATAGGCTACCTATACAATTTGGCTTAGATTGACCAAGCAATTTCAGAGATGATCTTAAAAAACGGTAAACAGATGGACGACAGAAGGATGCTAGAGTATGCCTACACTATAAGCTCACTTTATGAGCCCAAGGGCTCAAGTGAGCTACACCACGTAGTTTTTCACATACATTGGACAATTTTTTGTGAATCTCACAAGAAATTATTGAGCTGCCGAGCACAGACAATTGAATGCATACATATCACTGGTTGGGAGCGTACAGTACACGACCTGATGTTCCGATTAGTCTAGTGGGCAGATCCTTGTTCCTTTGACATAACCTTGAGGATGAATACACATGGCGTGGTGTTTTTCTTGTGTGTTATCAATACTTTGGATATAAACAACGCGGTAAGCTAGTTATATTTATTTTTGTTTTCCAGTGATTGCCTTTGGGTACGGAAAGCTGCCATTTGATGGGCTCTAAACCTATATTTTAGCCGCAAATCACCAGTGCTAGCAAGAAAAACACTTCACTTGTGAAAGAAAATCGACTGACCCAGAGCTTTGATTCAACAAAATAAATGTTTTAAGGCGTTTTTAAGATAGTTTTATATTCTGTGAAGAGTTTCATTACAAAAAAAGGCCATAGAATTCCGACCGAAAGCACACGATGAGTAAGACTGACGTTCCACAAAATTTTCTGTCTGTCTCGTGTGTCGCATATTCACTGTCTAGCGTGTCCTACGGCACTTAGTTTTTACTGTATCGCGTGTCGCTATTAATATGTAGTTATTCAAAGGTTAAAAAGTTATAATTTTCGAACCATGCTTAAACGTGTAGTAAAGCGGCATTAGAATATATTTACTATGAATTCATCAAAACTGCATGTTTCGAGGGTCTGACTCTCAAACCTATAGATTAATAGACACTACAAGCTTTTACAAATCAAAATCAAAGGTGCACCTTAGCGCATTATCTTTGCGTAACAAATGATTTAACAAAATCTGCCGCATCGTAACGAAACCATTGAGATTATGGACCATAGACAGTACTAAAAATCGTTTATGCGACACGCGAGACTAAATAATTTTTGACCCCTCCAGCATTTCAGTTGAAAATATTTGCCCTTCCATGCCACGATATGTGGGGATATTTATAAACCAGGACCTAAATAAATCATAGAATATACGTAATGCATTTTTTTCTCATTTCGTGTCGAACGGATGGAAGCTATCGATCAAATAGTAAATGTGCATTATTCGAAATCGAAAGTAGAACAGTGATTTTCTATACCTAAAATGTGAAAATAATTAAATCACACCAATATATTGGCAATCAGAATAGCATGTCGAAAAGACTTTTTTATATGCTTCTCGGACACGTGGTATGAAGTTGAAACTCTTCTAATAACTGCTTTAAAAATTCAAAAATAAACAACTCTGCAACTTACCTGTCATCTCGGAACAAGGCGTTATCCACTAGACTAATCGGAACATCCGGGTCACGTGTACTGGACGCTCCCAACCAGTGCATATGCAGCACCACATCTGCTCTAGATTGGTGTGGATATTTGTATTTAGTCACTTTGAAAAGCAGATGAACCACTTCCCTACTAAAAGTGTGTTCATGAAAACAACTGTCCGGACTGTACCATTCTGTTCTGCATATGTTTAGATATATAGAAATTGTGTGTATGTACTTACGTTTTGTTGCTTGATCTGTACCCAACATGCTCAAACTGGGAATTTTCAGGAGATCCCCCATCTTAAACCCAATGGCTTTCAGTTGTGTTTCCTTCAATTTTTTAAAATCTTCAATTGTATTTATCTAAAAGTAAATAATTATTATAATAATCAAAGGCCATAGGCAGCATACAACTTTGCCTTAATGGAAAATTCATACGAGGGTAATTCAAGAAAGAATTAATGACAATGAGTTCATACCTCTGACAGTTTTTAAGACTCCACCAGAGTTTAAATAGTTGTTTTCTTTTGCTCCGGTATTTCAGTGTCGGCGTTACTGTTGAGTCCTCGTTTTTGTGTCATCACAGTGTTTACATTTGTTTTCCGTGATGCTTCATTGACGAGCTAGGAAGCTTCTATGAAAACCGAACATTATTTGTTATTGAATCACAGTAGACTAAGGGCGAGGTTTGGCGCCAGTAAAATCGATTTAAGCCCTCCAGTAAATCGTCTTTTGCTGACCGTTCCAAGGCGGTTCTACTGTGATTCTTTTTGTTATATGTTTGGTATGTCAGCTTCTGTTGTATTCGCTTAATGTGTATTTAGTTGAAGCAAGCCGGATGGCTACCTTCCTGGGAAAGAGCTAGTTATCTTGCTCTTCTATGTGCTGTCATATTTTCATGTTCAGGCATCCTGAGCCTTCTGTTAATCCATTATGTTTGTCCTTGTTAAGTCTACATCTTCCCACTTGGTGTCTGGGTTGGGATTTTAAATTTAATTGTGTCCATTCCTGGGCTCTCGTTTTACTTTCCATATTGTTTGTTTTGCCACATCTAGACACAAATATTACCCATTAATGTTGTAAATTTGGAGCTTTTATCATTGCTAGATTTACAGCAATACTACGGTAATTTGAAAATCAGCCCATAAATTTCTATAGTCGCGAAAAATTCAATTTAGACCCTTTTTATAATGGGTGTAGGGTAAGTAAAACAGGCAATGTGGTTATTTCTGATCTCTGATGTGTTATTATGGCATCAGTGAACTGCAAAACAACTGTAGTTTAGATACCCACATGCTGGTTTGGAATGTGCCTGGTTACAAGGCAACAGCAGAACAAGGCAAAATACAGTGACTTCGAGCTGATAGGCGAGTTTCAAATAGGAAAATGGTCACATATTTTTTTTTACTGCTTGTGATAGGCATAAACATAAAGTATATAAATGGCTTATTAACAAAACAACATGTATCTAAAATAATGCTACTGCTTTTGAACAAGTATCACCATCTATCAACACACACCGGATATAATGATCTGTGAGGCGAAGATAATTTATGGACCAAGGTCAGTACTTTTGAGGTTTGTATCGCATAAATACTTGAAAATTCAATGTAAAAAATTTTGCATTTGTTGCTTAGACATAAATTAATGTTTATTATTACAACAGTTGTTTAGTACTCATCTATAAGAGCTACGATTAGCAAAAATGTGTCCCTGATCACTGATAATCTTCCAGTGTCTGTCACAATAATACAAATAAGACTGTTTCTGTAAAATATTGATGAAAGTCTAATGGGATACCTGAAAAATACTATAAAGTAATTCATAGGGAGTCACAAAATATGCCCCAGATTTACTTTTGAAACCTTCGATAAATTATTTTTTCAAACTTCTCCGGTGTAGTTTATAGCAGGGTAGTGTACCTTGTTCAGCAAAATTCTGATTTAAGTCTATATGTACTCTGATTATGGTGTATGGAAAAATGAAATCATCCTGAAAACTGCTCATGAGCTTGAGTTCTGATGGTATTGAACATCTGGCAAAATTTCAAGATCAAGGTACTTTGGGTTCCAGAGAACAAGACTCAAAATGGTTTTTAAGATGAATATATACAAGTACCTGTATTTGGAGGCTTGACGGTCATTTTGGTCATGGACCTGGATTATTCATATACACGTGACATCTGATCATGTACATAAATATATAACTACGAGGGTCATCCAAAAATAGTGTATAATTGCTAATTCATTCAAGTAAGCAAAAGCCTAAGAAAATTTGAATGAGATATGTTTTGTTTGGGGTTTGGCCAACTAGTGGCAAAACTTCGTGACAGAGACATGAAAAGTAATATTTTATATGCAATTTAATTAAATTACTCGCTGGGTCACATTGAAAATCATGTTAACAAATGTCACAGATTTTTTGTGCTTCAAAGTTCAAAGAAGTGTCTCTGATGTTTGCCATCTGATCAAGCTGTTTAACATCACAGAAATTATTATTAAAACCAGAGGACCATTGGTCCTGTAAGCGCCCACCTGAGACCTGTTGTATTGCCCTGGGGCAAGAGCAGAAAACAGAAAATTTGTCTATTCCTTGAAAGTTTTCTCGATCAAAAGACATTTTCCCACTGACCCAAGCTGACAAAATAGGTACATAAAATATACAGCCCCGGGGCAGGGGCAGACAACCCCCTGGGTCATTTTGTTTTCATAAACATAAATCTTCTGTTAATTTGATTATTCCCAGCAAGGTTTCTGCCATGATTAAATGACATTATCCCATGTTTCCCTATTCAAATGCATTGGCGACCTAAGATGACCCTGTTGTAAAATAGGTCAAGGTCATCCCAAGGTCATGATTTAAATAAACTTTGTAGAGCTCCTTACCCTGATGCTTCATGCCAAGTTTCAAAATCATAGGCCTTCTGGTTCTGGAGAAGAAGATTTTTAAAGGGTTTTGCTATTTATAGCCATGGCGGCCATAGTGAAAATTGCAATGGTGTACCTATATTTAGCCCCGGGGCAGGGGCAGACAACACCCTGGGGACAAAAGTTAACCATAAACATATACATTCTGCCTATTTGCTAATCACAAGCAAGTTTCATGCAAGAAAATGACATTTTCACACTTTTCTCCATTCAAACGCATTGGCGACCTAAGTTGACCTTGCCATAAAATAGGTCAAGGTCATCCCAAGGTCATGATTTATATAAACTTTGTAGAGCTCCTTACCCTGATGCTTCATGCCAAGTTTCTAAATCATAGGCCTTCTTGTTCTAGAGAAGAACATTTTAAAGGTTTTTGCTATTTATAGCCATGGCGGCCATCTTGGTCATGTGACCTGGACCATTTATATAAACTTTTGTTCCCACTTCCTAAGAATGCTCCACATAAAGTTTGGCTTTGATTGGCTGAGCGGTTTCAGAGAAGAAGATGTTTGAATATTACAATGATATACATGTATTTAGCCGCGGGGTGGGGGCAGACAACCCCCTTGGGCCAAATGTTTTTCATAAAAATATTTTGCACATTTGATCATTCCCAGCAAGTTTTCTGCAAAAAAATGACATTTTTCCATTTTTCGACATTCAAATGCATTGGCGACCCAAGTTGACCTTGCAGTAAAATAGGTCAAGGTCATCCCAAGATCATGATTATTATAAACTTTGTAGAACTCCTTACCCTGATGCTTCATGCCAAGTTTCAAAATCATAGGTCTTCTTGTTCTGGAGTAGACGATTTTTTAAGGTTTTTGTTATTTATAGCCATGGTGGCCATCTTGGTCATGTGACCTGGACCATTTATATAAACTTTTGTTCCCACTTCCTAAGGATGCTCCACATAAAGTTTGGCTTTGATTGGCTGAGCGGTTTCAGAGAAGAAGATGTTTGAATATTACAATGATATACATGTATTTAGCCCCGGGGTAGGGGCAGACAACCCCCTGGGACCAAATTTTTTTCATAAGCAAAAATATTTTGCACATTTGCTCATTCCCAGCAAGTTTTCAGCAAGAAAATGCCATTTTTCCATTTTTCCCCGTCCAAATGCATTGACGACCTAAGTTGACCTTGCTGTCAAATAGGTCAAGGTCATCCCAAGGTCATTATTTATATAAGTAGTTTCAGAGGAGAAGATCTTTGAAAATGGTTGACAGACGGATGGACGGACGGATGGACGCCAGAGCCTGGGTATACTATAAGCTCACCTTGTGAGCCTAAAGGCTCAGGTGAGCTAATAACTGATTTATACAAGAACTCCGCGGAAGTCATTGTGCAAATAGCATAGGTGCTGGTGTAGGTCAAGGGCACCAGGTATGTCAAGGACAATAAAGAATTACTATGCAAGGTTTCAACCTTGCAGCGATCACAATTGCCAAGATTTACAAATTATGAGTTAAATATTGTCAAAGCCACTGGACCGTGAAATATAGGTCTTGGGCACCAGGTCAAGGTGCTTGCTTGATGGAAAATAAAAATGCAAAGTTCCAACTGCGTGCTTGATGGAAAACAACTATGCAAGGTTCCAACCTCGCAGCTATCACTTGCCAAGATTTAATCAACTATGTTGTAGATATTGTCAAAGTCACTCGAACTATCTTAAAACAGTGTCTGTTGCAGAATTTTGATCCAATCTAAACAAAACTTTGTGGAACAATGCACAAAAATTTAATGTTTACACAAATGTGTTCTTTTCCATCAGGATAACATGTGGGTGAAATGTATACTCCACTAAACTCCACTTTTGTATAGTGACTAGAAAAAGTGCCTTGAGGGGCACGATACCCCCCGGCCGGTATTCTAGCCCCCCACCCCAACACACAACACCACCAAACCCCGCCATCCAGGTTATAGGCCCTATGGTTGAAGTCAAATAAGACTGTGAAGAGGGCTTTTCCAGGAAAATGTTGGGGGGAGCTCAATTTTCATGAAACAGGCCTCAAGTCTAGACGGTAGGGTAGGGTAGGGTAGGGTAGGGTATAGCATAAAACTTCATACCAATATCTTACAACAAGCATAGTATCAAGTATGAACAGCAAGTAACACAATAAATTGTACATTTAGTTCTAAAAGTGACCCCTAGCCCCACCCCAGGAATGGACCCTGGGGTCTGATGTCACGGAATGAAAGCTTACCCTATAGTATGCCTATGGTGCAAATATGAATGACATCTCATGAGTGGTGGTCAAGATATGGACATTAACACAGTAAATTGCACATTTTTATAATTGACCTAGATTGTGACCTCTAGCCTCACCCCCAAGCATGGACCCTGGGGTCTGATGTCATGGAATAAAGTCAACCTTATAGAGTAGCTATGGTCCATGTATAAATGGCATATCACAAGTGGTTATTAAAATATTGACAATAGTAAAGTAAAGTGCACATTTTTATATGTGTCCTAGATTGTAACCTCTAGCCCCATCCAGGGGCATGGACCCCGGGTATTGATGTCATGGAATAATAGCTAAACCTACAGGGTATCTAGTGTCCAAGTATGGATGGTATCTTGGAACTGGTTGTCAAGATATGAACATTAACACAGTATATTGCACATTTTTATTTGCGCCCTAAATTGTGACCTCTAGCCCCTCCCCATGGCATGGACCCTGGAGTCCAACATCATGGAATGAAAGCTAACCCTATAGGGTATCTATGGTCCAAGTATGAATGGCATATCACAAGTGGTTGTCAACATATGGACATTAATACAGTAAATTGCACATTTTTATAAGTGCCCTAGATTGTGACCTCTAGCCCCACCCACGGGCATGGACCCTGGGGTGTGATGTGACGGAATGAAAGCTAACCCTATAGGGTACCTATTGTCCAAGTATTAATACTTTCTGATCAGTGGTTGTCAAGATATCAACTTAGAGAGAAGAACATTAACACAGTCTACTGCACAGTTTTGAGGTGACCTAGATGTTGACCTCTAGCCCCACCCCCGGGCATGGACCCTGGGGTCCCATGACATGGAATGAAAGCTAATCCTATAGGGTACCCATGGACCAAATATGAATGCTTTCTGACCACTGGTTGCTGAGATATACACCTCTAGAGAAACTTTAACCAAAAACTTTAACGTGAATTCCACTAACGCGACGGAATTACTATTAAACGAACATACGAACGAATGAACGAACGAACGAACATACGAATGGACAAACGGAAAACAAAAACTATATACCCCGTCGGCATAAATGCCGGGGGTATAAAAATGGGGTTTACACGGGTATTGTTTTTTCTTATTTTTGCTCTTAAAAATAGATTGTGGGTACTCGTTAGAATCACCTTGGCAAGGCGGTTCTAACGTGAACCCACAGTCTATGTTTTGAGCAAAAATAAAAATAATATATCCTAAATTTTCTACAGACAATTTTCATTTTTGTAAATAAAAAATTCAGTGTATATGTATGGACATGTTTTCATAATGAAAGCTCTGAGAGATATCAAAGATACTGCAGCAATCTAAATACAAGCAAAGATAGAAACATTTTATTAATTTCATGCATGGCCCGATAAGCATTCCATAGCTTCGGATATCTGTTCGCTAAATATACAAATATTATTAAGGTTACAATAATAAAACACAGTCATATGCTTTCAGAGGGAATAATTATTTGTATTCTCTGAAAATTTCATACATGTAACATGTTGCAAAGATGAGTTTTTTTTTTCTGATTAAACACTACTTTGAAACAAGCCTCGTATAAGCTTATACATTGAATAATTACTGCATTTACATACATGTAAGAACCTACCTGCTCCTCCAACAAAATATTCAGCAAAGTCTTTGCTCTGTCTTCCCCGAAAGTGGTAAGCAGATAGTCTTTCAGCTGAAAAGATGACAACAAAAATCAAAACAGAATCAAATTGTTTGAGGCACACTAATTACACTACCCCTTTTAGTTTAAGGACCTAAGCAAGCTAAGAAAAGATCTTCAAAAGAGCAATATGAGTGCCTCCTGAATGTTAAGTCCCCTTGTAATCCAGAAGCTAAACTGATGGTGTGAGCCAATCACCTTGGAAATGGTCACAAATGCCATAAAGATGGCATCTGGCAAAGCAGTTGAACCATCAGGTATTGTTGCTGAGATGCCCAGCCTCTAATGTGTTGGTCATACAAACATTTACCTTATCTTGTCGTAATCATTGAGTTTGGGAACAATAATTCCCACAGCGTTTACATGACGTCTAAATGGACCTGCATCGTTCAGTTGTCTTGTTGTGTTAACGGAACATTGAACCAAAAGTCACCTTTGACGCGTAAATAAATACTGTGTGATGGGTAGAATCCAGGGTCCTGCTGTATGAAGACCTAATAATCAGTGCTAACTCCAATACCATGGAGGAACTGCGTTTAAATTTGAAACTGTGAAAATCAGAAATTGGGAATATGGGTCTGTGGCAGAACATTTACTATACCATACAAAGATAATTTCGTCTTGCATCTATCTGGTCCATAACCTGGATCAAGACTTTGTAGAAGACTTGTCAGACAAGTCCAACCCTTGGTAGAGGCAAACAGAATATAAAATGGATATGACTTTTGGCAGATATTTATTGGAAGCTGTTTAAAAGTGATCATACAGCAGTGTTCCTTTCAGGTTTACTTTGGTGCGAAATAGCCCGGGCCCCGTTGCCATGCCAAAAACTATCTTTTAATCTTAATTTCTGACTAGAAATTTCCAACTTAATTGGAAACTTGTGAAAAATTCAACCAAGAAACTCATAGTTTTCTTGTTCTTTCAGATTCCAAACTGTCAAAAGTACATGAGTTTACAATCTGCAATGCCTTGGAACATGGCTTGATTACATTTGTCACCTTTCGAAATTTAAAACCACATTTGACTTTTCTCAATTTTATGTTCTTTTTGTTGATTTTGCCAATTTGGAGATCCCTCCATACCATTACCAATCACTGGCTACAAAGGTATGTTTGTTAGATAAAGTTGGTCCGATAGAACTACATGCACCACTTAAATCCAATGAAAACTTAATTGTCGTGAAATAAAGTACTTGTGTAAAAGCTGCATATTTTCGTATCATATACTCATTTACAAAAGAAACCCACCAGTTTTTAATATGCCCAGGGTTCTTTATCTAAGTGGTTAATCTCAACATGTTTATCTCAGTCCATGTCAAACAACTATAATAATAATAATAATAATAATATCTTTATTTCTAACTGAACTAAGACGAAACAAGTAGATGTTTCAAAATCAGTCACCAACATTTAACATCAGTTTGGCGTTGGTGCATTTTCGCATAATTTACATTGTGCAAGCAGCTTCAAGCCTTCAAGGTTTGGAAAAAAGCAAACAAAGTCCGGAGTATTGCTTGACGATCGGCGTCCAAAACCCCACCTTAAAACTCCTAAAATTCGTGTTTAGCAGAACTGTGGATGACGTAAAATTCCTTGCTTAACTTTAATATGGAAAACATGGTTTCCTCCGTCAATAGAGAACCGGTTATTGCAGCCATATTCTAAGGCTAATTTATTTGTTGCATTTCAAAATTTAAAAATATTGTCATGATTTACTAAGAAAGAGCCGTTCAGAGTTTGAAGTTGACGTCTCAGTAACTCGATATCTAACGCTTGTATGATTAAGGTTATGCTTGATTTCTTTATCACATTAGTTTTTCTTTACATGTTTTTCATATCATCAAAATCAGATCAGTATTTGGCACTTTATACAAAAAATACAAAAATGCCATTGAAATATATGACGGGTAATTTCTGTAAGTCAGTATATTTGTCTATCATCTGGGCTTAAGATATGGTAAAATGGTGAATGTCATATGTCAAATCTTACAATTTTTACATTGAATACAAGCCATGTTGTATGTCTGTTCAAATTTATCACCCAGTGAAGATAAAGAACCTTCACATGAAAAAAAAGCATTAGTGGTGCATTTCTGAAGTGTTACAGTATAAATAAATGCCATAATTATACAGTTGAATTGTCACATTCATATATTCATTAAATATATAGCACTTACCTCCGTACAACCAGCAAACTGAAAAATGTTGGCAGCAGAGTCATCAGAAAGAGCTGCACCTGATGCTCCAGCAATTTGACCATCACCAGGGATCTGACTGGCTTCATCTGGGAGCCTTGCTTCCTCTGGGAACCAGGGCTATAAACATGATAAATACAAACAGTTGGTTGGTTGGTTGATTTGGGCTTTTGGATTTTGTGATTTAGGGTTTTACATCCCACTCAAAAGCACAGGTCAAATGGAGACCAGACGTCGGTTTTAAGTCTCATCAAAAAGATTAGAGATGCCTGGGATTGTCCAAAAATCCCTGGTTTCTAGACCAGTAGCTTAACCACTAGGTCTTGGAGGCTTCTGCAAACATTTGGATCATAAGACTTCAAAAACCAATGGAACTAGAAGCCTATAGGCCAGGTAGCTCACCGAGTTAACAGCTCTTGCTCAATGTAAATTTTATGGCCATCAAACGCTCAGATCAAACATTCTATATAATAAGAGCTGTCGCATGACAGCATAGCTCGACAGCAGAGCCAAAACAATAGCCGGGATCTTAGCAGGGTTTTACCGGGATAGTGCATGGCTTTTACCTCAAAGTTGGCCCCGCAGTGCCGGGCTTTGCAAAATGAAAAGTTAAAAGCCCGGCTACTCCCAGGCCCATAGCAGCCGGAGATACAATTGACTGGTGCATTATCAGTAACTGTAAGGGACAAAACCTAAAGGGGTTATAAAACCACAGGCTCATGGGCCACGAAGCTCACCTGAGTTTACAGCTATGGCTTAATCAAAATATGCAATCTGAACAAAAGTCATACAAAATGTAGAGGACTACTCAATAAACATTTCTGCAAAGACAAAATTCAAGTATCTCCAATGAGACTGCAGAGATAGAGAATTCCTACTATCCCGTTATAAGTCAGGGTTCACACTGCATTTTGAAACTGAGGGTACATTTGCCCTTTTTCCTCATTCTTGTACCCCCAATGTATAGAGCTATGTAGAGAGTACCGTCAATTTTGGGGGTACAGGACAAATTTTTGAGGGTAAAAAACCCTCTGTAGAGGGTTAATGGGATTACTGTAAGTCAATGGAAACTGAAAATTGCTATAGCAAGCACAGTTCTAACCTGGCTGGAACCACCAGAGGACCAATGGTCCTGTAAACGCTCACCTGAGATTTGGTATATGTACTCAAATGCATTCATACATATACTTGTGTAGATATTAAAAGATTTTTAACATACAAGGGCATGGCAGCCATCTTGGTCATGCGACCTAGATTATTCATATAAAAAGTTTACACTTGCTAAGGATGCTCCACGTGAAGTTTAGCTTTAATTGGCCGAGCGGTTTCAGAGAAGTAGATGTTTCAGTTTGAATATCATGGTCATATACATGTTTACAGCCCCGGGGCAGCGTCAGACAATCCCCTGGGGACAAAATTCTTTCATGTCCATTTACCTGCTCTTAGCAAGTTTTCCATCATTTAATTACATTTTACCAATTTTCCCCATTCAAATGCATGGGCGACCTAAGTTGACCTTGCTGTGAAATAGGTCAAGGTCATCACAGGGTCATGATTTATATATATATTGTAGCCCTTGAGCCCCCAATGCTATGTGCCTAGTTTCAAGGCCCTATGCCTTTGGGTTCTAGAGAAGGAGATTTTTGAAGGTTTTTACCATATATAGGCATGGATGCCATCTTGGTCATGTGACCTACATTATTTATATACACATTCGTTACCCCTTCCTATAGAGGCTTCCTATAAAAAATTGGCTTTGATTTGCCAAGCGGTTTCAGAGATGTTTGAATAGCATGGTCATATACATGTATATAGCCCTGGGGCAGGGGGCATAAAAGCCCCTAGGTCCAAATTTTTTTCATAAACATATATCTCCTGTCCATTTGCCTATTCCGGGCAAGTTTCCCTCATAAAATTACATTTTACCAATTTTCCCCATTCAATTGCATTGGCAACCTAAGTTGACCTTGCTGTAAAATAGGTCAAGGTCAACCAAAGGTCATGATTTATATATACATTGTGACCCTTGAGTCCCCAATGCCTCATACCAAGTATCAAGACCCTAAGCCTGTGGGTTCTAGAGAAGAAGATTTTTAAAGGTTTTTACCATATATGGGCGTGGCGGCCATCTTGGTCATGTGACATACATTATTTATACATATACATTCGCTCCCCCTTCCTATAGAAACTTTCTATGAAATTTGGCTTTGATTGGCCAAGCGGTTTCAGAGAAAAAGACGTTTGAATATCATGGTCATATACATGTATATCCAAAATTTTTTCATAAACATCAATCTCCTGTCCCAAGTGGCATATAACCAAGGGCTATCAAGTCCCTCTATAGACTTAGGGACTACATGGTCTGTGAAAAATCATCAGAAATCTGTTCCATTGGCTTTGTGGGTAACAGTAAAATCCTGTGAAAGCAATCATTTGCTGTGTTTTGTTTATACAAGAAACATTTATCTGTCAAATCACCACAGCTCGATATCTTTAAATCTAGCCCTTATTGCCAGGATAAGGGGATGTATTCATGGGTGTGCAAGGTATTTCCTTTATCCTCCATATGTGATATGTAACTCATGATCAGTCTGCACATATACACATTGTCATTGAAACAGAACAAGATCATATTGACGTGTCTACGGAAGTGTTCTTGATAAATACATGCTTGTCAGTTAGCACTAAGTACCTTTTCACCAACCCCGTCATTTGTTTCAAAGATCTTGGCTATTTAGCATCTGGTTATAATCATTAGCTTGGGAGCATGGCATTAAATGTTAGAAAGGTGCTTGTTAGCCGACAAAATTTCAGCCAATCAGAACATAGGTATCACAGACCTTCTAAGTTTTCTCTTCATAGCCCTTGCTTATTTTGCCACTTGCCTGTCCATTTGCCTATTCCCAGCAAGTTTTCCCTCATAAAATTACATTTTACCAATTTTCCCCATTCAAATGCATTGGCAACCTAAGTTGACCTTGCCGTAGGTCAAGGTCACCCAAAGGTCATGATTTATATATACTTTGTGGCCCTTGAGTTCCCAATGCTACATGCCAAGTTTCAAGATCCTAGGCCTTTGGGTTCTGGAGAAGAAGATTTTTAAAGGTTTTTACCATATATGGGCATGGTGGCCATCTTGGTCATGTGACCTGGATTATTTATATACAATTTCGTTCCCCCTTCCTACAGAGGCTTCACATAAAATTTGGCTTTGACTGGCCTGGCGGTTTCAGAGAAGAAGATCTTTGAAAATGTGGACGACGACAACGACGACGGATCATGGCCATCCTATAAGCTCACCTTGTGAACCTAACGGCTCAGGTGACCTAAAAAGCAATTGTTTTCTAAAGTTAAATGCCAGGAACATGTATGCATAGTTTTATCTTCATAATCCAAACAGTTTCTGATTAGAAGATTTTGTAAGATTTTTTCGAAAATTTACCCTGTTTGGGCCCCAGCAACAAATCAAAACAAGGGATTAGGACAAAGGTAATATGAAACATAGATAACTAAGTACTCAATAAACATTTCAGCATAAACAAAATTCCGCGATGAGATTGAAGAAATAGCCAATTTTCACTTTTCGCAGATATATGTCTCAAAGACAGTCTATGGAAACTGAAAGTAGCCATAGCAACCAGAGTTCTTATCTGACTGGAACAAAAAACAACACTTTTGTAGAGGCTAATGCCAGAAACAATTATGCAAAGTATCAGCTTCATACTGTATCCCAAACAGTTTCAGAGGAGAAGAGTTTGGAAAATTTGCCCTTTTTGGGGCCCCAGCAACCAATCAAAATAAGGACTTAGGGCGAAAGTAATATGAAACATTGAGGAATACTCAATAAACATTTCTGCAAAAGCTAATTCAAATATCTACAATCAGACTGCAGAAATTGCAAATTTCACTTTTCCCATTATAAGTCAATGGAAACTGAAAGATGCCATAGCAACCAGAGTTCTTATCTGACTGGAACAAAGACAACATTTTTGTAGAAGCTAATGACAGGAACATATATGCAAAGGATCAGCTTCATATCCCAAACAGTTTCTGTCAAGTAGATTTTCTAAAAAAAATATCGAAAATTTGCCCATTTTGGGCCCCGGCAACCAAACAAACTAGGTGTTTTCAGAGGAAAACATATGTCCCCCCTCCCTGCGCCAACCCACTTTTAATTTTGTAAATTTTTACATATCACCCTGAAAAATATGTACCAACAGACATATTAAATTATAAAACCAATATATACCAATAGACATTTTAAAATATCACATGTTCTAGCTTTCCATATTTATAAAGTTTGACTCAAGTTAGAGAGCGGAAACGATCAAAATGCAATTTTTAACCTCAATCAAGGCCCATAACTCCAAGGCTGTTTGACGAAATTTACCCATCTACAATCCCAAACCACTCCTTGCCGGCAAAGTTTGAAGAAAATCGGTCAATAACTACTCAAGTTAGAGAGCGGAAACGAACAAAATACAATTTTTAACCTCAATCAAGGGCCATAACTCTAAGGTCCTTTGACGAAATTTACCCATCTACAATCCCAAACCACTCCTTGCTGGTATCAATTAATATGCAAAGTTTGAAAAAAAATCGGACAAAAATTACTTTAGTTAGAGAGCAGAAACGAACAAAATGCAATTTTTAACCTCAATCAAGGGCCATAACTCTAAGGTCCTTTGACGAAATTTACCCATCTACAATCCCAAACCACTCCTTGCTGGTATCAATTAATATGCAAAGTTTGAAAAAAAATCGGACAAAAATTACTTTAGTTAGAGAGCAGAAACGAACAAAATGCAATTTTTAACCTCAATCAAGGGCCATAACTCTAATGTCGTTTGATAAAATTTAACCATCTACATTCCCAAACCACTCCTTGCTGGTATCAATTAATATGCAAAGTTTGAAAAAAAAAAACGGACAAAAATTACTCAAGTTGGAGAGCGGAAACGAACAAAATGCAATTTTTAACCTCAATTAAGGGCCATAACTCTAAGGTCCTTTGACGAAATTTACCCATCTAAAATCCCAAACCACCCCTTGTCGGTATCAACTAATATGCAAAGTTTGAAAAAAATCGGACAAAAATTACTCAAGTTAGCATGGTTAGAGAGCGGAAACGAACAAAATGCAATTTTTAACCTAAATCAAGGGTTATGATAACTCTTAAGGTCGTTTGAAGAAATTTGCCCATCTACAATCCCAAACCACTCCTTGCCGGTATCAACTAATATGCAAAGTTTGAAGAAAATCGGTCAAAAAGTAATCATGTCAGAGAGCGGAAACGAATGAAAACCTGGATTTTCAAACAGTAAATTGCCCTTTGTGACCTTGAAAATTAGGTCAAGGTCACCAAAATCTAATAACTCAATTCGGCTGTCCCAATGAAGTTTCTGTGCAAGTTTAGTCTAAATCCATTCAGTGGTTCAGGAGATATGGTGCAAACAAAAAGCTACGCCGACGCGATCCACACCAAAAACAATATGTCCCCTACCCCTTCAGAGGGGGGACATAAATAAGCGATTAGGACGAATGTCATCTGAAACGTAGGTGACTACTAAATAAACAATTAAGCAAAAACAAAATTCAAATATCTCCTGTCCAATAAGACAGCAAAAATTTGCAATTTTCACTTTTTTCCCTTTATAAGTCTATGGGAAGCATAAGTTGCCATAGCAACCAGAGTTCTTATTCGATCCGAACAAAAAACAGCTTTCTTGATTCCCCCTACCTGTAGATGCTATATGCCAAATATGAAAAGATTTGGCCTCACGGCTTCAGAGGAGATGTCGTTTGAAAATGTTGACAGACGGACGGACAACGGACGCATGTATACCTGCCTATCCTATAAGCTCACCTCTGAGCCTTCGGCTCAGGTGAGCTAATAAAAAGGTGACCGGGGCATTGAACCCTAAGGTTCGAAGTCAAATATGTAGCCAACCCTTATAAGAACATTTGTTCAACTTACAATAATAAGTTAATGGAAAACAATTTAAACAAATGAAATGTTCAGAGGTGTCTTTGATCTTTGATCTCTAGCCCCATCCCCAGGCATGGACCGTGGGGCCTAATGTTATAGCATAAAGGCTTACTGACCCTATAGGGCACCTTTGGTGAGAGTATGAATGGCATCCTTCAAGTGGTTGTCAGTATATGAACGGTAGCACAGTCAATTGCACATTTTTATAGGTGTTCTAGCCCCACCCTAGGCATGGACAGGGCTGGGAAAATACCAGCATTTATAAGAAAAGTCTGTGCTGCTGGCGTTTTTTGGCATTTGCCTGAATGTCCCGACATTTTTGGCATATTTTGGCGTTTAAGACACTGTAAATACATGTATGTCAGAGTAGACACTGAGAAAATCATGGATTTGCTTTTAAAATGACACCAAAGTATATACATGTACATGATTCTGTTATATTTGTTATTTAAAAATATACTACAAATTTGGGTGTAATTAGTTTTTAAAGATGAAAATTGTATTACATGTACAGATGTATGTCTAGATATCCCTATTTTTTCTTTTCTATTTTTTTTGCTCTAAACATGCTAAAGCTCACCTGTTGCCTATGTTAATGAAGTGTGAGAGGGTAAAAATGTATAAATTATATGAAAACAGCTTTATCCAAATTTCTCACCTTTTTTCAGTACACAATAGTTTAGAAATGTTATGACCAAAGCAATGAATAGTGATAATGTGATCATTATGAGTCACATCATGATGAGCAAACCTGTATATGTATTTGTGCATAATTTGTGAAACTTTTGGGCACAGACCATCAGTACAGTATTTATGCATCTGATTAGCTGCTTTGATTTTGCTACATAGGTAGTACAATTCCTCCAGCTTATAAAAACAGAACATCTAAAACCTGTATGGCTGCAAAGCAGGATTTGTGTCAGGAATGGCCAGACATTCAAAGTTTCAAAAGGCATGTTTTGTTACAGCACATTCCAATTTAATATAGATTCTATATGATCAATGCATCTAGATGGATTATCTTGCAGTTAATTTACTTCTTTAATCATGAAGCCCAAACACCAGTTAGTCTAATGTTGAGCTTTTGGAAAGTGACCATATAGAACAAAAGGTAAAATGGTTAAATTTCTGATACATAATCTAATAGAAAAGTCATCATTAAATTTATGCAAACTTTGTGGTGTTTACATGATTCTGAAGTCGGGATGATGACAAATGCAGAACGACTCTCAAAAATGTTGGGCGAGTAAAAAAATAGATTGCAGCCAAGGTTATAAAAAATGACGCTGTATATGTACACATGTACAATATTGTACATATGATTTGACTGAAGATTCTTGCTGTCCACTTGGTGACCTCCAGCCAAGGTAGAGGGTACCACATGTCCTAATGAAATTGTGAATTTACAACACTTTACCTATGACTCCATGTTGTCAGTTGCAGAAACCACAGTATGACCCTGGCACTGTTTCTCATTCATACATGTAGTTTCACTGCTCTCAGTGGATGTCAGTTTGTATTTTTATGCCTAGGGCCTCTAAACAAATGTGTGACGCAACAAATTTTTGTGTAAACAGAGCAAGCGCCCCGAGTTCAAAGGTGCGTGATTATTGTGTAGCGTGAAAAAACGTTCCAAAAGCAAACTGTGAGAATATGAATGTCCAGAGCTGTTGCAGTTTTTCTCAGAAGGACCCCCACATCTCTAGACTAGCATTTCACCAGATAACATATTTGATTAGAATGAACTTTACCGGTCTCTGCTGATTCAGACTAAGTTTTACGGGGAACATTGCTTTTAAATACATTTCAGTTGTGTTTGATTATTTGAAGACATGTTGACTTAATAAAAGAGTTGAGGGTGGGGGGCGCACCACATTTTTTTCAAATAGTAATAGAATAATGGAATCAAATTGATAACAGACCGGTAAAGTACTGGTCAGCCAAGTATTTCTGTTTCTGATGAAAAAAAAAAATAAGTGGAACGCAAACCTTTCTTTTTTTCGCGTTTTCTTGCATCCGTTTCATTTTTGTAAACTTTTAAGGGCCACTTGTTTAATTTATTCATTGTACAAGCCGCTAGAATAAAACCCGGTACCAACGTCCGGGAACCGGGACCAAAATCTGGAACAAATTTTTCTTGACATAAAATGGGTACAACATGCAACTAATAGAATGAAAATTGGATGGCATGTGTGTTTTTATTTCGCAAATTTTTCGAAAATTTTCAGACATTGAGATGGGCTCCCGTGGTGTACATGGTGGGGTGCAGACAACTCGCCACAAAGACATCTCGACCCAGGACAACTCGCCACACATTGAACGGAAGCGGGTCAACTCGGCCTGATGCCAACTCGGCCCCTGAGTCAACTCGGCCCTGGGTCAACTCGGCCGGGTCAACTCGGCCTGGTATTGTTTAAGGTGATATGATGTTGTGCATGTTTTTGACATATTCGTCACATTTATTAGAAACCTATAAAACCCAACATTTGTATAGCTTTATATATTTTACACGAAGTATGGTTCATTTTCTAGATACTATACGGGCCATTTGGGCCAAATGCCTATGTGTGTATTATGATATACGAATGCGTAAATTATGCTACAATTCTGAGAATTTGCTGGGCAGCTGTGCTGTGAGTTGATCAATTAAACCTGTGGAAAAAGTATCACTATCCTCGGCATTTTGAATAATGGAATTTGGAAATCAGAGTTTCCGTTCTTACTTTGTTGTATGTGGGAGAAGACAGGTAAATAAATAAAAATTTCTTGACAGCTTAAAACCAAATCTGGCCAAAGCTGTTTACCCTACATACACGTATGATTTGGGCCTGAATTTACTTATCTATCAAACATATTCACCATTTTTTGCATTATCCGCTGGTTCCCAGCTCACAAAAATCAATAATAGAAATACAGGTAACCAGACCCCCCTGACCTTTTTGATTATTTCTAAGCTAGGAACCAGCGAATAATGCAAAAATGGTAAATATGCGACAATTCACAAAATCTAAATGACTTTAGTCCAACGGGTCGAGCTGACCCGGCCGAGTTGACCCAAGGCCGAGTTGACCCGGATTCCACATTGAACTAGCCACAAGACAATTTGCCCAACATGGAAGACGACTCTCCCCGCATTCATGAGGCAACTCGCCACGTCGGAAAGGCACCGGGTAGCAGTACCGGCTCGTACGACTAGTCAAAGCAGGCTAAACGTACGCGCCCGTATGACTAGTAGTTGTTAATGCATGTTATATGTATGCATAAATATGTGCATCAGAGCTCTTAGAACATCCTATCTATCTTGAATGAACAGTCAATGCAGAACCAAAACGTTGTTTTTGGAGTATTAAATTATACTGCACAGTAATAATGATACCACCATGGAAAAACATAAATACGTATGCGCCTAGTTTTGAACACATCATTGCAAACAGTTTTTTAACTGATCATTCAACGAGCCGTGATTTTGCTAATTCAATAACATACAATACAGCAATCTATGCGTTTACATGCTCACACTGCGGAATTCCATGTTTGACAAAGATTGGGCATGTATCCCGGGGCATGTACCCATTTCGCATTGGATCAGGGCCGGATCCAGAGGCCGAGACTTTGGGGGGCACCAATCAGGCGAGGGGTCAAGGGGGCGCAAAGCCCTGGTGGGGGGTTCAGGGGGGCAAAGCCCCCCGATGCAAAACGATTTTCTGCACTTTAGATGCCTTTAGATGGCTCTCCTTTAAAGAATATTAGCTTATCTTAGCATCTTTCACTTTGGTCATGTTGATTCGAACAGAAATGTCAGTAGAAAATTTACATGTCAGCAAAGTAACCTAAAATTTCACTTACTTAGTAAGTGACCTAAGCACTGGCCCAGATATCTAACTACATCACACTGAAACATCTCTGATTATTTGCATCACTATTCAATAAAGGGAAAATCTGTACACCCTCTTTGGGTTCCTAGTTCGAGTCTCAACATTGAAAGTATGGTGACTCCCGTTGATGGCATGTCTTTGGGTAAAGTGTAGCACAATGGTGTGCCCCATCCCACCTGTGCAAAGATATTAGGTCAAAAGAGGACGCCCTTCGTCACAGTCTTCACACAAAAATCAGGTGCCCTCTCTCCAAACCCAAACAAGGAAAAGTTTGCCGAAAGCATCACATACATATGTGTACTTTAAGTGTGCTCATACAAAATTAATGTATAATCCAAAGAATAATTGTGCCTCACCCCCGTCAGTCGTGTGTCCCACCCCTCACTACCCACCAGTGTACATTCCCATCTGTGCTATCACAGGAAAAGCTAACAAAAAAGAAAAAGAAAACTGTTTTCGCTGGATGAAAATAGAATTAGGGCACTGCGGTCTGTTTCTTTTTGAGAGAATGATATTTAATGACTAGTTGCATTATAAGTTAACGGCACCTAGTGTGATAGGCTATCAATCATTTTCATTATGTTGTCCAACATCAAACGACGTGGCAAACGAACCATATTCCTTTTCATAATCTCTTATTTCACCAATTAGTCACAGGGGAATTACCCGTCCAATAAAATTAGTCGTTGTAACTTCCATTGAGCCCAGTGGGGTGCAAATCTGGTTTGTGGTAATGTGCAGTAAGCATGGTATGTGGTAAAGATAACAAATATCATTAACTAGATAAGTACTTCCAGGGGCACAAGAACTACAACAGACACAGTTACAACTTATTAATTTGGGGCACTAGAAAAATATGCTAACTTATTATAAAAATTTGGGCACATAAAAATGCCATTACTTGCAGGACAAATAGGGGTCAGCAAGTACCTCTATCATACCTATACGCACAGGTGGGGTCAATAAGTACTTCTAGAATATCTATAGGGCAGGTGGGGTACACAAGAAATTCTAGTATACCTATTAGGACAGGTGGGGGTCAATAAGTACCCTAGCATACCTCTACGGACATATGGGGGTCAGTAAGTACCTCTAGACTAGCCATATGGACAGGTGGGGTAAGTAAGTACCTCTTGTATATCTCTACAGACAAATGGGGGTCAGTAAGTACCTCTACCATACATCTACGGACAGGTGGATTTAATAAGTACCTCTACGGACAGGTGGTGGTCAGTAAGTACCTCTAGCATATCTATGCGGTCAGTTGGTGTCAGTAGGTACATCTAGCATAGCTATACGGACAGGTGGGGGAAAGTAAGTAATTCTAGCATACCTATACAGAGAGTTGGTGGTCAGGAGGTACCTCTAGCATACCTTTACGGACAGGTGGGGTCAGTAAGCACCTCTAGCATACCTATACGGACATGGGGGGTCAGAAATTATCTAAAGCATACATGTACTGACAACTGGGGGTCAGAATGTACATACACGTTTTGGTCAGTAAGTACCTCTTGCATACAAACGGATAGGTGGGGGTCAGTATGTACCTATAGCATACATATACAGACTGGTAGGGGTCAGTAAGTACCTCTAGCATAACTTTACACACAGGTGGGGGACAGTAAGTAGCTCTTGCATACCTCTACGGACAGGTGGTTGCCAGTAAGTACATTTAGCATATTTATACGGTTAGGTGGGGGAAAGTAAGTACCTCTAGCATATCTATACGAACAGGTGGTGGTAAATAAGTACCTATGGAATACCTATACAGACAGGTGGGGGTAATAAAGTTCATCTAGCATACATCTACGGACAAGTGGAGATCAGTACGTAACTCTAACATACCTCTATGGACTAATTCTAGCATACCTCTACGGACAAATGGGGATCAGTAAGTACCACAAGCATACCTATATGGACAAGTTGGGGTCAGTAAGTACATCTAGCATACCTATACGGACGGGGGAAAGTTAGTACCTCTAGTATACATATACGAAAAGGTGGAAGTCAGTACGTACCTTTCGCCTACCTGTACGGACAGGTAGGGGTCATTTAGTACTTAAAACATACCTATACGAACAGGAGGGGTCAGTAAGTACCGCTAGCATACGTTTACAGACAGGTGGGGGCTAATACGTACCTCTAGCATATCTATACGAACAGGTGGGGGTCAGTAAATACCCGTACTCTTACATATCTATACAGACAGGTTGGGGTAAGTAACTACATCTAACATACCTCTAGGGACAGTTAGGGGTCAGTATCTACATCTAGCATACCACTACGGATAGGTGTGGGTCAGTAAGTACCTCTAGAATACCTATACGTATAGATGTGGGACAGTAAGTACCTAGCATTCCTATACGGAGTGTAGGGTGTCAGTAAGTACCTCTAACATACCTATACGGACAGGTTTGGATAAATAAGTACCTCTAGCATACCTCTACGGACAGGTGGGGGTCAGTAAGTACCAATAGCATACCTAAACGAACAGGTTGGGGTCAGTAAGTACCCTTAGCCTACCTATGCGGCAGACGGGGGTCAGTTAGTACCTCTAGCATACCTCTACGGACAGGTGGGGGTCAGTAAATGCCTCTAGCATACCTATACTAACAAGTGGGGTTCAGTAAGTACCTCTAACATATTGTCTCAGTAAGTACCTGTAGCATACCTCTACAGACAGGTGGGAGTCAGTAAGTACCTCAAGCACACCTCTACGTACAAGTTGGGGTCAGTTAGTACCTCTAGTTTACCTCAACGGACAAGTGGGGCCAGTAAGTACCTCTAGCATACCTATACGGACAGGCAGGGGTCAGTAAGTACCTCGAGCATACAACTACTGTCAGGACTGGGTAAGTTCGTACCTCTAGCATACCTATATGAACAGATGGGGGTCAGTATGTACCTCTAGCATAAATATATGGACATGTGGGGTCAGTAAGTACCTCGAGCATACATATAAGGACAGATTGGGGTCAGTAAGTACCTCTAGCGTACCCATATAGACATGTGGGGGTAAGCAAGTACCTCTAACATACCTCTACGATCAGGTTGGGGTAAGTAAGTACCTCTAGCATATATCCACGGACAGGTGGGGGTCAGTAAGTACCTCTAGCTTACCTCAACGGACAGGTGGGGTCAGTAAGTACCTCTAGCATACCTATACGGACAGACAGGGGTCAGTAAGTACCTCGAGCATACAACTACTGTCAGGACTCGGTAAGTTCGTACCTCTAGCATACCCATATGAACAGATGGGGGTCAGATGTATGCTAGAAGTACTTACTGACCCCCTACTGTCATTTTATATATTCTAGAGATATTAACTGACTCCTTCCAGTACGAATATGTATGCTGGATGCACTTTCTGACACCCTCCTGTTCGTATATGTATGCTAGAGCTACTTACTGGCTCTATTTCGTCAGTATATGTATTGCTAGAGGTTCTTACTGTGCCAGTCTGTCCGTATAGGAATGCTAGAGGTACTTACTGCCGCCCTCCTGTCCGTATATGTATGGTATATTTATTTCCTAACAACCTCCTGCCAGTATAAGTATGCAAGAGGTACCAACTGACCCCTACCTGTCCGTATATAATCGCTAGAGGTACTTTTTAAACCCAACTATCGGTAGAGGTATGCTAGAGGTACTTACTGACTCCCACTTGTCGGGATATATATGCTAGAGATACTTACATGTACTGACCCCCAGCTGTCTGCAGAGGTATGCTACAGGTACTTTACCCCACCTGTCCGTATAGGTATGCTAGAGGTACTTACTTACCCCCAACTGTCCGTATAGGTAAGCTAGAGGTACTTTAATACCACCACCTGTCCGTATAGGTATACTGGAGGAATTTGCTGATCCCCTCCTGTCCTTAAAGGTATGCTAGAGGTACTTACTGGTCCCCACTGGTCCGTATAGGTATGCTAGAGGTACTTAATGAACTCCATCTGTCGTGTAGGTATGCTAGAGGCTCTTACTGACCTCCACCTGGCCGTATAGGTATGGTAGAGGTTCTTACTGACCTAGACCTGGACGTATAGGTATGCTAGAGTTTCTTACTGACCTCCACCTTGTCGTATACGTATGCTAGAGGTTCTTACTGACAACCACCAGGCCGTATAGTAATGCTAGAAGTAATAAATGACCTCCACCTGGCCGTATAGTTATGCCAAAAGTTCTTACTGACATCCACCTGGCCGTATAGGTATGCTAGAGGTACTTACTGACCTCCACCTGTCCGTATATGTATGCTAGAGGTACTTACTGACCTCCACCTTGCCATATAGTTATGCTAGAGTTTCTTACTGGCCTCCACCTGGCCGTATAGGTATGCTAGAGGTACTCAATGACCTCCAACTGGCCGCAGAGGTATGCTAGTGGTACTTACTGACCTCCACCTGGCCGTATAGGTATGTTAATGGTACTTAATGACCTCCACCTGGCCGTATAGGTATGCTAGAGGTACTAACTGACCTCCACATGGCCGTTTATGTATGTTGGAGGTTCTTACTGACCTCCACCTGGCCGTATTGTTATGCTAGAGTTCCTTGCTGGCCTCCACCTGGCCGTATAGCTATGGTAGAGGTTCTTACTGACCTCCACCTGTCCGTATAGGTATGATAGAGGTTCTCACTGACCTCCACCTGGCCGTATAGGTATGCTAGAGGTACTTACTGACCTCCACCTGTCCGTATAATGCTAGAGGTTCTAACTGACCTCCAACTAGCCGTATATGTATGCTAGAGGTACTTACTGACCTCCACCTGGCCGTATAGTTATGCTAGAGTTTCTTACTGGCCTCCACCTGGCCGTATAGGTATGATAGAGGTACTCAATGACCTCCAACTGGCCGCATGGGTATGCTAGAGGTACTCACGGGCGTCCACCTGGCCATATAGGTATGCTAATGGTACTTACCTCCACCTGGTCGTATAGGTATGCTAGATGTTCTTACTGACCTCCACCTGGCCGTATGGGTATACTAGAGGTACTTACTGACTTCCACTTGGTGGTATAGGGATGCTAGAGGTTCTTATTGACAACCACCAGGCCGTATATGTAGGCTAGAGGTACTTATTGACCTCCACCTGGCCGTATAGGTATGCTAGAGGTTCAAACTGACCTCCATCTGGCCGTATAGTATGCTAAAGGTACTTACTGACCTCCACCTGGCCGTATAGGTATGCTAGAGGATCTTATTGATCTCAACCTGGCCTTATAGGTATGCTAGATCTACTTACTGACCTCCACCTGGCCGTATAGGTATACTAGATGTACTAACTGACCTCCACCTGGTCGTATAGGTTTGCTTGGAATTCTTACTCACCTCTACCCGGCCGTATAGGTATGCTGGAGGTTCAAACTGACCTCCATCTGGCCGTATAGTATGCTAAAGGTACTTACTGACCTCCACCTGGCCGTATAGGTATGCTAGAGGATCTTATTGATCTCCACATGGCCGTATAGGTATGCTAGATCTACTTACTGACCTCCACCTGGCCGTATAGGTATACTAGATGTACTAACTGACCTCCACCTGGTCGTATAGGTTTGCTTGAAATTCTTACTCACCTCTACCCGGCCGTATAGGTATGCTGGAGGTTCTTACTGACCTCCACTTGGCCGTATAGGTATGATAGATGTACTTACTGACGTCCACATGGCCGTATAAGTATGCTAGATGTACTTTCTTACCTCCACTTGGTCGTTTAGGTATGCTAGAGGTACTTTCTGACCTCCACTGTGCCGTATAGGTATGGTACAGGTTCTTACTGACCTCCAACTTGCCGTATAGGTATGCAAGAGGTACTGACTGACCTCCACCTGGCCGTATAGGTATGCTAGAGGTACTTACTGACCGCCACCTGGCCGTATAGGTATGCTAGAGGTTCTTACTGACCTCCACCTGGCCGTATAGGTATACTAGATTGACTTACTGACCTCCACCTGGTCGTATAGGTTTGCTAGAAATTCTTACTCAACTCTACTTGGCTGTATAGGTATGCTAGAGGTTCTTACTGACCTCCACCTGGCCGTATAGGTATGCTAGAAGTACTAACTGACGTCCACCTGGTCGTATAGGTATGCTAGAGGTACTTACTGACCTTCACCTGGCCGTATAGATATGTTAGAGGTTTTTCTTACTGACCTCTTCCTGGCCGTATAGCTATGCTAGAGGTATTTACTGACCTCCACCTGGCCGTATAGGTATGCTAGACGTTCTTACTTACCTCCACCCGGCCGTATAGGTATGCTTAAGGTACTTTCTAACCTCCACCCGGCCGTATAGGTATGCTAGAGGTACTTACTGACCTCCACCTGAGCGTGTATGTATGCTAGAGGTACTTACTGACCTCCTCCTGGCCGTACAGGTATGTTAATGGTACTTAATGACCTCCACCTGGCCGTATAGGTATGCTAGAGGTACTAACTGACCTCCACATGGCCGTTTATGTATGTTGGAGGTTCTTACTGACCTCCACCTGGCCGTATTGTTATGCTAGAGTTCCTTGCTGGCCCCCACCTGGCCGTATAGCTATGGTAGAGGTTCTTACTGACCTCCACCTGTCCGTATAGGTATGATAGAGGTTCTCACTGACCTCCACCTGGCCGTATAGGTATGCTAGAGGTACTTACTGACCTCCACCTGTCCGTATAATGGTAGAGGTTCTTACTGACCTTCACCTGGCCGTATAGGTATGCTAGAGGTTCTAACACCTCCAACTAGCCGTATATGTATGCTAGAGGTACTTACTGACCTCCACCTGGCCGTATAGTTATGCTAGAGTTTCTTACTGGCCTCCACCTGGCCGTATAGGTATGATAGAGGTACTCAATGACCTCCAACTGGCCGCATGGGTATGCTAGAGGTACTCACGGGCGTCCACCTGGCCGTATAGGTATGCTAATGGTACTTACCTCCACCTGGTCGTATAGGTATGCTAGATGTTCTTACTGACCTCCACCTGGCCGTATGGGTATACTAGAGGTACTTACTGACTTCCACTTGGTGGTATAGGGATGCTATAGGTTCTTATTGACAACCACCAGGCCGTATATGTAGGCTAGAGGTACTTATTGACCTCCACCTGGCCGTATAGGTATGCTAGAGGTTCTTACTGACCTCCACCTGGCCGTATAGGTATGCTAGAGGTTCAAACTGACCTCCATCTGGCCGTATAGTATGCTAAAGGTACTTACTGACCTCCACCTGGCCGTATAGGTATGCTAGAGGATCTTATTGATCTCAACCTGGCCTTATAGGTATGCTAGATCTACTTACTGACCTCCACCTGGCCGTATAGGTATACTAGATGTACTAACTGACCTCCACCTGGTCGTATAGGTTTGCTTGAAATTCTTACTCACCTCTACCCGGCCGTATAGGTATGCTGGAGGTTCTTACTGACCTCCACTTGGCCGTATAGGTATGATAGATGTACTTACTGACGTCCACATGGCCGTATAGGTATGCTAGATGTACTTTCTTACCTCCACTTGGTCGTTTAGGTATGCTAGAGGTACTTTCTGACCTCCACTGGGCCGTATAGGTATGGTACAGGTTCTTACTGACCTCCACCTTGCCGTATAGGTATGCAAGAGGTACTGACTGACCTCCACCTGGCCGTATAGGTATGCTAGAGGTACTTACTGACCGCCACCTGGCCGTATAGGTATGCTAGAGGTTCTTACTGACCTCCACCTGGCCGTATAGGTATACTAGATTGACTTACTGACCTCCACCTGGTCGTATAGGTTTGCTAGAAATTCTTACTCACCTCTACTTGGCCGTATAGGTATGCTAGAGGTTCTTACTGACCTCCACCTGGCCGTATAGGTATGCTAGAAGTACTAACTGACGTCCACCTGGTCGTATAGGTATGCTAGAGGTACTTACTGACCTTCACCTGGCCGTATAGGTATGTTAGAGGTTTTTCTTACTGACCTCTACCTGGCCGTATAGCTATGCTAGAGGTACTTACTGACCTCCACCTGGCCGTATAGGTATGCTAGACGTTCTTACTTACCTCCACCCGGCCGTATAGGTATGCTTAAGGTACTTTCTAACCTCCACCCGGCCGTATATGTATGCTTGAGGTACTTACTGACCTCCACCTGAGCGTGTATGTATGCTAGAGGTACTTACTGACCTCCTCCTGGCCGTATAGGTATGCTTGAGGTACTTACTGACCTCCTCCTGGCCGTATAGGTATGCTAGAGGTTCTTACTGACCTCCACCTGGCCGTATAAGTATGCTAGAGCTACTTACTGACCTCCACCTGGCCGTATAGGTATGCTAGAGGTACTTACTGACCTCCACCTGGCCGTATAAGTATGCCAGAGGTGCTTACTGACCTCCACTTGACCGTATAGGTACGCTAGAGGTACTTACTGACCTCCACCTGGCCGTATAGGTATGCTAGAGGTTCTTACTGCTCTCCTCCTAGCCGTATAGGTATGCTAGAGGTTCTTACTGACCTCCACCTGGCCGTATAAGTATGCTAGAGGTACTTACTGACCTCCACCTGACCGTATAGGTATGCTAGAGGTACTTACTGACCTCCACCTGGCCGTATATGTATGCTAGAGGTACTTACTGACCTCCACCTGACCGTATAGGTATGCTAGAGGTTCTTACTGATTCTCAACAGTCTGTGTAGGTATGCCATTGCTACTGACTGGATCCCAACTGTTAGAAGATGTATGGTAGACGTACGTACTGGCTTCCTACTGTCAATAGAGTTATGGTAGAGGTACTGACTGACCCCAAACCGTTTGAGGTACGACAGAGGTACCTACCCAGATAGCACGTATACATTGGCCCTCTATTGGCCCATCGGACGCCGCACGATTGGCCCATGGTTGTAAATATTGAATGGGCCAACCTAGCGTTTGCTCATCGGCCCATTTTTGGCCCATAACATTGTTTCGACATTGGGCCAATGCCGGGAGGTTTTGCATTTTTTGTTGGCCCATCACTGTTTGAATGTGCTCATTACAAGCTATCGACGATGTATTTCTATCGCATATGTCCACTCGGTACAGTTTCTTGATCTGCAGCACCACGGTGACAGTCGAGCTTGGTCTCTTGGCTTTGGAGAAGGTAAACTCTTCATTTTTCGTTTTCTCTGTGCTGGATAACTGACGACTGGTTTTCTGAAAACAAACGAATAAATACAGCACCATGACAAAAACATAAAATAGCCTCATTTATGCAACATTTTAACGCGTGCATTTTATCTCATAAAGAAATAGCTGTTAAAGAAATACATGTTAAAACTAAAACCTCTTTGTAGCAACGAAGTGTGATGGCTAAAGGAAATAAAACAGTGAATTATATTATATAAAATCAATTATGTTTACGTAACTGCCTTTAATAAGATGGAGAAATGAGCTTGATAATTAATGCAAAAAATATAAATAAAACTTACCTTCTAAACCTCAGTGTGTCTGTTTCCTAACATGCAAAACTGACTTCTCTAAAACTTCATGCGAAACACCTGTTAATAATTCTCACATGCCTGAGAAATTTTCTCGTTGCTATGACAACTGATGTACTCTTGTACTCTGGCTGGAGCAGCGAAGCAAATAATAAACCACAATATTATGAAAAGACGTGTTACAGTGAAAAAGATGTTAACTTCAATTTTGCTCCCATTGCTTACTAAATGTTTACAGATTAGATATACTGTAAGTTTAAATGGCCTGATCAAGGAAGTAACTGCTTATTAAGATAATGGTTTTAAAATCATTGATGGTGATTTACATATAAATCATAATTATTATTTATGATTGATATATAAATTGAAACTATGAAAAAAACCGGACTGTCTCTTTATTGAATAAGATTTAAAGACAGTAATTAATCGATTACAAATTAACACCGGTCAGTATTTAATCATATACGAATCGGCCAATGATATGCCAACCATCGGCCGACGGAAAGTGTACACGACAAGTTTTTATTTATTTTCTAAGGCTCCTTTGTATGAGCCTTGTCATACATGGTCACTACAGTCAGCACTTTCCCTCAATTCGAACTTAAACTAGTATGCATTAATTACTAAACTATATTAAAAATGAAGAGAAAAGAAGAAAAAAATCCTATACTATTCCAGCATGCACATAACATCAACGAGCGCTGTGTGCCTGCTGGGTATAATGGCTAACAAATATTGGGCCACTCTTGTTTCTGTGAAAGAAAATCACTTTCATGATCCGTTGCAGTAACAGATCCTTTGCCAAAGTTGGGCCAACGTCGGCAAATATTGCATGTGAATGCACTACCACGCCAACATTGGCCCAATCATGTACATGCGACCGCAACCAAATGCCAATTACCCAATCAATATGCATTGTTGGCCCAATGATATTTGCTATCTGGGTACTTGTACCATACTGTCAATAGATCTATATTTAGGGTACCTTCGGGTACAATACTGATATCCTTATTACTAATGAGTCGACGCGTGACAAAACCAACAATTTGCGTTTCCGACAATGTCAAATGCAAACCGGGCTGCGCAGCCACAGAAGATGGCTAGGAAATTGAAATTTTCACTTTTGAGAAATAGTGGGATTGTACTAACAGTGTAGCAAAAACAAAGGCACTGATCAGCTTCACGGCTACCACGAAGTTGATCTGCGCCTTTGTTTTTGCATATGCAACTTGTTGGTTTTCTCATGCAGTGGCTCTAATTATTTTAAAAAGGGCGTTTATAATTTGTAGTTTTGTTTTTTTCCACTTGGCCCCGTAGGCTCATTGCACCAGTTCTTGATCGTTGCTTGCTATTACTTTTTCAAGGACTGGACGCATCAGTCCCTTAAAAGCAGGTTCTTTAAAATCTTAGGGCAAGAAAACAGGGCTCATCACAAGGACCCACTTGAATCTCCCAGAATTTCGAACTCCTCCGAGATCTCATGGCTGTCCTTGTTACATGAAAGAATGATGAAGATCAGATCTAAAATGTAGGTGCTAGATTGTTCACAACACTTAACAGCCATTTTCAAATGCTCAAGGGCAGGTAACTCCGCAGTCCATGGTCAAATCTCAATAAATTTCAAAGTTATCCGAGATCTTATTGCTGTCATTGTTACCTGCAAAAATGAAGAAGATCCGATCAGAAATGAAGGCGCTAGAGTGTTCACAACATCTCTCCCATTGTAAGTCAATGGGGATTTGCTCAAACGCTCAAGAGCAGCTAACTCCGCAGTCAATGATCGAATCTCGCCGAATTTAGACCTCATCCGACATCTTATGACTGTCCTTGTTGACTGCAAGAATGAAGAAGATCTGATAAAAATGTAGGCGCTAGAGTGCAAACAAGGGTTTTCTCATTGTAACCCTATGGGAGCTATCTGTTGCCATGGAAACCAGAGTTTTGATCCTACCTAGTCAAAAATCTTATGCAGTCAATCCCCCACCACAGTGGTGCTTCTGATGAAGTTTGGTTGCAATCGACTTTCTAGTCTATGAGATATTTAAGTTCGAAATTGTGGACGACGGACGAAGACGGACGACGGACGGACGCCGGACCATTTAGTAAAATATAAGCTCACCTTGTGAGCCTTCGGCTCATGTGAGCTCACTATAATAATAATAATAATAATAATAATAATAATAGGGATTTCCTGTATAAAAATTCATGGGAGGGAGGTAATTATTTTCCAGAAAAAATACTTATTATTTGACCATGACTTTTCAATATAAATTGACACAACTGACTTAGATATGAGACCAAATCATCCGCTTCAAGCAAAACTTTGGGAACCATACTAATTTTCATGATCATGGATTATCTCCTGTGCCAATACAAAATCAAAATTTATTTTGGTCATATATATGTATATATTCTATACATGAATTTCAACTTTTATCTTTACCACAATTTAAGACAGACACTCTACTCAAATGTAACATTTTCCCTTGATAATATGACCCGCTGTCTACAAATATATGCTGAGAATACACTATGCTACTCAGCCACATTGGAGTGAAACAAAGTACCGTGCAGGTTAACCACCCGATCTAGGTACTAGATACTTTGCTACATGTACGTAGCAAAAAGAAGGCACTGTTCACCTACGCATTGTCTATTTCTAGTGAATCGTCTCTTGAATTGTCTACAACCAGGGTACAATTCAAGTAGACACCACTATAATAATTCAACTTAGTATCGTACACACATGCCTTAAGACAGTTTGTGTCATTTTAGCTTTTATTTTGTAACAATGACAATTTATATGCGCATCAATCTTTTAGAACATGCATTTAACTAGCTTAATCACCACCATTGAAAGAGTCCAGAATGCTGGTAAGTCGAACAAAAAGATCGAGTGCTTCTTGCTCGTACTTTGGAACGCTGGCATCAGGCATAATTTCATGTACTATTTGTACAAACTCCGCTGTACATGGGAGACGAGACTCAGGTCGGCCAATACCGTAGATTTCTTTGCATGCTTCTATCTCCTCTAAGTCAGCGATTGTGCCATAGCTATCAGTATGATAGAACTCTGGGTTAAAGTACATAACATCCGGCTTGCCTTTGGGACCCTCTGCATTTCTCTTTGCTGATATGGTATGTGTATTCCATTCTTTTACGACATTGTCGAGCTCGGTCTGGATAATCCCCATAAAACAAAATTTCAAGCACTCACAGTGTAATGGATTCCCGTCATCATACACACCTGAATCCCTCAAATCTTTAAAATATGTTATCCACCAATCAGTGTTTTGCTTCCGCAGAATTGACCACCATGCTTCAATACGCTGATTGGACGTGCTTTTACCCAAGATAATACTGTTCAACCCTGCAAATCTGTCTTCGCAATTATACCTGAAAAATGGCTGTAGAAGTTTTAAGGTTGAATTTTCTGTTCCTTTGTCACATCTCAAAATGCGTGGAACACACGCGTGTTTTTCAACGCATTTTAAATAATATTCTGCTATTATCAATGGATCATTATTTGTTACTGCAACTTGTAACCAAAGGATTCTACGGCTAAATCCATCTATAGCCCCATGAATAGCAAATCCGAAAGGCTTCAATTTATCGTACCCGTCTAAATGCCGTAAAAAGTTGGGTCCTGGGCAGCTGTATTTTCTCCTTAATAGTCTTTTAGCTTTCCTCCTGTTTACACCATCAGCGTCAATAAGCCACATAAGTTCTAAAACTGTATCCCTTCGTACTCGAATATCATGCTCATGCATCAATCTCTTCCACATACTGCGGTAACCAAGCCCTTTTCCAGATCCATTTATTTCGTAAATTATGGCAGCTATTACATCGGCTATAGGTGTATATACCCCAAGTCTTCGTTTAAGTCCCATCTGTCGAAGTAACCGTTTGAGGTGTCGAAGACTCAATCTAATTCCATGACTACATAATAAAGACATTAATATTTCTTTATATGTGTAGCCTAAACAAAAGTAACGACGAATAAGTGTTTGGCGGTCTGTTTCATTCAAATATACTGCTGGCTGATAGTCAGAATTCTCTCGGGGAACAGTTTCTGGTACATCACCCATCTCTACCTAAAACAACAATATGAAATAAGTTATATCGAGTATTCGTCCTACAGATTCACTGTGCCCCGTAGAATCGCAGAATGAGATATTATTAAATGCAGATTGAATAAGAAAAACAGCTGAAAAATATGACACAGAGAAACAAATAGGCTTTCAAGAAAACATACAAAAAGTTACCATTATCGCGCAACTTTAATCCCAAATCCGCTCATTCAATGGGCATTGTCTCATTCTGCGATTGTATGGGACACAGAGAATCTATAGGGTGTACATTTTGTAATTTGTACTTCTGATGTAATATTCAAAGTATACATTATGCACCAGATACGAGTCATAATATGAGAATAAACTGAGGGTCTAGATGGAGTTAAATGATTATTGAATAATGGCCTTTATTTTGCAATGCTCATATCACTGAACTGCGGTGCTAAGTGCAAATTTCCCCATTCTCCCAATGTCAAGGAAAGTCTTAGATTCAAATTTTCAAAGAAAAAACGGGTTTCTTGGGGCTTATGTTCCCCAACTCCCCATCATTTAGATAACAATATCACCGGTCTGCGATGCTTGGACTTAAGTCCCTTCCCACTTTACACTTTACAATCATTTAAGTCCCTTCCCACCCCCTCAACCACTCACTATCAAGGAAAGCCTTTAATTTTATTTCTCAAAATGCCTTTATCTCCGAATGCGAAGGGGGTTCTCCTTAATCCCCCTTATATTAACATAGCATAGTCCCTAATACCATTGACCTTTAATGCTAAGACCTTTCCTCCCTTCCCCAGACTCCCTTCTATAGATATAAACTCCACTTCCAGAGGTATACGTTCTAGTATGCCTCTGATCTACTTCTTGTAAATAGTTTTAATGGCCCATCCCAAATGTTTTTCCCTTTGCTAAATTCAAAATTTAGCACCCACCACACACCTGAGGTGATGATCAGAAAATGATCGACTCAGTAACAGAAGATAGATAGACTTAATAACATAGTGCCTCTGGTTTTTGAGGGTCATATCGCCCCACAGAACCCTCTTCTATAGACGTAGCAATGTTCGAGATATCACTGACTTGTGAAGTGTGATGTTAAGACCCAAGTACCTTCCCCTGCCTCAATGTAAAGAAAAGCCATTCACTTTATTTATTTTTTCAAAATACATTGGATTTCGGGATGGGGGGACGGGGGTGCTATCAGTGAGGTCTTTAGTTTGTGACTCCCTTGCACTGTATCGAAGTAAGCTTAAAAGTCTATAAATGCTGAAGACGAACAACACTGCAAGGGTAGGTTTCGAACCCTGCCCCTCGCACTCAAGACCGACTTGAGCCACAGCGCTCATAGGTAATATCACCGATATCTACATTAATTGCTGGTTTACAGCTAGCATAAAATCAATATTGGAAGAGCTGGTAAACAGCATTTGACCACCCCATTATGTGATTGGTCAATAATGGGGGGGGGGGGGGGGGGCAGTGGTTAGCTGTAAAAAAATCCAATATTGATTTACTGCACACAGCGAACCAGCTAATTAATGTAGATACATGTATGGTGAATAAGAACGATTGAGTTTGATTGGTTTGGCAAGGGTGAGCTGTAAAACTACATGTTAATGAACAGCACGCACCCTTTATAAAAATGACAACCACATCACATCACTCGGTGCAAATGCAACACCAGTATTGTGTGTTTACAAAAGTCAACATATTCATGGCATCAAAGGTTTCTGTCTTGTCACCGTCAGATCGAGTGTACATGTCGTACAGTTATATTCAGCTGACATGATTAACTTATATGTGTAAACTACAAATAGCTCTATAAGTCATTTTATTCTTAAAAATGCGCATTTACCGGTTACTTTGCTGCTCTCTAGCTTCAAAGAGTTGTCTGTATTAATCCTTGATTACCGTCGGCGTCGGCAGATGCAATGATTCTAACCAAATATAGTATTCAATGAGTTATTAAACTGACAAACAATTCATACTTTGATTCATTTGTTTATACAGAAGCCATATTGAATTCTAATGTGGTCACATGACCGGTGTAACCAATTGTTATTAAGAAACCTTGCTCTCAGTGTAAAACAAAAACAGATGTACAAAAGAACACATCTGATTTTAACCAGGCACGCACGCATGCAAACATGCACAGAGCCATGCAAAGACAGACATACGGATGGACGGTATTCTATCTGCGCATGCGTACACATACACATGCTCAAGCATGTATGTCAACATACAAACATAGAAGTTAGAAGTTAGAAGTAAGAAGTTAGAAGTTAGAAGTTAGAAGTTAGAAGTAAGAAGTTAGAAGTTAGAAGTTAGAAGTTAGAAATAAGGAAACACCAGGTCCTACACACGTGCCAGTGCGCATGCACGACCGAGTACGCATGCATACACGCACACATACACTAGCACGAACATACGTACATGCAGAGGTGAATACTAACGAGTATGCATGCAAGCGCACGTGTGCACGCTTGCACGTGCGCCTCCTTTCGGACTTAGGCACAAGTGGATTGGGATGCTTATATGCACATTCGAACACGCGCACGCACGCACGGATGCACAGAGCCATGCACAGACAGACGTACGGACGGACGGACGGTATGGTATCTTCGCATGCGCAAACATACACATGCTCAAGCATGTATGTGAACATACAAACATAGAAGTTAGAAGTTAGAAGTTAGAAGTAAGAAGTTAGAAGTTAGAAGTAAGAAGTTAGAAGTTAGAAGTTAGAAATAAGGAAACACCAGGTCCTACACACGTGCCAGTGCGCATGCACGACCGAGTACGCATGCATACACGCACACATGCACTAGCACGAACATACGTACATGCAGAGGTGAATACTAACGAGTATGCATGCAAGCGCACGTGTGCACGCTTGCACGTGCGCCTCCTTTCGGACTTAGGCACAAGTGGATTGGGATGCTTATATGCACATTCTCACACCCGCACGCACGCACGGATGCACAGAGCCATGCACAGACAGACGTACGGACGGACGGTATGGTATCTGCGCATGCGCAAACATACACATGCTCAAGCATGTATGTGAACATACAAACATAGAAGTTAGAAGTTAGAAGTTAGAAGTAAGAAGTTAGAAGTTAGAAGTTAGAAGTAAGAAGTTAGAAGTTAGAAGTTAGAAGTTAGAAATAAGGAAACACCAGGTCCTACACACGTGCCAGTGCGCATGCACGACCGAGTACGCATGCATACACGCACACATACACTAGCACGAACATACGTACATGCAGAGGTAAATACTAACGAGTATGCATGCAAGCGCACGTGTGCACGCTTGCACGTGCGCCTCCTTTCGGACTTAGGCACAAGTGGATTGGGATGCTTATATGCACATTCTCACACCCGCACGCACGCACGGATGCACAGAGCCATGCACAGACAGACGTACGGACGGACGGTATGGTATCTGCGCATGCGCAAACATACACATGCTCAAGCATGTATGTGAACATACAAACATAGAAGTTAGAAGTTAGAAGTTAGAAGTAAGAAGTTAGAAGTTAGAAGTTAGAAGTAAGAAGTTAGAAGTTAGAAGTTAGAAGTTAGAAATAAGGAAACACCAGGTCCTACACACGTGCCAGTGCGCATGCACGACCGAGTACGCATGCATACACGCACACATACACTAGCACGAACATACGTACATGCAGAGGTGAATACTAACGAGTATGCATGCAAGCGCACGTGTGCACGCTTGCACGTGCGCTTCCTTTCGGACTTAGGCACAAGTGGATTGGGATGCTTATATGCACATTCTCACACCCGCACGCACGCACGGATGCACAGAGCCATGCACAGACAGACGTACGGACGGACGGTATGGTATCTGCGCATGCGCAAACATACACATGCTCAAGCATGTATGTGAACATACAAACATAGAAGTTAGAAGTTAGAAGTTAGAAGTAAGAAGTTAGAAGTTAGAAGTTAGAAGTAAGAAGTTAGAAGTTAGAAGTTAGAAATAAGGAAACACCAGGTCCTACACACGTGCCAGTGCGCATGCACGACCGAGTACGCATGCATACACGCACACATACACTAGCACGAACATACGTACATGCAGAGGTGAATACTAACGAGTATGCATGCAAGCGCACGTGTGCACGCTTGCACGTGCGCCTCCTTTCGGACTTAGGCACAAGTGGATTGGGATGCTTATATGTACATTCTCACACCCGCACGCACGCACGGATGCACAGAGCCATGCACAGACAGACGTACGGACGGACGGTATGGTATCTGCGCATGCGCAAACATACACATGCTCAAGCATGTATGTGAACATACAAACATAGAAGTTAGAAGTTAGAAGTAAGAAGTTAGAAGTTAGAAGTTAGAAGTAAGAAGTAAGAAGTTAGAAGTTAGAAGTTAGAAGTTAGAAATAAGGAAACACCAGGTCCTACACACGTGCCAGTGCGCATGCACGACCGAGTACGCATGCATACACGCACACATACACTAGCACGAACATACGTACATGCAGAGGTGAATACTAACGAGTATGCATGCAAGCGCACGTGTGCACGCTTGCACGTGCGCCTCCTTTCGGACTTAGGCACAAGTGGATTGGGATGCTTATATGCACATTCTCACACCCGCACGCACGCACGGATGCACAGAGCCATGCACAGACAGACGTACGGACGGACGGTATGGTATCTGCGCATGCGCAAACATACACATGCTCAAGCATGTATGTGAACATACAAACATAGAAGTTAGAAGTTAGAAGTTAGAAGTAAGAAGTTAGAAGTTAGAAGTTAGAAGTAAGAAGTTAGAAGTTAGAAGTTAGAAGTTAGAAATAAGGAAACACCAGGTCCTACACACGTGCCAGTGCGCATGCACGACCGAGTACGCATGCATACACGCACACATACACTAGCACGAACATACGTACATGCAGAGGTGAATACTAACGAGTATGCATGCAAGCGCACGTGTGCACGCTTGCACGTGCGCCTCCTTTCGGACTTAGGCACAAGTGGATTGGGATGCTTATATGCACATTCTCACACCCGCACGCACGCACGGATGCACAGAGCCATGCACAGACAGACGTACGGACGGACGGTATGGTATCTGCGCATGCGCAAACATACACATGCTCAAGCATGTATGTGAACATACAAACATAGAAGTTAGAAGTTAGAAGTTTGAAGTAAGAAGTTAGAAGTTAGAAGTTAGAAGTAAGAAGTTAGAAGTTAGAAGTTAGAAATAAGGAAACACCAGGTCCTACACACGTGCCAGTGCGCATGCACGACCGAGTACGCATGCATACACGCACACATACACTAGCACGAACATACGTACATGCAGAGGTGAATACTAACGAGTATGCATGCAAGCGCACGTGTGCACGCTTGCACGTGCGCCTCCTTTCGGACTTAGGCACAAGTGGATTGGGATGCTTATATGTACATTCTCACACCCGCACGCACGCACGGATGCACAGAGCCATGCACAGACAGACGTACGGACGGACGGTATGGTATCTGCGCATGCGCAAACATACACATGCTCAAGCATGTATGTGAACATACAAACATAGAAGTTAGAAGTTAGAAGTAAGAAGTTAGAAGTTAGAAGTTAGAAGTAAGAAGTAAGAAGTTAGAAGTTAGAAGTTAGAAGTTAGAAATAAGGAAACACCAGGTCCTACACACGTGCCAGTGCGCATGCACGACCGAGTACGCATGCATACACGCACACATACACTAGCACGAACATACGTACATGCAGAGGTGAATACTAACGAGTATGCATGCAAGCGCACGTGTGCACGCTTGCACGTGCGCCTCCTTTCGGACTTAGGCACAAGTGGATTGGGATGCTTATATGCACATTCTCACACCCGCACGCACGCACGGATGCACAGAGCCATGCACAGACAGACGTACGGACGGACGGTATGGTATCTGCGCATGCGCAAACATACACATGCTCAAGCATGTATGTGAACATACAAACATAGAAGTTAGAAGTTAGAAGTTAGAAGTAAGAAGTTAGAAGTTAGAAGTTAGAAGTAAGAAGTTAGAAGTTAGAAGTTAGAAGTTAGAAATAAGGAAACACCAGGTCCTACACACGTGCCAGTGCGCATGCACGACCGAGTACGCATGCATACACGCACACATACACTAGCACGAACATACGTACATGCAGAGGTGAATACTAACGAGTATGCATGCAAGCGCACGTGTGCACGCTTGCACGTGCGCCTCCTTTCGGACTTAGGCACAAGTGGATTGGGATGCTTATATGCACATTCTCACACCCGCACGCACGCACGGATGCACAGAGCCATGCACAGACAGACGTACGGACGGACGGTATGGTATCTGCGCATGCGCAAACATACACATGCTCAAGCATGTATGTGAACATACAAACATAGAAGTTAGAAGTTAGAAGTTAGAAGTAAGAAGTTAGAAGTTAGAAGTAAGAAGTTAGAAGTTAGAAGTTAGAAGTTAGAAATAAGGAAACACCAGGTCCTACACACGTGCCAGTGCGCATGCACGACCGAGTACGCATGCATACACGCACACATACACTAGCACGAACATACGTACATGCAGAGGTGAATACTAACGAGTATGCATGCAAGCGCACGTGTGCACGCTTGCACGTGCGCCTCCTTTCGGACTTAGGCACAAGTGGATTGGGATGCTTATATGCACATTCTCACACCCGCACGCACGCACGGATGCACAGAGCCATGCACAGACAGACGTACGGACGGACGGTATGGTATCTGCGCATGCGCAAACATACACATGCTCAAGCATGTATGTGAACATACAAACATAGAAGTTAGAAGTTAGAAGTTAGAAGTAAGAAGTTAGAAGTTAGAAGTTAGAAGTAAGAAGTTAGAAGTTAGAAGTTAGAAATAAGGAAACACCAGGTCCTACACACGTGCCAGTGCGCATGCACGACCGAGTACGCATGCATACACGCACACATACACTAGCACGAACATACGTACATGCAGAGGTGAATACTAACGAGTATGCATGCAAGCGCACGTGTGCACGCTTGCACGTGCGCCTCCTTTCGGACTTAGGCACAAGTGGATTGGGATGCTTATATGTACATTCTCACACCCGCACGCACGCACGGATGCACAGAGCCATGCACAGACAGACGTACGGACGGACGGTATGGTATCTGCGCATGCGCAAACATACACATGCTCAAGCATGTATGTGAACATACAAACATAGAAGTTAGAAGTTAGAAGTAAGAAGTTAGAAGTTAGAAGTTAGAAGTAAGAAGTAAGAAGTTAGAAGTTAGAAGTTAGAAGTTAGAAATAAGGAAACACCAGGTCCTACACACGTGCCAGTGCGCATGCACGACCGAGTACGCATGCATACACGCACACATACACTAGCACGAACATACGTACATGCAGAGGTGAATACTAACGAGTATGCATGCAAGCGCACGTGTGCACGCTTGCACGTGCGCCTCCTTTCGGACTTAGGCACAAGTGGATTGGGATGCTTATATGCACATTCTCACACCCGCACGCACGCACGGATGCACAGAGCCATGCACAGACAGACGTACGGACGGACGGTATGGTATCTGCGCATGCGCAAACATACACATGCTCAAGCATGTATGTGAACATACAAGTTAGAAGTTAGAAGTTAGAAGTAAGAAGTTAGAAGTTAGAAGTTAGAAGTAAGAAGTTAGAAGTTAGAAGTTAGAAGTTAGAAATAAGGAAACACCAGGTCCTACACACGTGCCAGTGCGCATGCACGACCGAGTACGCATGCATACACGCACACATACACTAGCACGAACATACGTACATGCAGAGGTGAATACTAACGAGTATGCATGCAAGCGCACGTGTGCACGCTTGCACGTGCGCCTCCTTTCGGACTTAGGCACAAGTGGATTGGGATGCTTATATGCACATTCTCACACCCGCACGCACGCACGGATGCACAGAGCCATGCACAGACAGACGTACGGACGGACGGTATGGTATCTGCGCATGCGCAAACATACACATGCTCAAGCATGTATGTGAACATACAAACATAGAAGTTAGAAGTTAGAAGTTAGAAGTAAGAAGTTAGAAGTTAGAAGTAAGAAGTTAGAAGTTAGAAGTTAGAAGTTAGAAATAAGGAAACACCAGGTCCTACACACGTGCCAGTGCGCATGCACGACCGAGTACGCATGCATACACGCACACATACACTAGCACGAACATACGTACATGCAGAGGTGAATACTAACGAGTATGCATGCAAGCGCACGTGTGCACGCTTGCACGTGCGCCTCCTTTCGGACTTAGGCACAAGTGGATTGGGATGCTTATATGCACATTCTCACACCCGCACGCACGCACGGATGCACAGAGCCATGCACAGACAGACGTACGGACGGACGGTATGGTATCTGCGCATGCGCAAACATACACATGCTCAAGCATGTATGTGAACATACAAACATAGAAGTTAGAAGTTAGAAGTTAGAAGTAAGAAGTTAGAAGTTAGAAGTTAGAAGTAAGAAGTTAGAAGTTAGAAGTTAGAAGTTAGAAATAAGGAAACACCAGGTCCTACACACGTGCCAGTGCGCATGCACGACCGAGTACGCATGCATACACGCACACATACACTAGCACGAACATACGTACATGCAGAGGTGAATACTAACGAGTATGCATGCAAGCGCACGTGTGCACGCTTGCACGTGCGCCTCCTTTCGGACTTAGGCACAAGTGGATTGGGATGCTTATATGCACATTCTCACACCCGCACGCACGCACGGATGCACAGAGCCATGCACAGACAGACGTACGGACGGACGGTATGGTATCTGCGCATGCGCAAACATACACATGCTCAAGCATGTATGTGAACATACAAACATAGAAGTTAGAAGTTAGAAGTTAGAAGTAAGAAGTTAGAAGTTAGAAGTTAGAAGTAAGAAGTTAGAAGTTAGAAGTTAGAAATAAGGAAACACCAGGTCCTACACACGTGCCAGTGCGCATGCACGACCGAGTACGCATGCATACACGCACACATACACTAGCACGAACATACGTACATGCAGAGGTGAATACTAACGAGTATGCATGCAAGCGCACGTGTGCACGCTTGCACGTGCGCCTCCTTTCGGACTTAGGCACAAGTGGATTGGGATGCTTATATGTACATTCTCACACCCGCACGCACGCACGGATGCACAGAGCCATGCACAGACAGACGTACGGACGGACGGTATGGTATCTGCGCATGCGCAAACATACACATGCTCAAGCATGTATGTGAACATACAAACATAGAAGTTAGAAGTTAGAAGTAAGAAGTTAGAAGTTAGAAGTTAGAAGTAAGAAGTAAGAAGTTAGAAGTTAGAAGTTAGAAGTTAGAAATAAGGAAACACCAGGTCCTACACACGTGCCAGTGCGCATGCACGACCGAGTACGCATGCATACACGCACACATACACTAGCACGAACATACGTACATGCAGAGGTGAATACTAACGAGTATGCATGCAAGCGCACGTGTGCACGCTTGCACGTGCGCCTCCTTTCGGACTTAGGCACAAGTGGATTGGGATGCTTATATGCACATTCTCACACCCGCACGCACGCACGGATGCACAGAGCCATGCACAGACAGACGTACGGACGGACGGTATGGTATCTGCGCATGCGCAAACATACACATGCTCAAGCATGTATGTGAACATACAAACATAGAAGTTAGAAGTTAGAAGTTAGAAGTAAGAAGTTAGAAGTTAGAAGTTAGAAGTAAGAAGTTAGAAGTTAGAAGTTAGAAGTTAGAAATAAGGAAACACCAGGTCCTACACACGTGCCAGTGCGCATGCACGACCGAGTACGCATGCATACACGCACACATACACTAGCACGAACATACGTACATGCAGAGGTGAATACTAACGAGTATGCATGCAAGCGCACGTGTGCACGCTTGCACGTGCGCCTCCTTTCGGACTTAGGCACAAGTGGATTGGGATGCTTATATGCACATTCTCACACCCGCACGCACGCACGGATGCACAGAGCCATGCACAGACAGACGTACGGACGGACGGTATGGTATCTGCGCATGCGCAAACATACACATGCTCAAGCATGTATGTGAACATACAAACATAGAAGTTAGAAGTTAGAAGTTAGAAGTAAGAAGTTAGAAGTTAGAAGTAAGAAGTTAGAAGTTAGAAGTTAGAAGTTAGAAATAAGGAAACACCAGGTCCTACACACGTGCCAGTGCGCATGCACGACCGAGTACGCATGCATACACGCACACATACACTAGCACGAACATACGTACATGCAGAGGTGAATACTAACGAGTATGCATGCAAGCGCACGTGTGCACGCTTGCACGTGCGCCTCCTTTCGGACTTAGGCACAAGTGGATTGGGATGCTTATATGCACATTCTCACACCCGCACGCACGCACGGATGCACAGAGCCATGCACAGACAGACGTACGGACGGACGGTATGGTATCTGCGCATGCGCAAACATACACATGCTCAAGCATGTATGTGAACATACAAACATAGAAGTTAGAAGTTAGAAGTTAGAAGTAAGAAGTTAGAAGTTAGAAGTTAGAAGTAAGAAGTTAGAAGTTAGAAGTTAGAAGTTAGAAATAAGGAAACACCAGGTCCTACACACGTGCCAGTGCGCATGCACGACCGAGTACGCATGCATACACGCACACATACACTAGCACGAACATACGTACATGCAGAGGTGAATACTAACGAGTATGCATGCAAGCGCACGTGTGCACGCTTGCACGTGCGCCTCCTTTCGGACTTAGGCACAAGTGGACTGGGATGCTTATATGCACATTCTCACACCCGCACGCACGCACGGATGCACAGAGCCATGCACAGACAGACGTACGGACGGACGGTATGGTATCTGCGCATGCGCAAACATACACATGCTCAAGCATGTATGTGAACATACAAACATAGAAGTTAGAAGTTAGAAGTTAGAAGTAAGAAGTTAGAAGTTAGAAGTTAGAAGTAAGAAGTTAGAAGTTAGAAGTTAGAAATAAGGAAACACCAGGTCCTACACACGTGCCAGTGCGCATGCACGACCGAGTACGCATGCATACACGCACACATACACTAGCACGAACATACGTACATGCAGAGGTGAATACTAACGAGTATGCATGCAAGCGCACGTGTGCACGCTTGCACGTGCGCCTCCTTTCGGACTTAGGCACAAGTGGATTGGGATGCTTATATGCACATTCTCACACCCGCACGCACGCACGGATGCACAGAGCCATGCACAGACAGACGTACGGACGGACGGTATGGTATCTGCGCATGCGCAAACATACACATGCTCAAGCATGTATGTGAACATACAAACATAGAAGTTAGAAGTTAGAAGTTAGAAGTAAGAAGTTAGAAGTTAGAAGTTAGAAGTAAGAAGTTAGAAGTTAGAAGTTAGAAGTTAGAAGTTAGAAATAAGAAATGGCCCTACCCGGCTTTCGTAGGAGTTAGTAAGTTATTCGGCGCCCAGGGATCTCCATCGTGAGGCAGCTTACTCAATCTGTGAGTCCTGGTTTTTGACCCATCAGGATGTTTATCAATTTATTTGTTTGTTCTTAGTGATTCATTGACAAGTTACAGATTCACCATGAGGACCGAAGAACTAACTAAATGTTATGAACCACTGCAGAAGCTGAAGGTGAGGTTATGGCCATGTAAAACCGGTTAAAGCCCGCCAGTAATTTTGTGTTACTGATCGTTCCAAGGCGATACTTCTGTGATGGTTCTTTTTGTTTTATGTATTGATGTTTAAAATTGTTTGCGCTGTTGGCGCCTTATGTATGTTTTCATATTTTTAGTTAAGTTTAGGTATCTGAGTGGCCACCTATTGGGACAATAGCTGCTCATTTGGCTTACGATATGTTTTCATGGTATAAGTACCTGATTGTTAATTTACTTTTTTCCCACCTCGTCTTTGCCTACTTGTACCTTTTTCTTAAGAAAAACGCTCATTTGAAAAGACTTCCCCAATCTGTAAGTGTGGGTATTTATCACTAGTCAAGAACAATAATTCACACAAGCCTTAAATACTTTCCATTAATTAATTCAGTGAAAGTGCACAAACTGTGATTTGATCTGTTTCTGAAGCTCTTTATTTTTGTAGACATAATCTTGTACCATTAAACCAAAAATAATTTTCTGCTGATCGTTTACTGTATAAGTATAGTATCATTATATACCAAAATTAATTACTTTTATATATATTAAATAATTATGAACGTGGCAGCGTAGTCTCTAAATTAATAACGACAACATTCATACATGGTAAGTCCAGTTACTCCAGAAACGAAGCACGTCAAATGCTATACATGTATATTCTTGAGTTTGTTGTCCCTGCTATAATCGACGTCAGCTAATTTATCCAGACATTTATTCCACGCGCTGCATCATATTAGATTTCGAAAGTTGGGATAAATTTGCACCGGGTGTTTAATTTTCTTAAATTGCTGATCACATGGTATAAAATACACCTGCCCAGAGGTGCAAAAATACACTCGAGTACAAATGTTGCACATGAACACGGCTTAAGCGTAATATTGAGGCCATGGAATTTTAGTTTGGGATATGCTTAAAGGGATAAGGTATATTTTTGCCAAAATTTAAAGGAATATGGGATACTGAAGATGTCCTGGAAGCATATTTAGGCATATTACGATATTAATTTTGGCGATACTTGCCAAAATATAGGGACTGTTTTTCGGAAATGTTAAAGGGATACAAGTAGGCAAAGATCAGGAAAAGGTGCAATCAAACAAAAGGTTTCCCACTCTAAAAACCGAGGTGGGAAAAAACCAAACCAAGAAAACATTTCGTAAGCCGAATGAGCAGCTATTTTCCCAATAGGTAGCCACTCAGTTACCTTAACTTAACTAAAAATATGAAAACCCACATGAGGCGCCAACAGCACAAAAAATTCAAACACCAAGACATAAAACAAAAAAAGAACCACCACAGAAGTATCGACTTGGAACGATCAGTAACACACAGTTACTGGCGGGCTTAAATCGATTTTACATGGCCATAACCTCACCCTCAGCTTCTGCAGTGGTTCATAACATTTAGCTAGTTCTTCGGTCCTCGTGGTGACTCTCTAGCTAGTCAATGAACTAGCCACAGATACGGGATACTGGGACATCCCCTAGATCAAACTCAGTGGCACATTTCAGTTGCTTGGCGCCCAGTGAACACCATCGCCATGAAGCTTATTGTATTTGTGAGTCCTCGTTTTCAATTCGTCATTATTTATAAATTTGATGAGTCAATAACTACTTAGAGATTCACCACGAGAACCGAACAACTAATTAAACGTTGTGAACAATTGCACAAGATGTGGATGAGGTTAGGCGCCTGTATAACCGTCGGTTTAGGCCCCCAGTAATTTCATATTACTGATCGTTCTTCTGGTGTGGTTCTGATTGGTTTATGTTTTGGTGTTGAATTTTTATGCTGTTTGCACCTTATGTATGTTTTCATATTTTTAGCTCACCTGAGCTGAAGGCTCACAGGGTGAGCTTATAGTATACCAATCAGTCCTTCGTCCGTCGTCCACAATTTCAAAGATCTTCTCTACAAAACCGCTTCGCCAATCAAAGTGAAATTTTATGTGGAGCATCCATGGGTAGGGGGAACGAAAGTTTTGTAACGAACAGCCGAGCCAAGCCACAGCAAACCCCGTTGGTGGAAAATCATGCTCTTCCACCGACAGGGGTTTGCTGTGGCTTGGCTCGGCTGAATGTTACATTTGGTAGCGGTGGGATGATGACAACTGCCAGGACTAATTTGCCTTACGCATGTAGTTCCCAGGCCAAGACTTGGGGCGAGTCTTCTCGGAGGGGGGAAGTAATGTGACGAGATATCATCCCTTGGTGAAATACGTAGGTGCAACGTATTAGCGGCATCTTGAGTGTTTGCATTATGCAAAGTAGAAACTCGAAACTTTGTGAATCGAGTAAGTGTTGTCTATATAGCGCAGTAAACCACCCTTGTGGATGAGCATGTTTTCCACCGACGGGGTTTGCTGTGACTTGGCTCGGCTGCACGTTAAGGCTGATCGCGAAATCCGGGTCATATGACCAAGATGGCCGCGACACCCATATATGGTAAAAACACTCAAAAATCTTCTTCTCCAGAACCGGCAGGCCGATTTTCACGAGATTTGGTATGTAGCATTGGGACTCCAGACCATCATAGTTTGTTCAAATGATGACCATAGGATGACCTTGACCTATTTAACGGCAAGATCAATTTTGGAAACATAGGCTTTTACATGGGGAAAAGTGAAAACTATGGATGTTTTGAAAACTATTGCAGCCCGAGACTTGAAAAAGTGGTAGATGCAAACCACTAATGGAGTAAATGAAGGTATTTGATTAATTTAGGTCAAGGTCATCTCTTGACCTTGGTCAGTCTGTCACCCATACACACTTTTCAAAGATCTTGTCTGAAACCACTTGGCCAGTCAAAATGAAACTCTATGTGGAGCATCCATTGGTAGGGGGAACGGAAGTTTGATCGCGAAATCCGGGTCACATTACCAAGATGTCCGCCACGCCCATATATGGTAAAAACCATTCAAACATCTTCTCCAGAACTGGCGGGCTGATTTTCACAAAACTTGGTATGTAGCATTTAACTCCAGTCCATCATAGTTTGTTCAAATGATGACCCTATGCTGTCCTTGACCTATTTAACGGCAAGGTCAATTTTGGAAACATAGGTTTTTACTTGGGAAAAAGTGAAAACTATGGATTGTTTGAAGAGACCTTTAAGTGGTAGATGCAAACAACAAATGGAGTAGATGAAGGTTTTTGATTAATTTAGGTCAAGGTCATCTCTTGACATTGGCCTGTCTGTCGTCCATACACACTTTTTAAAGGTCTTCATCTCTGAAACCGCTCGGCAAATCAGGCTTTTACATGGAGTAAAGTAAAAACTATGGATTTTTTGAAAACTATTGCAGTCTGAGACCTGAAAAGTGGTAGATGCAAACCACTAATGGAGTAAATGAAGGTATATGATTAATTTTTTACCTTGGTCGGTCTGTCATCCGTTCACACTTTTCAAAGATCTTCTTCTCTGAAACCGCTTGGCCAATCAAAGTGAAATTTTATGTGGGGCATCCATGGTAGGAGGAACGAGAGTTTGATCGCTAAATCCGGGTCACATGACCAAGATGGCCGCCACGCCCATATATGGTAAAAAAAAAAACACTCAAAAATCTTCAGAACCGGCAGGTCGATTTTCACTATACTTGGTATGTAGCATTTGGGACTCCAGCCTTTCTTAGTTTGTTCAAATGATGACCCTAAGATGACCATGACCTATTTAACAGCTAGGTCAATTCTGGAAACATAGGCTTTTACATGGGAAAAGTGACAATTAAGTAAGCGGTTACAGGACCAATGGTCCTATGGAAACTATTGCAGCCATAGACCTGAAAGATGGTAGATGCAGAAAACTTATTGAGTTTATGAAGGTGTGTGATTAATGTCAAGGTCGTTTTAGCTAACCTGAGCCGAAGGCTCATAAGGTGAGCTTATAGGATGGCCATGCTCCGTCGTCCGTCGTTGTCGTCGTCGCCGTTGTCAGTGTTGTCTTTGTTCACACTTTTCAAAGATCTCATCCTCTGAAACTCCTGGTCCAATCAATGCCAAACTTCATGTAGAGCATCCTTAGGAAGGGAAAATAAAGTTTGTATAAATGGTCCAGGTCACATGACCAAGCTGACCGCCATACCCATATATTGTAAAAACCTTAAAAATCGTCTTGTATTCTGGACTGATTTCAATAAAACTTGGAATGTAGCATATGAGATCTGGCCCATCATAGTTTGTATAAATCATGACCTTGGGTTGACCTTAACCTATTTTATGGCAAGGTCAACATTGGCCACATAGGCTTCTCAATGGAAAAGATGAAAACATTGGATTTTTCAGGAAGTTTTGTGGCCTGAGACCTGAAAGTTGGTGCATACATACAACTTATTGAGTTAATGAAGTCCTATGAATATTCAAGGTCAAGGTCATCTCTTGACATTGGCCACAGGTCACTTACATATTTAATTTAAAACCAAATTTTCTCAGAAAACGCTTCGACAATCAAAGCCAACTTGTATATGTGGTATTCTTAGGAAGGTGAACCAAAGTTTGTATAGATGGTCCAGGTAACATGACTAAGATGGCCGCAATGCCCATATATGTAGTAAAATCTTTTAAAAATCAACTTCTCTTGAATCGGTGGACCGATTTCAATGAAACTTGGTATGTAGCATTTGGGGCTCTGGTGCTTCATAGTTTATATAAATCATGACCTTGGGTTGATCTTGACCTATTAAACTGTAAATTAAAACAGAATGGTCAAATATTGCCAGAAAGATTTGAAAGTTGGTAGATACAGACAGTTTATAGTGTTAATAATTATGTGAGTATTTGAGGTCAAGTTTCCATTTTATGTTGGCCAACATGGCCTTAGCCAAAGGTCATTCATCAAAGACAAAATCTCAGGTGAGCGATATCAGGACCATTAGTCCTCTGGTTTACATTTTCCCTAAAATTATAAGAGGATCTTCCCTGAAACTGTTTTAATAATGAAAGCCAAATTTTATATAAAGTATCCATGGATATGGGGAACAAAAGTTTGTTTGCCAAATCAGGACTGCCATGCTCACAATGCTGAAAAACCGTGCCCATGGAGTCCATACAGGACCCGCTCCGAGGAAGTCATTATCTGCCATAGGCTTATAATTGGAAATACATGAAAAAAATCTTCTTCTCTGAAACCACAAAAGCCAAAGCGTGTATATATGGTATGCAGCAACGTCAAGTGGAGCTCTACATAAATACTGCCAACCATGCCCCTGGCTCCACATCACCTGACATTATATGATGATTTTTTTCAAGTGAACCAAAATGGTGGACAAGAGTACAGACAATTCAGACAAGAGCTATCCTGTAGGTGTAAAGTAGGAATTCCACGTCACATGATAAAGATGGCCGTCTTACTCGTATATGGTAATAAAAAATTTAACCACTTTGTACAGCGACTGTACATGTACTTGTTGACTCCCAGGTGTGCGATCGTTCCGTGGGCTACTTGTTACTTCAGTTCTGGTTATTGTGTGACCGCCTATTGGGAAATAGCTGCTCACTCGGCTTACGATGTTTACCTAATTGTTATTTTAGTTTTTTCCCACCTTGGTTTTGGAGTGGGAATTTCTTTCTGATGGCGCAATTTCCTGATCAATGATCAATCTAGAATGTCATTTCTTTCAAAAAATGATTTTTGATGTACGCTTCTGGAACATATAGCGTGTTCTAATATCATGTCTCATTTGGATCATCATAAGCTTTTGTCAGACAGGCATCATGCATTCAGGAAATCACATAGTTGTGAAACCCAGTTAGCTACAGTGATTGATGATTGGGCAAAAGTCTTAGACAATCAAGGTTAGGTTGATACATTTTGAAAAAGCTTTTGACACTCCTCCGCATGAACTCCTTAAAAGCATATTGTTCAGTTATGGAATTGGTGGGAAGACAATTAAATGGATTGATGCTTTCCTTTGCTATAGACAGCAAAGAGTTGTGGTTAATGGCGTTAAATCAGACTGGGCTCCTGTTGTATCTGGTGGCCCACAGGGCACCGTTCATTGCCCCTTGTTGTTTTCGTTGCATATAAATGATATCACCTCGGATATTGAATCGGAAATCAGACTCTTTGCTGATGATTGTGTCTGGTATCGTGAAATTAAGATTGTGGGGGATACAGTGAAACTTCAGAAACTTCAGAAGGACATTGATCGATTAGGTAGTCGGGCCCGGAAATGGGGTATGAGATTCCAACCCGTCAAGTGCAACATGATGCAGCGTGATGCAAAATTCAGGCTTCTTACAAGCTTGATGGTACTGTGTTGATAAATGTTGAAAGTATCAAATATCTTGGTGTAACAATAACTAAGGATTTAAAATGGAATACTCACATCAGCAATGTGTGCACCAAAGTCAATAGGACTGTTTTTTTTAGACGAAATCTGTTTTCTTGCCCCCAGGATGTGAGAGAAGCTGCCTATAAAGGTCTGGTGAGACCTATTCTTGAATATGGTAGCTCAGTTTGGGACCCTCATTATGAAGGTCTGATAGATGATTTGGAGAAAAGTGCAAAAGCGTGCGGCTAGGTTTGTTACTAGGAACTATACATATGAAAAATGTAGTATGACTGACATCCTTAAAAACTAAAATGGGAATCCCTGCAAAAAAGGAAGGATAATAGAATTATATTGCTTTACAAAGGTCTAAAAGGGAGAGCAAAAATACCCACGGCTGACCTTATCCCCAAAAAAAAGCGTTGTAGGAATCAACACTTCTTGGCATTTCAGATACCTTCAGCAAGTACAAATGCCTATTTACACAGTTTTCCCCCAGACTATTAGAGATTGGAATGAATTCCCTGATTCTTTGATCTCCTCTGCTGAATTGTCAGATGATTGTGTGTCTAGATTTGCTTCTCTTGTGAGAGCTAGGGACTGATCCCCTCCGGTCAAGCCCCATCGCCCTGGTGTGGTATTGTCAGTTTGACGTTTCACCAGTAAACTACAGCTGTATTCTGATTCTCTCTTGATTTTCCTCTGGTAAATCTACCACTGGAATTCAAATGATCGATCTTACGTGAAACTGTAACGATTTCACAAGTCTAGTGTGAACCTGGAAAAGTACCGTGACGCGTAATGGAATGAGCACGATTTTCACAGAAAATGTACATGCAATTTTTTATCGTGTTTATTTCTGTTTTCTTACGTGTTTGTGAAGTCCGCGCGCGACGCAGATTTTTTAAGAAAATTCTGCCAACACTACTGGCAGACCGAAACAGCGACCGAAACCTATTTCATATCTGCAATTATGATAAAATTGGAATAAAAAAAATAGTTTTTCGGACTAGCGGGCCTTCGGCCTAGCGGGCCTTTGGACTAGCGGGCCTTCGGACCAGTGGGCCTTCGGACCAGTGGGCCTTCGGACAAAAGCTTAAATGATATGCGGTAAGTATATGCGGAGATTTTATAATCAACAGTGCAAAATCCTATTTATGCCTGAGCGCGCTTTCGCCTTTCGGCTTCTTCAGTGGCGTACTAAATACTACAGTACAGTCAGCGTGATGTTTATATCTCTCACGCTTACGAACGTGGAATTTCGCATGTCACGTGACTTTTTTCCATGGATTTTGCGTGGAATAAGCGTGGATTTTGCGTGAGTTTTGCGAGGAAGTAGCGTGAGGTTTGCGTGGAATTAGGAGATGAAACGTGGAACTGCTTAACTGTAGCGTGAAACGAAACGTGGAAAGGATTAAGAGAGTTGCGTGAGATATCTACAGTCCCACGCTCGCTCACGCTTTTCACGTTCGTTTCACGCTCAGGAAAAAGGGGCATAAAAAAGTGATATTTTTCATTTTTTATATATTTATGTATATGTCTCTTGTCAACCAAAATAAAAGCAGTGAAGTCATTTGCACCGCTGAAAGTCTGGAACTTTGCCGCGTACGGACATGTACATGTACTATTCAGTATGGTGTGTTACATTTCCGAAACAAAGAAGACACGCGCAAACGTAGTTTGTGTTTGTATTTTCTATACTTTTTTTTTGTTTTCGTTTTTTTAACTTATTTTTTTTTCAAATGTCAAAGATATTCTTGCATTTTATCAGTTATCACACAAACTGAATTGTGTGTTTGTTTGATTAGGATAATTTATAACTTTATGCACCAAATTAGAGTTGTTAATTATAACTTAGAGACTATGTCGCTTATTAATCCTGTGTAAAAGAATACCTTGATTTTGTTGACTTTGGTAAATGCTTGAAAGATAAAACAATAGGTTAAAGGGAAACAGAACCCTTGCAGGGGCATTATACCGACTCTTAAGATGAAATTAAGATGAATTAATTGCATGTTAATTCAATTGTAACGTACATCGTAATTTATGATTAAATGATACATGTACATATAGCAAGGTGCTTGAACCGTATTACATGTAGGTCGAGCTTTAATTGACGTTAGGCATCTTAGAGAATACGAAAGACGCATTTATTTGAGAGATGTTCTGCAAAACAACAAACCGGGGTGCTCATCTTTTCTTATGGCAAAAGTATCAGATATAAATGTACAATGTTCTGCATCTAAAACCGCGGCAGTCAAAAATGCACCACGCTGCTAAATTATATTTAAACGTGCAAATTTTCTCATCACTTAATCTACGATGATAATTGAATCAACACTGAATAACGTATTGCTCAGACTGCAACTCGTGTATTTACGTACAGCCGCTTTGTTGTACAAGTGTAACTATCATTCGGTATTTTTACAGGTTTGCCGTCATCATACTTAGTTGCCGACCTCGTACTTAGGATAAATAAATCAAATATATATTATATATTTAATTCGGTCATAAAACTTTAATAAATTTTACCCTTTTGAACAAGACGAAACGATAATCCTTTTCTCGCATGTCTCTTAATCCTTTCCACGCTTCTTTTCCTTAATGAACGTGGAAAGCGTGAGCAAGCGTGGAACTGCTTATATCTCACGCAACTCACACGCTTCTTGCGAGGAATGAACGTGGACATAGCGTGGAATAAGCGTGGATTTTGCGAGAAATTAGCGAGGGTTTTGCGTGGGTTTTGCGTGGAACTTAATCCTTTTTTCTTTCGTGCGTGAGCGCGAAGGATATAAACATCACGCTGACTGTACTGTACATATTAAGAGTGTGATATCTACATCTGCCTATCACAGGCAGTCAAAGACTAGAAGAGAAAAAAACAATCTAAATATTCTACATACTACTCTAATATATACCAAATACTGATGATTTCATTGCACACTGTTTTAGACACTGATTTGTTTTGGGAATTCCATAGCTGATTGGTAAATGTGATCTACGAGCATAAAATCAGAGTAAGCGTATTGAATTTTCTCTCTTTTTTTCAAGACACATTAGGCTTGTCGGCAAGTAGTATGAATATCCCTTCAAACACTACAAAATAAAAACAGTTTGGATATACATGTATTTTAAAGACCTTACGAATGGAGCGGCGTGTCACGAATGCGCGGAGCGATATATCAAATGCGCAGATATTTTTTACGAATGCGCGGAAAACAGACAATCAAATGCGCGTTTAAAAGGCGCGGAAATTAATTGCTTTTACAGGTATTTTAAAGGTATACCTATGCTATGATTGTATCTCGCTATCAAGACCAGAGTTATGATAGCGAGATTCAACCATAGTTCTTCCGTTACCACTGTCTGTTCTCAAACGACCTTTACATTTCTTATTCGTACACCTCCAAGAAATATCACTGGAGTGGAGTACAGCATCAATTCTATAACTATAACCATTGTGTAACAAGCTTCTCTCTCCTCTATTAGTGTCAGAGAGTCTAAAATCCATGATGGTTAAAATAATATTCTTGGATAAAATACATTTTAAAAACACTATAATTCCAACTTTACTAATTTCCTACATTCTGATTGGTTGTTTGGAAGACTTTATACTTCGATAAAAGCAATGCGTAAGAATACTCGGTTTTCACTTTAAAAACGGCGCGACGTTACGTGATTACGTGACGTTTCTTCGAAGAAACGTTGACGTCACCAAATCTAAACGTCATAAAAAAAGCAATGGATGAACGCGTTTTGAAGGCGTCGACAGGAATATTTGGATTTTTTTTATTAACATGTGGACGCTTTTTCTTTTAACAGAACATCGCACGGTAAGCGTTTTAATCCTCTTGTTGTGTGTTGAAACTTGAAGTTTGAATGTCTAATGTTCCGAGCCCCACTTCAAAATCGACATGTCTTTCTATTGGTCCAGACGGCGATATTTTCCCCCAAAAGAACAATTATGAATGAAGGGGAGATGTTTTAAAGCTCCCGCTTTTACAGAATGCCTATAACAAGCCAGTTCTAAAGTCTGTTTTGTAGTGTGTGATAATGTTTTTTCACAGATATTTTACAACTGTTCAAATGTAGAAGAAATATTTTCTTGGCACAATTAAGCATCTAGTTTGTCGCAACATGTGCAGCTGAAATTTTGAAAATTGGCTGACAAATAAAAAAAGTTCTGGTCAAAAACATTCTTGAATAGGGATTTCCTGTACAAAAATCTCATGGAAGGGAGGTAAATATTTTCCCGCAAAAATTTTAAATTCTAACTATTTAATCATGATTGCTCAAAATTATTATAAATTGACACAAATTACATACCTGAGACAAAATCTTCATGATCAGGGAAAAAATTTCGAAAAATATGTATTTTCACGACCATCGATTATCTCCCTTGCCAAATTGAATGCAAAATCCCTATGCAAAATTTATTTTGGCCATAAAAACTTTATTTGTTCACCGATTTTCAAAATTTTTGCATGTCCTATTAGGACAAACTAAGATCATGATTTTGACATGAAAATAATTTTTCTGTCGTCCCCCAAATTTTCTGCGGAAAACCATTATCAGAGGCAAGTTTTTAGACAGTAGCTTCTTTTAATTGAGAGAAGTGAGTTCTATGCTTTGGACATTTTCAAGATGGCTGCCTCATAAGATCCCTATTGCTCTATTTTCCTTCCGCTGGCTATAAAAAATTAAATCAATGTGGACAAATGCAGTGTAATGAGACAAAGTTGGAATTATAAGGAATGAATTATTATTTTTGTTGATTTCAAGTTATCGATGTGTAAACTCAGGCGAATCACTCGCAAACTTTTTCATAAAGCCCTTCGGGCTTTATTTAGTTTGTGAGTGATTCGCCTGAGTTTACACATCGATAAAATCAACAAAAATAAAATTCATTCCTATAATAAAAACGTCTAAAACATACGAGGAGCTATCAAAAATTACGTGGACTTTTCCCATAACTTGACAACGGTTCAGGCAAACATATTCAAATTTCAGCTGACCATTAGCTCGCTTAAATTCACTAGATTCTGAAAGTTTGTTAAATCTAGAATGTTTTATTAGCAGTTGGTGATTGTTTTACTTACCCCACCCTCCCCATCACGGAGCACGTCAGAAATGACGCTAAATTTGGCACTGCAGTATCGCATTTCTTTTGCATTTTCTTCAAAACGGTTTTGCAAATCACAGCCAAACGTACCATGTGTCTAAATGAATCCATAACAAAACAATTAATTTTATGCCTGCTCAAAAATTACGGCGGTTCGGTTGTGCACCTACGTTGTTTTGCCTAGGCATACATGTTTGCTTTTTCAGAATGTTTTAGCGATTTCTGAATTTCATGCAACACAGATCAACCGGCAATATTATACAATTCCCATTTGAAACAAATCCTAATTTCTTACTTCAAGGTCCTTTGATAAAGCATTACAAACGAAACAGTGCATGCTCATTTGAACAAATATGACCCAAATAAATATCAGAAATTCCTATTCGTCATTTAAACAATTCATTAATGATTTCATACAGATTAGTAATTTAAACCATGCTCCACTAGTGGACAAATTTTTAACATACTTTGAGCAGTAAAAATGTAAAAACCAATAGCCCTAAAAAGCACATTTTGTGGTTCAAAATCAGTGTTTTGCGTCAACGTCACTGACGTCATCGAAGTGCCCCATGATGGCGAAAGTGGGTGTTTTCATAATAATATTGTAACGGATGAAGAGATTGTAATAAAATGTTGCACACTGCTGCATATTAAATATGTACATGTGGATTGAAAGTTTGAGTGGAATCGAGTCATATAATTATAAGTTATAAGAAACGTCCACGTATTTTTTTATAATCCCTCGTATAAAAGCAAGTTAAAATATGACTTACATAACGGTCTTACCTGCCCAAAGCCAGTGTGAACATAGGTTACCTGACTGATTATCGCCTAATTACCCTACAGGTCATCCGCGCATTTGATACCTTGATTTCACGCGCAATTCAAACAACGTCACGGTATGATTTTCGCGTATTTGATATACGGCCAAATGGAGGTATAATGTACCGTATATTCTTTTGTTTACACCATTTGCTTTGTATAAACATTGTTAGTCTTATATCTCGGCTTTTTGTCAAGACGGCAGAACAAACCATATTATCAGGAAAACGTGTTCATGTAATGTATACCCACTTTAATACAGTAAACATAGGATATAAAAAGGTATACCTATTTTTTCTCATTTTTGAACTCGCTGAGGCGGTTCTAACTTGTACCCACAATCAAACAATCAATGTTTTGAGCAAAAACAATAAAAATATCAAAACTTTTCAAATGATTTTTTTTTCAATTTTTACATCTTCAAAATTCTTTATATTGTATGTTTTCGTTATTGTGGTAGTCAAAGGGTGAAACATGATTTTAGCATATTAACTCATATAAGCCTGGAGTCCCTTTTGTGGGACATAGGCAATCAGAATAGCCCCAGATGTGACGCGTTCTGCGGCGTCCCATCTGGGGCTATTCTGTTTGCAGAGAGAAATTTCATCGAAAAATTAGATAAAAAATAAAAATCACTCCTACATGTAACATCCCTAAAACTGATAGTGGACTCACCCAAATGATAATGATGGGAGAATCCATTCGTCAAATATGGGTTAAACGTCAAACAGACGAACGCATTAGTTTTGCAGGTCTTGTGTATTCGGGGTAGGTCCTTACCAACAGATATACGTCCGTGCAGTTTGATTTATTGCCGTACAGTTTAATTAATAGGAATTTCAATTTTATCCGACTCTCCTTTGGGGCCAGTAGCAACCAATAGCAAAAGGTTAAGTCGTCATTATAGTGCGTTTTTTTCGACTGTTCCGGTCGGAATCGTAAAAATACCGCCGCATTCATCAAGATACAGTTCCTCTGTTGGAAACGATAAAAACAATAGCCATAGTTACGGAGACAAAAAGCTAGAATCGACGACAATTTTATGGTGTCGAAAAATGGTCTCTTTTGGGGGAAAATGAACATCCTCTTAATGCCCCCATGACAACAGAAACATTTTAAATACATTTAAGAAATGAATTTCATTTTTCTGATGTTCATGGAGCTATGAACCACAGTGGGTCGTGTGCAAAGTGAATGAACCCCGAAGGGGTTCATGTAAGCTTTGCTAGCGACCCACTGTGGTTCATAGCTCCATGAACATCAGAAAAATCAAACTCATTGCTTATATTTACATTTATTTCTCTCTATCGCTTGTTGAAAAATTATCAAGGCGATCACATTTATAAGCAAATACAGAATTTACACACAGTGTGTGTTGAAACAACAGAACGGCGTCGACGACGTCATGAGGTTTACAACGTCCAATCACATTGGTGAGAGCCATGGTTTTTCATGACGTCAAGTTTGATCATGTGACGTCGCGTGACACGATGTTGTTCATGGAACTATGAATCACATTGCAATTCTATAGATTCATTTAAGACTTTGCATCAGAAATGTAAATATTTGGGCATATGCTTTTTTTACCATGCAATATTAAATTCATAATATACTGTACTGATACTCTCTCTCTCTCTCTCTCTCTCTCTCTCTCTCTCTCTCTCTCTCTCTCTCTCTCTCTCTCTTATCACACCGTTCATCCAGATACAACAAACGCAGAAAGGTCTTCCAAACGCGGATATAAACAATAGAATCGCGGGAATACACAAGGTAAGAAAACATCAACATATAGCCTTTTAGTTGTTCCTATATAAAATGTGTTTATGCAGAGCTGATGCGAAATGATTAATCCTGAGAATGGCACAGTATCATAACAAACGATTTGTGTAAACTATGGATAGAAGCGATTTTAATTCGTAAATCACTATTTTCTCGCCTACTTCCAGATTCTTTTGATATTTGTAGAATCCATTTGTTTGGTTTCGTAAAAATATCTCTTCAAAACTAATTTTCGACATCTATGGAATATATCTATACAATGCATCAAACTGGAAAAAAAAATTGAGTGTCAAAATCCAAGTTTAAAAATCGGCCTAGTTTGCTTCAAGGTACAACTTACCACGGACGTTGATACTACACAACGCGGATGGTCCACATAATTTGGGTACAACAAACTCGGATTAAAAAATCTGGTTTTAATCTGCAAAACACTGACAGAACGTTTTCTAATTAAAATACAATATAGAATGCAAGAGTTTTATAAGGTAAACGTGTTATAAATGCATCCTGTTGTCTTCAGTAGTCGGTTATTCGCTTGATATATGATCGAATTTCGCTGTATATTGAAACCATTCTAACGCGAATTATACCAAACTTCACCCCATTCCATACCCTTTGAAAGTTGTAAATATACCAATATGGACGACTAGAGATAAAGAAATTTGACTTACAAGCCGTTTCTCTGTTAATCATTTATTTTGCCTTCGAACTACAAAGGCATCACACATTTTATCCAAAGTACCAAACTGTGTTTTTAAATGAGCTAATATGCGAAATCTGTGTTCTTTTTATTCAACAGACACAAGTTTTCCTAAGGAACTGGCGAGCCCGTTAATTTGTCACCTTTATGGCCAGCCTCCAAGCCCATGGAAGAACTTTGATAGAAGTTTAGAAAGATTATTTATGGAATATTTATTGTAAGTTTGTAAAGTTCAATACTCTGACATACATATATACATTTGTTGATCAGACTGTTTAAACATGAGTTTCCATTCATTAACATTCGCTAGGTCCCGAGGGGAGTGCCTCGGGAGTGTTGAAAACAACACTCCCCGAGGGACCTAGCCAATGTTAATGATTGACAAAATCCTATTATTGCATAAACTCTGCACAAACGAACGACATATTGGTGCTCTTTATATTGGTACTGCCACATTACATTTTCATACGCGTAAAAGCTTTCATTTTTTCGTGAATTGCAACATTAATACATGACTTTCTCTTCATTAATAAACTGCTCGTGTGACACGGGTATTTATGCAGTAATACCGCTTAATCATTCGATCATCTCACGGTTGATCTGGTGTTCGTTCGAGACCCATACAAGGCACATGTGAGACAAGCCAAGTTCTGCTTGCGGGTGTTTCAGGTGGTTTTTCTCGGGGTTCTCCCGTTTTCGCCCCATCTACTGATTAGCCCGTCTCATATGAGCTGAAATAATTTTGAAAGGGACGTAAAACTGGATAAAAATAAAGCTCTACTCTCTCAGAAACTTCTATGCACCAAAATGACCAGTCACCTTCATGATTAATTTGAATTTAATACAAGCTATGTTTATAGATCACACTACTGAGAATCATTTGGTATTGTATACATACAGACCGATAAATGATCGGTGACACACAATGAAATTCTGCCCGAAGTTGAAATGAGAAATTTGAGTTTTCTCCTCTTGCCTTTACTCTACTGACTGATAGATAGGTGCAGTCAATGCAGAAATTGAACATTTATTGAATGAAAGTAATTATAAGAAATCCAGGTTATTTCGTTTTCGCAAACACTTCCGCCCCATGAACATATAGTACTTCCAACACAATAACATTGAAGTCTTTGCGAAAACGAAATAACCGGTACATCTTATGTTAATTTCTATCAATAAATTTTCAATTTCTGTATTGACTGCAGTTATCTATCAGTCAGAAGAAGAAACGGTATAGGAGAAATCTCGAAAATCTAACCTGAACTTCGTTCTCAATGCAGTGTGTGTCACCGATCATTTATCAGTTGTGTGTATACAATACCAGTGGTTGTCAGGAGTGAAATCAGCAACTGTTGATTGATATTAAGCGCATGTATGGTTTGTAACGAATTGATAGCAACGAATAATAATTTAGGAAGTGGATTTAACCGATGAACAGAAACTGTTTCGAAACATGAGTGTTTAACGTCTTATCATTTGTTTATTTCAGATCAATGGATTTTCGATGTTACTACTGTCCCTTGAAATTTGGCGACCTTGAAACTATAATTAATCATTGTACAACCAAACATGATACAGAGCTTCTACGATACAGACAGCTTGTACTATGTCCAGAGTCCGGGCATATGAAATACCAATCTAAGTTACACGAAGGTCTAGTTCCAAGGCAGCTTCATGACGAAGGAAAGGTGATTCAGGTTCGAAATGAAGAGGTGTTTATTTACGACTCCAAACTTAAGAAAAAGAAATTAAATACACCTGTAAAAGGGAAAGAAGTTCGCCGGGCCCTGTCCTTCGCTGCATCTCATAATTCGATTCAGACCGAATCGCATAAGAACGAAACGTTTGCACAGCCAACAGGTGGTGGTATCAGTGATCTTCCAGACAAAACTAATGTTACAGAGAACGTTGAACAAATGTCAAACCTACTTCCAGTGGTTCTCCAAACCCTACATGAAGAGGGTCAACTAGAAACTTATATGAAATTCAACTACATGTTGGCATCTCGAGAATTTCCGACGAAAAACATATGCTACCTCCTGTTTCTCGATTTAGTTGATTGGTTCCACTGTGATAATACTTCAAGAATGAGATACAGACCAGAAACTGTAAAATTTTGGCAAATAGGTTATCGCCTTTTTCACGGGAAATATTTGCGCTTCATGTCAGGTTTAAGAAATTTCGGGCAAATATTACAAGGTTTGTCAAACAGGGGTGTGCATGATCCGGTTGACTCGAAGATAAACTTTGCAGTGCCAAGCCGTCAGAATCTATATTCAAAACAGGAAGATTCCAAATTGTTTTACCCGGGAATCAATGATTTATCGATAGCGACACTGGCAGAAAAGTTAGGAAACAAACCTATGAAATTATCTGTGGACGGAAAGAAAATCAGTCGGGGGAAAGGCAAAACAATGGGTGATGTAGATTGTTGGGGATATGAAAATAAGCCAACTTTGGAAGAGAGGAGAACTGTACACAAAGCAGAGATAACTGTTGTGGAATCTATAGAAAGTAGGGTAGACAGTTTAGAGGAGAAAGGATTAGTTGACTTAGCAAATATCTCAGACGTTGAAAAAACGAAAGTGAAAGCGGACTTGAAGATTGTGGTTCAAAATTTGGCATTGAACAACAAGTTATTGCGTGATAAGATTAAATCTCTTGATCAAATGGAGGTAAAATTCAAAAAGTTAGGTGGTGAAGATTGGAAAACGTCAAGATTCTATCCAGTTATATGTTCGGTTCGTGTGGCCAACATCGAAACAAAGAAACAACTTGATGACAGCCTGGTGATTACCAATAAACTTGCATTTTACGGAGCGACTTTGAACAACAGCCAGGAAATGTTTTGTAATTCAGACACAATTGTTATGTCTGATCAGCCAAACTTCCACCAGCTGAATTCAGATTTTGTGACGAATGATACAAGACTCATACCACAAAGATCGGATAAATGGTTCAAACTTCGAGAGGCTGCCATGGTTACCGGTAGTACGTGTCATAAGGCTTTAGGACTTGGAACACTCAAACAACAAAACGAGCATTTTGACATCGTCGTCAATAAAGCTGATAAGCCCAGTCCCACAGAGGATATACAGCGTAGGATGGAATATGGAACAAAGCATGAAATTGATGCAGTAGCAACTGTCACAGCAAAGGTTCTACCGTTTCTTTACCCAGATTATAAATATATTGAAGAAGGGTGCATTCAAGTACCATATAAAGACCAAGCATCATTTTTGGTTGTAAGCCCCGATGGAAGCTTCAGAAAATGCATTGACGGTTCGGCCATGATGATGTATGAAAATAAGTGCAAAGCACCAAACTCGTTTTCCTCTTCAGCATACTACAAAATTCCAGATTACTATGTCGTGCAACTTCTGTGTGAAATGCATGCTTACAACTGCCCTCAACTGCTATTTACATGTTGGTCGGAGCAATCCATGACCGTCTTTTGTGTTGAATTCGATGATGCATTATGGGAAACTTGCTGGAATGAACTTGTGAGATTGTATGGTAATGAAAAGAATGCACGCCAAACCCGGTTTTCCGCTGTCGCCAAAGAATTAAAGAATTCTATCAAGGTGTTTGCCGAAACCAAAGTCACCCTTCTCGCAGAATTTCCTGCATGCAGAGCTGTCATGCCGTCATCAGTCACAGACAAACAGGGTCACTCAGAACCATATTCAAGGAAAGTTTCAAATCCCCGTGCTCCAGAATTGGTCTGTCTATCTCAGTTTCAAGAGGCTCTTGTTCTCGCTAAGAAATGGTTTGACCAAACATACCAGTTACTCAGGACAGTGGCGTCCGAAATACTTGTCTATATGGTTAATGACTTAGACAGAATGTTTGATATGGAACTTTCAAATGCACATCCTATAGCTTATGCTCTGAAAGGACCAAGTTTGAAAGTAGATGCCTTTAGAAATATGACAGACAAAGTGATAGAACAATGTGAAGAAAACGGCCTAAGCATTGTTGTTACTGCTAGTGACGGACAATGGCATCAATATGGCGTCAGGGACACTTCCGGAAAGCCGCTAACTCTACATCAGCTACATCGCGACCACTGGACTTCCGTGAAAGCTAAAGATAAGTCAACCATCCTTGCCGAAATAAAGAACACTTATAAGGTTGATAGCTTGGATAATGTGAAAATGGAACGGAAGGGGAAAAGTCTAATCGTGTATAGTCACAACAAAGATACATTTTTAAGCTTCACAAAAAGCAGAGAAAGTGAGAGCCGCCAGGATTCGGGCGACACCCAGGAGCAATCAATTTCTGATTGTTCAACTGACACAACAGCACCTCACGAAATCTGTTTAGATGGCGACTTCGTAGAAAAAGTCGATGCTGAAACTCAAGATGAAGTAGATGCTGTGTCTTGCCAACCACTACAATACTCATTTTTATCCGAGATACATAACACAGTGACGGCTTCATATGATATCCAGGAAGATATTTCATGGCTGTTTGATAATAGTGATGGTAGACATCTGACAGAGAATGTTGTTTCTGACTCTGAAGAACATGAGTTAAATCAAACAATCAGCATTTTAAGGGGGGCACATGATGTAGTATATGGCCAATTCGTTCCAGGAGATAATAGTTCAATGTTACAGGATTTGGATCTCAGCACAACACACACGCTTAACAGCTTTGTATGTGACGATGTGACTGTCGAAGGATTAGATTATACATGTGCTAATGACAAAGAACAAGAAGGGTGCTTTCTGGATGACAATCATGGCTTGGATACACTAGATTTATCTCACTTTGATGACCTACATAGTACAGAACAAAGTTCGGAAAGACTTGTATCTGAAAATGCATTTATTTGTGTAGAGGATACCTATTGTTTGAATGAAATGATTGATGAACATACCACTAACCAAAATGACACTAAATCCACACCCTCAAATCCTTCTTCTAGCTTGGAAAATGAAAAACTATTTGATTTTCAGTCATATGAAAAGATGCTATTAGGTCTTCAAAATGATGCACGTGCAATGCAAGTTCATAATTGGTCAACAGTAGATACAGCAACGTTTTGTACCTATTTCTCTTCCAAACAGAACTTAGAAAAGCATTTCCAAAAGTACGAACTTTCTCTTTGTCTGAAAACTATGAGCGACTTGTTTGTCGCTGCAGGAATTGTTTTCAAACCAAACTGGCCTAAATACCGGTTGACGGAGTTTACACTGGAACACATAAATGATCGCAGACCAGTTAGGGAATTCGAAACACCTGTTCCGATAAAGAAATCAGTTGGCAGACGGCGCAAAGTTCCTACACTGAAAACCCTCACTGGTGCCGTTGTTTCTAAATTTCCAAAGGAAATATTGATGATAATATTAGCTGAGAAAACATGGGACCATGCGTTTAATGAGTGGCAGAATGTCGGTCCAATTCCTGGTGGTATAGACATTGATGGCGTAACTAACGGTATACAGTGGTTTTCTCAGCCTTGTGTCGATTCTGATGGTAAAGTTCGATTTCATTTTACAGACGCATGCCATATTCTTACATGCTTACGAACGAAAATTTGTACTACAGGAGTTAGTGGCCTGAGAAGAAAAGCGTGGGAAGCTGCAGCACTCTCTGATGAAACAACTCTAAACATTTCGGTTGTTGTTGACTGCGTTGACAAACAGGACGTATCATTGGCTAGACGACTATTTGGTCAAGACGTTGAGGCAAGCATGATGCCACATTACGAAACAGAAGCATCCTTCTGTCGGCTAATTCGAGAATGGTTCGATTCAGAAGACGAGCCTTCAATCAGTGCAGTCGACAGATGTAAACACAGAGTGTTATTGAGAAACTGGCTTCTAGAGGGATACCAAATAGGTAAATTTCCACCGCCTACCAGATATGTTCGTGGTATACCTATTGTAACATTTGAAGGTCTTGTGTCCAACATCGAACGCAAGCTACAATTGTATGCCTTTGTCCCAGGTAACATGTACAACGTGAGAGCGACTGGGAGTCAGGAAGTTGAAAACTTTTTCTCTACGTTCAGGGATTTAGAACCAACAGGCAAGGGTATCCCAAAACCAGACATAATTCCGGAGATGTTGTCTGCAGTAGCGGAAGTGGATAATTTCAGGCTCGACCCGGACAAGTAAGTATAACAACAATTTAACGGGAATTATAGAATGTATTTCTTGCACACATGTCACGAAAATATCAGTTTATCTTGGTCTGGTCTAAGTTTTCCCACCCTGAGGTCTCATGCTTCTGTTTAACATTGGTTGTAATGGACGTTGCTAAGCGCACACGTCACGGCAACTTCTAAAAACGTTCGCTTTCAAAATGGCGGACACCATTGCCGTCATTTTCCAAGAAAGCGTTGACGAAGATCAGGTCTAGACACCTGTATAAGTGAAAGAAAAGGAATTTATCACGAGTTTAAGGTACTGATGCACAAATCTGTCCCCCAAGGCATACTTTGGAGCCTCTTAGGTGGAGCCTCGTGTTGACAAACACTGATCCTTGGAATAGACTTGCATAAAATTAAAATTTAAGTAAATTAAATCATTATTTTAATATTCTTATTGTCCTTAGGGTCACTATCCTGCATTTTAAGACTTATAATGCTATAAAGGAAATAATGATAATGCACGCGTTACATGTACCTATTTAAAATTACTGATTTCACTCAGCAGGAGCAAGCTCTGCACATGGTATTAAACGCAGGCAGTGATAATAGAACAAACATGGTCGTTTGGCATCTTATTTCAGGCCATTCTACATGAAAACCTCTAGAGCCAGTGTATATCCATATCAGCCGTTCCTACAAAACTACCACAGCGACAGCACAGGGAAAGAGTTCCCGAGGCGAGCTGCTGATGCGAAAGGATTGAGGTGTATTTATCCAAGGTGTGATTGCTCAAATTTTTATTTGTTAGTAGTAAATTGGGTGCTGCCTTTTTGCATTTTAGGAAACCAAAAGTGCATAGCTCTCAGGTACATAGTTGATCTTCCTGAATCCGAAATGTCAAGTGCCTTGATACAGATATTTGCCTAAATATAAGTAAAATATAACTATATATTCATATTAGTACGTGCACCGTTGGCAGTTCCATTATGACAATTCACGGAATAATGTATACATGTATAATAATAGTTGCAATTTTGAGGTTCTTTTAAACTCTTCAATTTTTCAGGGATCACTTTTTCGACCTACCAGAAAGGGATAGTTTAGTTTAAACATATTTATTCGGTACTCAATACAACATACAAACATAATGACAAATACAAATCATAGGATGAGAACGAAAGCACAAGTACTTATAGAGTTCTTCTCCTAACATGGTAAAGCTGTATAGTTGATGGTGGAAATTAATATGGAAATTTCTAACAAAAATATGACATTGTAAATGTAAATGTTCTGAGGTGTAAAAATAACAAATAAGAAAAAGATCACTTATGATGAGCAAAGGTAAGGTAAAGTTATTAGTAATTTTAGAATGGATAGAAGGAAAAACAAAGAAGAAGAAAAAAACAAGAGTAAGTAAGGAAACAAGACAGAATAGACTTAATGGAAGGATGCAATAATTCTAGAATGTTTACGATATTCCAAGGTGTAGACGGGAGCTGGGACGCAGGCAAGGACGGGAACGCGCAATCGAACAGATGCAGCTACAAGGTCGTGCAGAACCGTTTCTACGTTAACGAGCATTGAGTGTTGCAAATGTATTTGTGTGTTTTACTTAAAAGCGTTGAGTGTTGCTGATGTATTTGTGCACTGCCTGAAAAATTGTAGCATTTTGTTCGAAAGAAAGGGTCTGATCACCATATAGTAGTATATTCAAGGACGGGTTGATATATGTTGAGACTTCAGTTATCAGTTCTACTCGCTGTTGCGTAAAATTCGTGCAGTGAAAGAAAAAATGCTGAGTATCCTCGATACTACCGCAGGTGCACATAGGTGAGTCAGAAACATTCTTGATAAAAAGATCTAGATTTAAAGAGCTACAACGAGTTCGTAGTCGTGTATGCAAGATTTGTACCTTTCGTTTACCTGTATAATAATATTTTGGAACTGGTACTTTATCTTTATTGAGGAAATGTTTGAAAGAATTGAGAGATTCCAGTTGTCGAACTTCAGAGGGAAGGCTATTCCACGCTCTTACACTGGACGGCAAGAAAGACTCGTAATATAAAACTGAACTAGTCTTGATTGTCTGTAAGTCATTAGCATTTCTGAGATTGTAACGGGAGATATTGCCGACAGTTGGAGGAATTAAGGAGGACAAATACTCAGGACAAAGATTTGTTTTCATTTTATAGAAGAGGGTCAGTTTATGCTTTCTGCGCCTGTCATCAAGACTGTCCCATTGTGTCTCATTAGAAAGGGCGAGCAGAGAAACCAATTTGGTTGCGCCAGTCACTATTCTTGCAGCCTCGTTTTGTATTTTGTCCAGCTCTTCTTTCTCATACTGAGCACAGTTATCCCAGAGAACGTCCCCATATTCGAGTAAAGGTCTTATAAAAGTGATGTAAATTGTTTCTAGAGATTTCCGATCAAGCCTGAATTTTAATTTTCTCATTATGTTTATTCTGATCCATGCTTTATCGACAATATATTTAATATGATGATGCCAAGTACAGTCATTGGAAAAATAAATACCAAGATGTTTGTGTGATTCTACTTCAGTTATTTGCTGATTCTGCATAAAGATTGGTGGGTGATTTCTGTCAGAAAGGGATACACGTACTCACAGAAGACGCAGTGGGAAAATCAGCAAACCGGATGAATCTGTCCATGGAGAACAAGGAGTCAGACAATACCACGCCAGAGACGATACAAAACTCAATCCGATACATAGAATGGGTTGGCTCGACTTGCCAGATTCCCCTTCTGCACTGCCTATCACAAAGCTTTAGAACTTAAATGTCAGTGATTCATATCCAAATCAACCCCGAGATATAGTGGATCTAAGCTCCTGAATCGATGCATTGAATTACCTACCGCAAAATATGTTGTTCTGCTGGACTTAAAATCTCACCAAATCAAGTTATACAGAGTGAGCGTCCCGTGCACAAGGTCCGGGTTCTTAAACTACAGCGAGTATATAGCATTTTTGTCTTCTGCTTGCGCAGTTTCAGATTCTATTATATCCATACTGCTCTTCAGATTGTTGCATGTTATCATGCGAACTTTGTGATAATGGATTTGAGTTGATTCCATTAAACATCAGCATTAAATACGTTTTAAATCATGAGATATTACATCCTTACAGTGCGGCGACCTAGCTTCCATATTACCCACGAAGCGGTAGCCCGTCCCGATACGACTGAAAAATTGTTGCCTTGACCCACTAAAATTCTCTTGATATACTCAAATAATTTATGTCGCCATTCTTTTGGATTAAGGGTCTAAAACATACATGGACACATTTATAAACTTATAAAACTTTAATTGACAAACAAAAATACCCCGAACCATTAATCACAGCTTAACTCTGGGACATCAGTCAGATACATACATGTATCAAACAAAAGAATCTGCAATTATAAAAATCATTGGCATTCGAATACTTTCGACTAGATATTTGAAATAAAAAGAGTAATGAATAACAATTGACAACGAATTCTACAGACTACATGTATCAAATAAGAATCAAGTATGACCATTGACATTCGATTCCTTTACTCAAGAATCCGTATTCGTTTTAATCAGCGCACAGTGCGCTTTACTTTTCAAAACATATCTTCAAAGTTTAGGCTACAAAATATCTTTCTAGTTAGCATATTCTACAAACATAAAATAGCACTTAAATAACCTTGTCAAAGTATCCATGATGATGTCATCGTTGCAAAATAGTGCTCCTTGCCCAATCAAAGATCTTTGATTGGACGAGGCAGTTCCGAATGTTAAGATTATGTTTTAAAGCGGTTAATACGGGATTAATGTGTAAAATTTGTGTAAAAATACCAATATGCTTGTCGAGCAATGTGCGCTAATGCATATTTTTGGTAACATGAAGGGTGTGAGCTTATCGAAGAATATGTGCTAATTAGAACGAATACGGTATGTGTATCAAATACAAATATCCACATATAGGCTTATTGAATCAAGAGAGTCAATAACAGTCTGTATAAATAAAAGACATTCTGTAACAATCAATGACATTCTGTATTTATGAAAGACTTTCTGTAACAATCAGTGGCATTTTGTTTTGTGAATGACATTCTCTATCAATGAATGACGTACTGAATCAATGAATGTCGTTTTGTATCGATGAATGACGTTCTGCGTCAATGAATGACGTTCTGCGTCAATGAATGACGTTCTGTATCAATGAATGATGCTTTGCATCAATGAATGTGACGTTTGGTAACATCAATGACGTTCTGTGCGATCGTAGTAGACTCACGTTACAGATTTACCGTTAGAGTTATGAATGAAACAAATGTATTTGGCCAATAGGAACAGGTGTGTCATTCATAATTGAACCTCAACGCGACAAAATGTACCTTCGGACATTCTGACATTACTAATAGAAAGCAGCAAAAAGCGTAAAAATGATGAAATATACGTTTTAGAAATAACACTGTATTTGTAATATTTGAACACTGGGCTACCAAATGAATGGGTTTTAAAACATATTCATTTTCAATATTTGGAGTTATCTGCCCTTGTTTTAGCCCATAATACGCATAATTTTCCTATATCTATCGTTAAACGGTAACCATAGAAACAGCATCATCATAAAAATAGACAAAATAATCACGACAGATTACCTGCAAGGATGGTATGCTTCTGTCTTAACAATAGGTTCTGACCAGTGCCTAAACAGTTTTAAGCAAATGCGCCGAGTTTTGTAAGCTCTACTAACACGCAGAAATGCAATACGCAACTTTTGACGTCATTTTTCAGGACAATGACGTCTGTAGGGTTCATAAAGTAAATTGGTCATAACTCCCAAAATACCTAAAATAATCTAGTCAAATAAAGACTAACATACTCCATAAACATCATACATTCAAAATAACTTTGTTTTTCTAATGCTCAAAAAATGTCCGAAGGTACATTTTCTCATGTTGTGGCCCAATTATAACGATAAACCTGTGAAGTGAGTCTACTACTGTCGTGCGGGAACAATCACTGACATTCTGCAACAACAATGACATTCTGTAACAATCATCAAATAAAAGAGAAAACATTTAGTAACAAACAATGACAGTCGAATCCTTTCGACGACATGAAATAAAACAGCAAACTAAACAGTAAACAGCTAGCCCCTATGTTATAAAACAATTTCATGCTCAGCTCAGCTGAGACTAAAATTTATCATGCTTATTAATGTTAAAATGCCAATAATTGTTGGCATTTTAACATTTATAGGCAGGAAAGATTGCAGGTTTTGGTGATTTAGACACAAGTTATCAATTTATTTTGGCTATTTCAATATTTATGGACATTCCAAATTTCAGTCTCAGCAAAATTGAGCATGAAAAAGTTTTATAACCTCGAGGCTTGGACTTCTGATCAAAGCCAATTTGCCACAACGCTTTTTCTGAATTAACAGCTTTGTTTGCTTGGATGAATATGATTTTGCTTATTCCATCGAAACAAGTGTCAAGAGCACAATTAGGGTTATAAAGTATTGCATCAAATGTAGGCAAAGAATGAACACACACGGTGAATACGTTTGTTTGTTTGTTTGTTTGTTTGTTTGTTTGTTTGTTTGTTTGTTTGTTTGAGGCTTAACATCCCAGTTAACAATTTTCCAGTCATGTCGGGACGGAGCCAAAGCTTCCTGGGTTTAATCAGTACTGTAGGGAGTTAATGTGTCTTGCTCAAGGATACAACACGATGACGCCTGTGGGGAACGAATCCAGGACCTCTCGATTCGGAGTCCGACGCTCTACCACTACTCCACCGTGCTCCCTATGTTTACAGTGTTAGTGGCTGCCATTTTGGTTACGTGACATGTACCTTTATTCAAACATTTTATCTCGGCGCTCCATTCTAGTACCACGTGAAATATGTTTAAGACTGCCCACGTATCTTAAGACAAATGGTTGACTTTTGTATGAATGTAAAAACTTCCAAGAAAGTTCATCTGAAAATCTACTATAACGGGCTTTAGAGCACTAGTATATGAGCCGCTGCATCAGAAAACCATCAATCTGCATATGCGAAACCAAAGGCGCAGACCAGCTGTGCAGTAACTGCACAGCTGATCAGCGCCTTAGTTTTCGCATCTCGATTGATACAAGTCTTCTTCAACTTAAATCCAAAGTTTCAAACTTCTAACATTCTTCTATGACTGTACATGCCGATTTGTGTCGGACATGGTCGGAATTCCAGGTTGTTGGATTTCTCATGCGAAGGCTCATTGTGTATATGACCCTCATGACTAAGAGTTAGCTTTAAAACTGGCATGGTGACAAAATTCTTACTCATCTTACAGAACCAAGCTCATTGGATATAAAAGAAAACACAGTTCATATACAGAAAAGGGTAAAAGTATGCATTGATCAAGAAATGGCGCAATTAGAACAAATTCCCACACCAAAAACCAAGGTGGGTAAAAGCTAAATTGACAATCAGTGTACTTATATTTAGAGAACATAAGCCGAATGAGTAGCTATTTCCCAATTCGCGCCCACTCAGTCACCCGAACTTAAACGTAAACAACTCGTAAACTACATAATTTCGCGAATTAGATACATTTCAAAAGGTTTGTTTTCATCTTTCATACTCTTTCTTCATTTATAAAGATAAACTCGTATTAAAAATGTTCATGCAAAAATTTAGATTTTCCCGAGCATCACGTTGGCCGCTTCACGTGAAGAATCCCAACACCTAATGCAAATTCTTGTTGATGGTATTTGTGTTTGTTTTTAGTTTGTTTTGAGATTTAATGCCCCAGTCAACAATTGGTCAGTCATGTCGCGACGGACCCACCGCTAGTACTCTGGGCAGTTGATGTGCCATGCTCAAGGACACAACACGGTGTCGCCAATGAGGATCGATCCCAGGACCTCTCAATTCGAAGTCCGATGCTCTACCACTACGCCACCGAGCTCCAAAACTTGTGTTTGGCTGGGCCTCAAGAGTTCATGTTTTTGAATTGTGCTGGGCTGTTTAGTGGCAACCTTCACAGATAAGTTGAAAAATAATTCATACGAGTGACCAGTGCTCTAGGCTTCGAAGAAAAGAGATAGAAACCTTGGTGGCAGGTTAGAACTTTTAAATAGTATATGAGCCTCTGCATGGGAAAACCAACAATCTGCATAGGCAAAAACAAAGGCGCAGATCAGCTTCGCAGTAACTGCGAAGCTGATCAGCGCCTTTGTTTTCGCTACACAGATAGTATGATCACTCTTCTTCTTAAATCCAAAATTTCAAGCTTCTATCATGCTTCTGTAACTATACAGCCTGGTTTGTGTCGCACCTGGTAGGAAACCCAAATTGTTGGTTTTCTCATGCACAGGCTCATATATGATGATTGCTAGACAGGTATACACATGCTCCCAGGACGTTTATGCTTTGAATCATGCAAACTACCAAAATACCAGAAATGAAACGCATTTTGCAAAAAGAAAGCCTCCGTTAAGCAGTATTTAAGTCACTCGCCTTCTAGGCTAGAGTGTTACATATGCTGTATTGACATTGAACTAAAAAGTTGAAAACATCTTTTGACGGGTTTCATTTTTCAAAGTCACCAACTCAATGGCCTTTACATTTCTTGTGTCTTTGAAGGCCGCCTGGATACTTGTAGCTAGCTCCGCAGCCACACGCAAAGCTCTGGTCGGAGTGCTGGGCAACTTTATGGTTATGAAGGGAGGCCCTGTATGTAAATTCTTGTGTACAAACGTCACATCTGATCCTGGTGATTCCTGCACACTGCTTGTAATGGCTGTTACGCGTATAACGGGACACAAACTTGGCGGAGCAGGACTGACACTCATAGGGTTCCTGCCCGGTATGGATGTTCAGATGGTCCTGGTACACAGTCCTTTTCACGAATGTCTTCGTGCAACTCTCAAATGGGCATCGGAAGTTTGCTGTAGCACTTTCTTCGTGGGTCTTCAGATGAGTATTTAAGTCACTTGGCCGTTTGTAACTTTTACCGCAAACATGACATATGTTGTTTGTATGTTTTTCTCTCATGTGGGCAGCCTTGTCAGCTTCAGTTTCAAAATATTGGTGGCAACCCATACACCTGATGGTGCCCACCAAATGACTTTTCTTGTGGCGCTTTAGTGAGGCAGATGTGGAGAAAGATTTGCCACACTCGGAGCAGGAAGGATTGCTTTGTTTATCCGGTGTGGTTGACACTACCTCGTTGACTGATATATCCAGCATTGACCCGTCAAGGGGGTCATTTTGAACCCCCTCGAAATCACTCTCGTCTTCACTGATCATGCTGAAATATAACATATAACACCATATTATAACATATTACTGCTCTTCTTGAATCTACGTAATCTATGTGCGTGTGTATTCATAATTTGTTTTACATCTTGTCATAGAGGATCTCTCATAAAGACTTTCAGTTCACCACACTTAGAAGTGAGAGAGACAATCATTGGCCATACAAGATACAATATCTTTATTTCGGCCACATATGGGGCATATAAAGACAAGGCATATAATGTCAAGAACAAAACATAATCAAGGAAAGAATTCCAAATGACAGACTACTAATAACAAAGATTGAGATATGTCAAAACAAAGAAATTTATCAAAGCAAGGCAATGTATCAGCTAATCAAAATATCTTCATGACAGAAAAACATCCATACACCGTAGTTTTTGCACGTAATGATCTACAGACATTCTTAATAGAGTTGGTGTTTCAATATGAAAGGAGAAAGCATTTGGAGCTCTGACCATATCTGACACTATCAAACTGCATGAAGCTAGCCAAGGCTTTCAATTGTCGAATTTAAAGAGCGAAAACAAAGGCTAGGACAGCTTCTCAATTAACATGCAGCTGATATGCGTATATCGCTTTACAAAACACGCAAACATGGCTGCCTAATGTCGTGACCAAAGCCTAGTGAAAGTGCTCATCGACATGTTCCTTGTGGTTTATCTCGCCATAAATGGACTTAAACAACCATCTATGGACTCTAAACCATATCAAATTGGCTTCAATAATGACTGCAACCAGTTTATCTTAAAATAAGACCAGAATTTGGTTTTTATTATCCGTGTTGGTTGCACCGAATGGTCCGAGTTTGTTTCACCTGCTTGAAAATTTGAACCGTGGTTTGTTGCACCATACTGAATGATAGTACTCTATTTCAAATCGTTCTTATTCTGATTCTATAATTTTGCGTGGGTTCTTGTAAAGTCAACGTTTGAAGCTATCCCCGATCCTCAGAAAAAACATCAATTGGGCCATATTTTCGTGCTTTAATAATGATTTACAGACATTTTTACCAAGATTTTTCTATTTTCGTGCATCCAAGTCAGATTTAGAAGCCCATATTTCCCTAACTAATATGATTTGTGAGACAGGATTTTAGGTAAACATTTGCAAAGTAATGTACTTTTTCACTGTATGTCAAACAAAAATCAACTCAGCCGATATTCGTTATAATTAAAGATAATAAATACTCACTCTTTTTTCCCGCCGTTCAAAATATTATTGTTTATATCCGCGTTTGGAAGACCTTTCTGCGTTTGTTGTATCTGGATGAACGGTGTGTCTTATCGTCTGTCTGTCTGTCTGTCTGTCTGTCTGTCTGTCTGTCTGTCTGTCTAGCTCATTTTCTATGATGTTTCTCATTATACATGTATGTATTTGAATTTATTGCTTTGATTGTGTCATGCCATGTATGTTGTTACCATGTTTTGAGGGCCCGAAGGAAGATTGGTTCTGCCATTTGGGTCACCCTCGTAAAATAAAGAATTTACTTACTTACGTACTTACTTACTTACTTACTTACTTACTTACTTACTTACTTACTTACTTACTTACTTACTTAATAAAAGTGTAAACGGCATAAAATATAAATTAATCTTGTAAAAAAATGTACATCTTCGGATAAGACGTGAAATTTCCCATTACTGACAGCGAACAAAATTTTTAAAATATGCCTCTGATAATTGTTTTTGCAAAAAAATATAAATAAATAAAATAAACAAGTAGCCCAAAGGCAACGATCGCTCACCTGAGAGTCAACAAGTACAGTCACTGGACAAAGTGTTTGTTTTTTTCCATATATGGGTATGACGGTCATGTTGGTCAAGTTTCAGGCCTATGGTTTCCATAGGATCATTGGTCCTGTAAATGCTTACCCAAGACCTAGTTGTCACTTTTTCCCATGTTTCCATGTTTGCCTATGTTTCCAAAATCGACCTTTACCTACATTAATCACATACCTTCATCTACTCTATCAGTTGTTTGCATCTATCACTTTTCAGTTCTCAGGCTGCAATTGTTTTCAAAAAATAACATTTTAAAAGCAGATGTGCACCTGTGGTCCATTTTTTTTCAGAATCATTAAATTTCAGTCTGACTGCCCATTTCCTGCAAGACTTTCACTTAAAATGACATTTTAAAAGTTTTTCCCATTCAAATGCATTGACGACCTATGTTGACCTTGCCATAAAAATAGGTCAAGGTCACCACAGGGTCATGTTTTATATACACATTGTAGTACTTGAGTAATCCATACTTCATCATCGGTTCACCGGTTCTGGAGAAGAAGATATTTTAATGGTTTTTACCATATATGGGCATGGTGGCCATCTTGGTCATGTGACCTGGATTATTTATACATACATTGGTTCCCACTTCCTATAGATGCTTCATATAAAATTTGGCTTTGATTGGTCAAGTAGTTTCAGAGAAAAAAATCTTTGAAAAGTGTGTATGGACGACAGACCGGCCAAGGTCAAGAGATGACCTTGACCTAAATTAATCATAAACCTTCATCTAATCCATTAGTTGTTTGCATCTACCACTTTTCAGATCTCAGGCTGCAATAGTTTTCAAAAAATAGCTAATTTCCACTTCTCCCATTATAAGTCTATGGAAACTTAAAGTTACCATAGCAACCAGAGTTCTTATCCGACTGGAATAAGAAACACAAATTATGTAGAGGCTACTGTCAGGAACATGTATACAAATTACAGGATTCATCCACTTGACAGTTTCTGATGAGAAGATTTTTAATTTTTTTTTTTTTTTTTTCAAAATTTTGCCCTTTATGGGGCCCCAGCAACCAATCAAAATAAAGGATTAGGATAAACTCGCAAGAAACGTCAAACACTACTCAATATACATTTCTGACAAAACAAAATTCAAGTGTCTGCAATTTTAGCGGAAAAATAGCCGATTTCCACTTTTCCCATTATAAGTCTATGGAAACTTTAAGTTGCCATAGAAACCAGAGTTCTTATCCACCTGGAAAAAAAAACACAAATTATGTAGAGGCCACTGTCAGAAACATGTATACAAAGTATAGGCTTCATCCCCTTGACAGTTTTTGAGAAGAAGATTTTTGAATGTTTTTCGAAATTTTGCCCTATATGGGGCCCTTGCAACCAATCAAAATGAAGGATTAGGACAAAAGTCACATGAAACGTAGAGGACTACTCAATAAACATTTCTGCAAAAACAAAATTCAAATATCTCAAACAAGACAGCAAAAATAGGCAATTTTCACTTTTCTCCATTATAAGTCTATGGGAAGCATAAGTTGCCAAAGCAACCAGAGTTCTTATCCGATCAAGATAAAAAAGACAAACTTTCGTTCCCCTTACCCATGGATGCTCCACATAAAATTTGGCTTTGTTCGGCCAAGCGGTTTCAGAGAAGAAGATCTTTGAAAATGTGAACGGACGCACGCACGCACGGACGCACGCACAGACGGACGCCGGCTCGACTACCATACTATAAGCTCCCCATGAGCCTTCGGCTCAGGTGAGCTAAAAATAAAAAATAAAAAAATAAAATAAAAATAAAAAAAAAAATAAAAATAAAGATAAAAAATAAATAAAAATAAAGTAAAATCAAGCTTTCTGTTTGAAATACTGTGCATGTATAAATATGCCAAAATGAATTATGTTCGCTCATGAGACAGCACGTGGACTGTAGTTTTTACATCTAATAAATATACTTAACCACATTCCCAACGCACCTAGTAACATTTTTAAGAATATTTCAAAAACGAATCGACCGAAAATGTTCAAATTCGATGCATGATAAGATACATCATTTTGAAATGATGTGGTGAAATTTGATTGCAATCGGCGAATTCTGTCGAAATTTATTGAGCTTTTGGTTAGCACACCCATGATTCGAAAAGTCTGGATAAACGTTTTGAAAACAACGGTAGTGTAAGGTAAGGGGAAATCGTACATAACGTTATAAAAATGATTTGCTGAACAATTTTGTTGTGTGATAGAGAGAATGTTATCAATTATTGAAATCCACTGCGTAAGTAAGTTTCCCAAAAAGGCAAGCTGAACTTCGAATCTACCAGTTCAATTAATCTAAACAAATTAATATCTAATGTGTCCCCCATTAGCTCGTACCACCGCTATCTATACAGCGCTGTCGCATGGATAGGCTACTGAGCTACAGAGATAGATGTCCCAGGCTATTTCATTTTCTGTCTGTCCGTTTTATTCGCCTTTGTTTTTGCTATCGATGATCCCTCGTCTACCTCAGAGTCGCCGCCCATCATACAGAAACTCGCAAGCGCCAGCGACAGCGAAAGTAATTTTCAGAAGTGAACTAGAAAATGTGTATATGAAACACTATGCTCCCAACTGGTACATCACTTTCAAGATGTGACAATGTCTAAAAATTGAAAAGTTCAAATTGCAAAAAAGTGACACAAATCAATCTGAGGAGTATATCCCAACGATATGCATAGCTTCAAAGCATGGTCACAATGTCTGTAAAGTTTCAAAAGTATGCGTATTAAACTGTATGAGGAGTTGCGCATAAAATACCCTCTATCCATTCACTAAAATGCCCGAAAAAATGACTAAGTTCTAATTGTGAAAAAAATGATAAAAATAATTCGAAGATTATATCCAAATAATATGCACATCTTCAAAGCATGGTCACAACATATGTAAAGTTTCAAGAGAATCAGTATTAAACTGTATGAGAAGTTGCGCACACAAGGTACCCACTGTCCATTCACTTTCATTGCCGAAATGCCCGAAAAATGGCTAAGTTCAAATTGCGAAAAAAAGTGACAAAATTAATTTGAGGATTATATCCAAACAATATGCATATCTTCAAAGCATGGTCACAACATCTGTAAAGTTTCAAGAGAATCAGTATTAAACTGTAGGAGGAGTTGCGCACACAAGGTACCCACCGTCTGTTCACTTTGTCAAGAATTTAACAGGGACACAACTCTCGCAGAAAGGGCCCCTAGCCCCTTGAATTTTCTTGAAAGAAAAAATACGGGTCCTCTTAATTTTCATATGCAAACTACATACCAAGTTTCAAGATCATAGCTTTAACGGTTCTTGACTGAGTGTAAGCGTAACTTTCGCACTGGACAGACAGACAGACAGACGCACGGACGGACAGACCCAAACCAATATGCCCCCTCAACTTCTTCGAAGTTGGGGGCATAAAAATGTCTAATAATAAACTAGGTTAAGTTACGAAATATGGTTAAATATACAGGAATTGTCCTTCGATGAAATCAAATATGTGGGGTGGGTTATTTAAGGAGTTCGCTTCACCCCCACCCCCGAGGTACCAAGGTTCCTATACATCATTTTGAAGCTTGAAGCATGCTGAACACGATGCACAATGTTGTCAAGCTGTAAACCTGTGCAGGTTCCGTGTAAACATGCAAATGCAGGGAAGGGGTGCGAGAAAAAATAAATTACATGAAAGATCATGAAATCCATAGGTTGTAGCAAAATCGTCTTCAAAACTTTTTGTTTCGATTGCATCAACTCGATTTTACAAAATATCCTTTTAAATGGTCACATAATACACATAGAACATATGTCAATCGATTGTTTGCAGATACCATGCCAAAAAAGACCTAATTTTGCATATGGTTGGTGGGGTAACTCGTGCCCAGTAAAATACGGATTTTCTAAGACCTTATTTATCATTTTTGTTCTTGTATACACGCGCAAAACAACCTTTGGATGTTATATACATCATATTTTTACACTGGGCAATTATTCAAAAACTATTAATCAGACACGAGTCTCGCATGTTGTATATACACACACCCTTTTACCAGACATGTTAAGTTCGTCGTTCTGTGAATATACGTAGAATATACATGTATATTTAGACTCAGTTTTAATAAAAGCTTATGGTTAATAGACAAAACACTGTTGGTAGATGTTTATCTAGTTTCATTAATTAATTAATTATTTACTTATTTATTTATTTATGTATTTATTTATTTATTTATTTATTTATTTATTTATTGTTGCCATCGCTTTGTTAAAATGTGTTGGCTAGAAACCTTTAACAGCGTAGTTTCATACCGCGAAATGCCATTTTGATTATTGTTATGAAAAAAAGAATTGAGGCACTCGGAAGCATTATGCGGTAGCATTTTGCCTTTCTACAGTCTTACTTAACACACCGCTACAAACCTGGATTTCGAAATTGAAAGTAGAAAGCCTCAGCATTTGGTATCGCAACCATATTGTGTTCTGGTCATTGACTACAACAGAGTTTCATTCAAAGCATATATACATGTACTAGTTGGCCTCCCAAGCCATCAAAATATTTTTCTGTTGGCATTTTTGAGTACATTTTGGCATCTACGCTAAATGTGATCCTTGATGTGTATCAATACACGCTAGGGTGGATGCCAAGTCTGAAAATGCCCCAGAGTCCCAAAAGTAGGTCAAAGGTCAACTAAGTGCAAAATTTCATATATTTCAACATATCAGCAATATCTTATGTAATATTTTCATTTTATTTGCCAAAAAACCCTAAATTACATCTAGTACATTTTTGAGGTTTAATCAGCAACAATTGTTACAACAAAGTGGTGGTGCAGATTTAGGTCAAAGGTCACTTTAGTGCAAAAAATAATTATTTTCACGCCCTTTTACACTTCAGTGCCAGTGGTATTCTGATAGGGATAATGTTCTTCTAGGTACTTCTTGAGACTACTGTTTGATTTTGTAGTTGATGGTGTTCAATATGGCTGTCAAAAGCAGGAGAATGCTATGTACAAGTAACTTACCCTCATCTAAAAATCTTTATACACATCCATTTTTTTTGTACTTTCTCATATTGTAATGGATCAGTTTTGTTAAACCAAGAAACATTTGATCCATTTATGGTGTTGATCGCCATCAATTAGTTTGGATTTATAAATGACGTTGATTTATATACTTGAGGTTCAATGTCATGTAAGGACAAAATAATTATTTTTGATATTGTTTTCAAATTTTGACCCTGAGAAAAATGACGATTGAAAATAAGAGTATGGTAACCAGAGTCCTTTCAAATGAGTCAGATTGATACATGTACTAATGTTTTATTTTTTTTTTACTTATTGTATAATGATGGTGGTCAAGACGGCTGCCACAACAACAATACTTAAATATGTATTGGTAAAATTGTATTACCTTACGTATAGAGAACATAAGTAATCTTGATTTCATCGCAAGCAACTCTGTTTAGGGCATATTCTCTTCAATAATTTAGCTGTCAAGCTAATCTATTCTTCAAACTGCCAGATCAATAAATAGTGTGTTCATGATAAATATAAAATGATTGAAATTCAGGCTGTTTTGATGTCTGTGAAGCCCGAAGGGCCTCTCAAAAACATTAAAACTGATGTTATTCATCATCTGAATTTCAGTACTGATATTTATATTTTTTATTATTGATCAGGTATCTGTCTTTTAATTCAAAAAATCTGTTGCTAATTTTCCGGATATTTGACATTAAATCAGACTTAACGGAATTTCGGAACAGCCCAAACGCTTTTCGAGCTTAACGTTACGGCAATATGCGATTGGCGTCACGCCAACATGAGTAAACAAACAACGACACTGGCTGACATTGGTCAAACTTCAAGCCGCGTGTTCCACTTCCGGACGTGAATCCTCTAACTAAACAATATCAGAGAGCAACGGAGGTGTTGGCACTGTTGGGGAGTTTGGACATTGACGTGACTCCGCCATTGGGTTTGGTTTACGGTCATGTGATATGGTTTGTCAGCAGAGTGATCAAGAGCAAAACATTTTTGTGAATTTAAAGCATTTCAACATGAAAGATTTTTACGTTTTTGTGGAGACTCTGATTATGTAAAGATGTCTTGCACTGGTAGAGAGATTGGCTTGGTTGTGCTGGCACTGAGATGCTAGCTTTGACTAAGGCATTTGTACATACGTCCATTCATTAAGGTATCATATAGCAACTTGGTGAATTTTAAACAATCGAAAATAGAGTATGGTACACAATCATAAGATGTATATTATTGCGCGATTAGCATAAATGCATTACTTCTTTGATTAAGCTCAGCTGCTGCTTTTTATCATTTGATGAGACTACTTACATTTATATATAACTTATGAAGTAAATAAACTTGTGTATGATCGGTGTTTAGACAGATAAAATTGAAAAGTCACTGCAGATCCAAACTAATGTCTTTACTGAGGTCGCTGCTCATTCTATTTAAAACCTTAAACATATTGTCAGTACACTATTTATGCGACATGAGCCGTACTAACAACAAATCCTGTCAATGAAAAGTCATTCTCATTTACCAAGTGGGGAGTAATGCACACATATATATGCAAGCTTTACTTGTTCCTCACTAAGTTTCTTATATGTAAATTTCATCCTGGCTCTCATAAATTGTACCAGCGTGTCATATCTATGACGCACAGTTTCACATTACTTCCTTGTCCTGAGAGTTGGCCTAGGAATAGCACAGGTTAGGCAATTCTGGCATGACAATTGTTATCATCCCACCACTAAAAACACAGAGTGGTTTACTGCACTTATCAGTAGAGCACAACCGTTAAAAGGACATATAATATTTAGAAGGAGATATGCCTAATTACCATTTATTTCGAACGAAATATACCCTATTATAATATATCTAAATTGACATATAATATGTCATTCTAAATATCATTATATATTTCGATCGAGATATATTATACTTAGAAAAACAATTGAGGGATATGGTTTTTGTTTCGATTTCATTGTTAAAGGAATAATTTTTTCTACCCAAATAAGTAATAGATATGTAGCAGAACCATCACTGTACAAAGATTCCATAAAATTTTAGCGTTGCCTGGAAGCGCTTCTCGCAGACTTGCAGAAACGTTGGAACACCCCTGAAATTGAAGTTCTAACTGTTGCCTACCCTACCCAATTCTGCCATTCCTCCCCTCTTACTGATTCATTCAACTGCGAAACTGTTTTGATAATCAAAATGCCGGTACTTTTATGTCTAAAATGCATATTGGGAAAATTTCAGAAATCTGCGATTTTTGGTTAAAAACGCGATTTTTTACCAAAATTTTTTTTTCGCTTAAAACGTTGCCCTTTAAGCTACGAGTTTGGTACAGAAAACCGATTTGATCTATGGGCATTAGTTTAGATTTTACAGCGTTTCAAAACATTTGCTAAAGAACTGAACATTACCTTAATGGGAATTTGCATTACGTGATTAAAAATTTGTCAACACATTTTAAAAAACGCTGTTTTGAGAAAACCAGAGCGCACATTCAAAAACGGATTTCAGTTTCATACTCACAGTGCAAAGGGAAACATTTTAAACGAAAAAAATATTTTTTGGTTAAAAATTGTGTTTTTTTTTTTTCCAAAAATCACAAATTTCTGAAATTTCCCCAAAGTGCGTTTTAGACATAAAAGTGTCACCATTTCGATTATCAAAACAGTTTTGCATTTGGATGAACCAGTAAGAGGGGGTGAATGAAAGATTTGGATAGGGTAGGGAGCAGTGATAATTTTAATTTTAGGGGTGTTCCATCATTTCTGCAAGTCTGCGAGAAGCGCTTCCAGGCAACGCGAAAAATTTATGGAATCCTTGCACAGTGATTGTTCTGCTACATATCTATTAATTATTTGGGTAGAAAAAATTATACCTTTAGGAATGAAATCGAAACAAAAACCATATCCTTCAATTGTTTTTCTAAGTATATTTCCTTCATCTGAACACTTGATCATTTTTCGTCATGCGCAGTCTCTCATCGAGTTTCGCATAGCGGCAAGGTTTGAATTTTGTGCAGAAACAAATTTCCAACAAAAAATCCAGCGTCATCGTTAAGTTCACCAAGGAAGTTATGCACAGTTTGGATTTGAATATGCTCGTCGCCCGATTTACACGAGTAAACACTACTTTACTTGCTGAACATAACGACATAAAGCGCTAGGGAAATTCCAAAAAGTGTTAATTATATCTAAAATGTTTGGACTGGTTAGATTATATGACTTAATGTCCATATCAGCAATAATTCAGTCATATTGGGAAGGAGCCAACGCTTTCTGTAAACCAGAAGTCAAGGGATCTTAAAATTTTGCTCCATGGCTCTTCACGACAACATAACGTACGATCTCGCCGGGGCCTCTCTGTACGTAAATAAATTCTTCTTCTTCTTCTTCTTCTTCTTCTTCTTCTTCTTTCTTTCTTTCTTTCTTTCTTCTTTTAAAGAGTGACTACCACAATGCCAGGCAACAAACATTTACCTCGATGAACAGGCTGTGACTGCAACCGAAACCAGCGATCTCTCAAATTTAACTAAATTAAACGGATAAGGACGGCAAGCCGATACGACTTTGCCCATCCCCGCCCATTGGGCCGTGAGAAATAGATGGACTGCCAGACAGAGCTTGAAACTGAGTGATCGACCACACGATTACTGGTTAACCACTTAGGTCTGAAACTGCCTAGGAAAAGTTATAAGCTTTAGTTGTTGTGTGGTTATATTTCTTCAGCAGTATTTTTAAGCATGTCACGACATCCCAATGTTGGGTAGAAGTCCCATTGAAAGGAGGCAACATCCCAGTATGGACATAGATGTTGAATCGGGTCTCACAAATGCTCGGCGCGGTGCTCGACAGAGCGGTACCATGATGCAACTCGGCAAGGGGCCGTCAAACTCGGTTGCAGTTACGCTACATGAATTTGCATGGCTCCTCGTCCTCCGGGGAGTTAATATGCCTTGCTCAAGGACAACAGGGTGCTGCCAGTGCCACAGTGATCGATTCCATGACCTCTCGATTCGGATTCCGATGCTTTACCACTACGTCACCACGCTCCCTATTTATTTTATTTTTGTTTGTTTGTTTGTTTGAATTGATGTTTAACGTCCCAGTCAAAAGCTAATGGTCATGACTTTTACAAAACAATAGGACAACATGACATCCAAAAAGCTTTAAATACGTATATCCAACCAACTATACCAACAAGGCTTGAATGTGTGGATAGATTGACATGAACCACCTTTCCTGGGCAGGCTCAGACTTGAGCGGTTAACCAGTAATCAGATGGTCAGTCAGTAGCGAAGAAGCTTTGCTTGGAGGCACAAGCAGCCCATCTATTTCTTTTAGGTCCCCATGGAAGGACAGTAAATGAGGTCTCAACACACAGGAAACGAGGAAAATAGCTGGCACACATTAGCATATAAGCTAAACGCGCGCCGGGTGTGTTGACAAAAATGTAAAATTCAACATACGTCAGGAGCGCAATGGAGACACGTTAGAAACGCGTTACTTGCGCGCTTTGTACGCTTGGTGTACGCTTCGGTGGATGTTGATATACGTCGCTGTAGGTCGATGCGCGCTCCACGCGCGTATGGGCTCAAAAGACTTTAAGCATGCTTAAAAATTTTCTGGAAGCTCGGCGTGAATCGGTCGTGTGTCTAAGCTGGAATCCACCGTCACTCGTGTGTTACAGGCGCGTTGAATACGCTTTGAACGCGTTTGGCGCACATATTAGACACGCCAGTGTACGTAACATGCGCGTTCCGATCTAAAATACGAAATAGTGCTTCAGTAACGTGCCCGACGCGCGTTTAACGTTTGCTGCGCGCCTATAGCGCCTGCTTAGTGTTTGCTTGTTTGTTTGTTTGTTTGAATCGATGCTTTACGTCCCAGTCAACAGCTAAGGTTATTTCGGGACGTTGCCTCCACTTTTTGGGACTTTTAACAAAAATTAGGATGCCATGACATCCAACAAGTTCAACAAAGCCTCAAAGGCTAATATGTGTGGACGGTTTTGACTTGAAACCACTTTTCCTGGGCAAGCTCAGACCTGAGCGGTTAACCAGTAATCAGATGGTCAGTCAGCAACGAACAAGCTTTGGGCACAGGCAGCCCATCTATTTCTCTAGGCCTCAACGGGCGAGACTTCCTGCTTAGTGTGTCTGGGACGTAACACAAAACGTACTTTTTTTCAGCGTTTTGAGATTTTTTTCATACGTCTGGCAAACGCTTTAGTCACGCGCTAATGTGTGACTGCTAAAACGAGTTTAAGAAACAAGTTATTTTTATACGTCCAAAATCTTCAGTGTGTTGAGATTTTTTTTATACGCCCGGTGCGCGTTTGAGTTCGCTAATGTACTATCTGTGGGAAACCACGGATTTATAAATCATAATGTTGAATCTCCCGAGACCGCCCGGTGCTTGCAAAACCATGCATTTTGTATCAGACCGAGAAGGAAAGCTTATCTTGTGGCTCTAGTTCAACAAAGATAATGGAAAATATATACAACTGTTTATACCACCCAGTAAATTTATATTAGTGACCGCTCCGAGGCGGTACTTCTGTTGTAGTCCTACATGTACTTGTTTTATGTTTTGTACCTTTTATGTACGTTTTCAAAGCATTGTTGAACCGCAAATTTCACACGTGTGAAATCGGCGACACTTAATCATAAAGGAGATAGGGCATAAAAATGGTCCAAAATATTCAGTGTGTTCATAAATGTTACTAGAGTAACGTTTGTAACTATGACAGTAGCATCTGTAACTCTTTTGTAATGGCTTATCAGTTCAAAGACGTTTAAAAGAAAATTGTATGTAAAGAAAGTGAAAGAGTCATGTAACAATTGTAACTCTAATGTAAACATACCGAAACATGGACGTATATGGACGTTAAAAAGTTATATTCTATCCTCTGGCGCCAGTAACTGTGTAACATCGTAACAATTGATCATAATGCAATATTTTTCCAGAGTCTCGTAGCCTTTGTAACTCTCATGTAACAATACCGAAACATGATCGTATCAGACTGTTCTGATGATAAAATATAAATTATTTTCTATCCTCTGGAGGAAGTAACCCCGTAACACCGTAACATTTGATCATAATGCAATATTTTCCCAGCGACTCGTAACCCTTGTAACTCTCATGTAACTATACCAAAATATGATCGTATCAGACTGTTCTGATGATAAAATATAAATTATTTTCTATCCTCTGGAGCCAGTTACCCCGTAACACCGTAACATATGATCATAATGCAATATTTTCCAAGCAACTCGTAACCCTCGTAACTCTCATGTAACCATACCGAAACATGGCCGTACTAGTTGTTTGATGATTAAATATAAGTTAATTTCTATCCTCTGGAGCCAGTTGTCCCGTAACACTGTAACATTTGATCATAATGCAATATTTTTCCAAAGACTCGTCACCCTCGTAACTCTCATGTAACCATACCGAAACATGACCGTACATGGGTGTTTGATGATAAAATATAAGTTATTTTCTATCCTCTGGAGCCAGTTACCCCGTAACACCGTAACATTTGATCATAATGCAATATTTTTCCAGAGACCCGTAACCCTCGTAACTCTCATGTAACCATACCCAAACATGACCGTACATGGGTGTTTGATGATTAAATACAAGTTATTTTCTATCCTCTGGAGCCAGTTACCCCGTAACACCGTAACATTTGATCATAATGCAATATTTTTCCAGAGACCCGTAACCCTCGTAACTCTCATGTAACCATACCGAAACATGACCGTACATGGGTGTTTGATGATAAAATATAAGTTATTTTCTATCCTCTGGAGCCAGTTACCCAGTAACAGCGTAACATTTGATCATAATGCAATATTTATCCAGAGTCCCGTAACCCTTGTAACTCTCGTGTAACCATACCGAAACATGATCGTATCATACTGTTCTGATGATAAAATATAAGTTATTTTCTATCCTCTGGGGCCAGTTACCCAGTAACAGCGTAACATTTGATCATAATGCAATATTTTTCCAGAGACCCGTAACCCTTGTAACTCTCATGTAACCATACCGAAACATGATCGTATCATACTGTTCTGATGATAAAATATAAGTTATTTTTTATCCTCTGGGGCCAGTTACCCCGTAACACCGTAACATTTGATCATAATGCAATATTTTTCCAGAGACCCGTAACCCTTGTACATTGTACCTATCATGTAACCATACCGAAACATGATCGTATGATACTGTCCTGATGATAAAATATAAGTTATTTTTTATCCTCTGGGGCCAGTTACCCCGTAACACCGTAACATTTGATCATAATGCAATATTTTTCCAGAGACCCGTAACCCTCGTAACTCTCATGTAACCATACCGAAACATGATCGTATCATACTGTTCTGATGATAAAATATAAGTTATTTTCTATCCTCTGGGGCCAGTTACCCCGTAACGCCGTTACATTTGATCATAATGCAATATTTTTCCAGAGACCCGTAACCCTCGTAACTCTCATGTAACCATACCGAAACATGACCGTACATGGGTGTTTGATGATTAAATATAAGTTATTTTCTATCCTCTGGAGCCAGTTACCCCGTAACACCGTAACATTTGATCATAATGCAATATTTTTCCAGAGACCCGTAACCCTCGTAACTCTCATGTAACCATACCGAAACATGATCGTATCATACTGTTCTGATGATTAAATATAAGTTATTTTCTATCCTCTGGGGCCAGTTATCCCGTAACGACGTTACATTTGATCATAATGCAATATTTTTCCAGAGACCCGTAACCCTCGTAACTCTCATGTAACCATACCGAAACATGACCGTACATGGGTGTTTGATGATTAAATATAAGTTATTTTCTATCCTCTGGAGCCAGTTACCCCGTAACAGCGTAACATTTGATCATAATGCAATATTTATCCAGAGTCCCGTAACCCTTGTACCTCTCATGTAACCATACCGAAACATGACCGTACATGGGTGTTTGATGATTAAATATAAGTTATTTTCTATCCTCTGGAGCCAGTTACCCCGTAACAGCGTAACATTTGATCATGCAGTATTTATCCAGAGTCCCGTAACCCTTGTAACTCTCATGTAAACATACCGAAACATAATCGTATCAGACTTTCTGGTGATAAAATATGTTATTTTCTATCCTCTTGAGCCAGTTACCCCGTAACACTGTAACATTTGTTTTTCCAGAGACTCGTTACACTTGTAACTCTCATGTAACCATACCGAAACTGAAAGCATCTGACTGTTCTGATGATTAAATATAAGTTATTTTCTATCCTCTGGAGCCAGTTACCCCGTAACACCGTAACATTTGATCATAATGCAATATTTTTCCAGAGACCCTTAACCCTCGTAACTCTCATGTAACCATACCGAAACATGACCGTACATTGGTGTTTGATGATAAAATATAAGTTATTTTCTCTTCTCTGGAGCCAGTTACCCCGTAACAGCGTAACATTTGATCATAATGCAATATTTATCCAGAGTCCCGTAACCCTTGTAACTCTCATGTAACCATACCGAAACACGATCGTATCATACTGTTCTGATGATAAAATATAAGTTATTTTCTATCCTCTGGGGCCAGTTACCCCGTAACACCGTAACATTTGATCATAATGCAATATTTTTCTCAGAGACCCGTAACCCTCGTAACTCTCATGTAACCATACCGAAACATGACCGTACTTTTTGGGTATTTTTTTCTTCTTACTTTTGCTCAAAACATAGATTGTGGGTACACGTTAGAACCGCCTCGCCGAGGCGCTTGCCGAATGTTTCACTAACGTGCCTAGTTATGCATGCGACGCGCGTTTAACGTCTATACGCACCAACTGCGTGTGCATATATATTAAAATACACCCATGACGTCATCCTTTTATAAAAACTGTCCATTATTTTTCGGGAATGGACAGTCTGCAACTTGGATTATAGATGGAATAGCATTATTGCAAACCCTGAAAGACATTCCTATGACATTTTCAGCTTTTGCAGTATACGTTCTGCAAACTGTCGTGGCCTGCCTTCGACCTGGAGATCAAAGGGTCGACTTTGTAACAGATTAGTACCCCGACATATCTATCAAATATGCTGAACGTGCCAAACGAAGTCAGAAAGGTGTTATAAAAGTGACTATTCAGTGCCCAACCCAGTTCACAAAGTACCTATCACTAGGACAGAACAAAACAGATCTTGTTCATTTCTTATTCCGAGAATGGAATCAAGATTGTCACAGTGACTTGTTGCAAAATGTGGTTTTGTTCTTTGCCAATGGAAAACAGTGTCATCGTTTGTCTGCCACTGGCGACCAACTTGTATGTGTGTCAGTACCAGAGCTAGCAACTAAGCAAGAAGAGGCTGACACACGCATGCTGTTACATGCTGCTCTTCATGGTTCTACGAACATAGTCATCAAATCACCAGACACAGATGTAGCCGTGTTGGCGAGTGCACACTCCCCGAAAATTCCAGCAAATGTCATGTTCTTCACAGGCACGAAACAACAAAGACATTGCATAAATGTGACTGCCATTGGTCGACGATTGGGAAGGGATGTCACAGAAGCGCTTCCGGGTTTGCACGCTTTCTCGGGATATGTGACACAACAAGTGCATTCGCTAAAAAGGGTAAGCAAAGCTCTTTTGACTTGGTTTTGAAAAAAAAAAAAACAAAAAAAACAGAAATGTGCAAATCTATGAAGAAAGTTGGGGAACATTTTGATGAAACAGCCGAGCTTTATAGCTCATGCGAAGAGTTCGTGTTTGCTTTGTATGGCTGCCCCAGCAAAAAACTATCAATCGGCAATCTGGAGGAAGGCGTTAGAAAAAGATTGCGAGATACCCAGTCCACATGGTCATGGGTGGCAACTGAAATATGGTGAATTGAATATTCACTGGATGGATCAAGAACCGGCTCCAAAGTCACTCCTTGAGCTTGTTAGTTGTAAATGCAAGACTGGGTGCAGTGGAAGACGATGTTCCTGCCACAAAGTTGGTCTTTTGTGCACAGATGTATGCGACAAAATGCGGTAGCAAGCCAGACAGCGACAGCGATGTCGATGATGGCGAAATTGACTGAGGTACAGAAATGTATCCAAATACACTGTTTGTATGGGGTAATGCTGTCAACGGGTCATCCCATTTTCTTTTAAGTGTAATCATTTTGGTGATATTGTTCAACTTATATGAATTGCTATACCTTTTCATTTCATGTTTACTGGCAAGGTAGCCCTATATATTGTTTCAAAGGCATTTTCTGGGAATTTTTATACATATAATTTTCTTCCGTCGATTATTATCATTATTATTATTATTATTATTATTATTATTATTATTATTATTTGATAGAGGTATATATTTCATTTTTATGCATAATGAATGAATCGTTGAAATATACAAATACTATAGATACATGTACATAAAACGTTTAACTGTCTGTGCCATTTCGTATTTATTTTTCATTTTTTCCGAAGTCAATATATTTTAGGGGTGGTACCCCTTATTTCAGCCCTGAAACTTAACATATCGTTGCCATAGATTCTCGTTGGTGTTGTCATACGCCTTAAAAAGCATTTAAAATTCATCAGAACTATCGGTAATTGAAAAATATGATATCAGGAAATACTTTCATCAAGTTTTCATATTTTATAGAAAAAGTTAGATTTTGTCATACCCTGGCCCTCAAAACCGTGTTAAAAAACTTTCTGCACAGGTTGCCAGACTGACAACATTGTGCATTGAATTCAGCATAAAAATACCTACAATGTGGTATATAGCAACCTTGGTACCTCTGGGGGTGCAGCGAATTTTTTTGTTACCTGGTCATCGAAGGATGATACTAACGTCACACTCTATCAAAATTAGCATTAAATCATCCACCTTGGTTTGAACATGAAGGGATGATTCTGGATCAAAACAAACATGAGAGAAGGGTCTCTTACTAGGCCAAAAGTAGCGAGAAATTATGATTTTTCAGTGAGAAATACCTTATTCGTTCTAATTAGCACACGGTGCCCTTCACTTTTCAAAACAATTTCAAGTTAGGGTTACAAAGTATCGTTCTAAAAAGCGCACATTATGAGCCAATACAACACATAAACTGCTGAAATAAACATGCCTAAAACATTAAAGTGTTTCAATCATTACAAAATAGTGTTTGGCCATTTAAGGTTAAGTTTTAATGAGATTAATACGGTATTTATGCCTAAAATATGTGTAAATACACAATTACTAGCCCAGCGCTTGTTGAAACATGTGTGCTGATTAGACAGAATACGGTATTAGCAAACCTGAAGCGAAAGTAACATTGATCTGCCAGATTTTCCCTCCCATTTAGACAGTTTAATTGAAATTTTCGTCGTAAAATAAGAGACTCTCTACATATCTCCCCAGCAAATAAAACCTGGACATGTGCATGAACACTAAAAACATAAAGGCACTGGGATAGTACATTCTCTTCCGTAAAAAGGTACATTTATTATTTAAGGAGATTCCCCGTGTTATCCGTAGATGTTCTATGAAGTTTTAATGAGATAAATACGGTATTTATGCGTAAAATATGTGTAAATACACAATTACTAGCCCAGCGCTTGTTGAAACATGTGTGCTGATTAGACAGAATACGGTATTAGCAAACCTGAAGCGAAAGTAACATTGATCTGCCAGATTTTCCCTCCCATTTAGACAGTTTCATTGAAATTTTCGCCGTAAAATAAGAGACACTCTTCATATCTCCCCAGCAAATAAAACCTGGACATGTGCATGAACACTAAAAACATAAAGGCACTGGGATAGTACATTCTCTTCCGTAAAAAGTAAGAAGATTCCCCGTGTTATCCGTAGATGTTCTATGAAGCCAAAACCCTCAGTCTTGGAAAAAATAATAATCAGATGCCTTGTATAATTGCTATTAAACAAGAAAGAACTAGCTACAGTAACCTCTCTTTCCATAAAACACCATGAAGCCTTTTCCGCTGACAGACTCGTCGGAGTGGAAGTTCAGGAAGGCAGCGCGTGATATCATAGTGAATTCAGGCAATGAAATATTGCCACAAAATTTGCCATAATCGAAGCCAAAATCGTCACTGATCTAAACGGAAATAACTGAATTAAATAAATGATGACGAATTAATGTTAAAACGGTGTAATTATTGTTTTATATTCAGCATGGATACAATATATGTGTCACATATGAGCCGCCTCATGAGAAAACCAACAATCTGCAAATGCGAAAACTTTTGTAAAACATCAGGAAAACATGTCCGTGAAATTTATACCTCCTTAAACCCCACTTTCTATGTAAATTCAGCAAACCTGGGGTATACAGGGGTATACATTTTTAGCTCACCTGAACCGTAGGCTCAAAGGTGAGCTTATAGTATAGGGAGGCATCCGGCGTCCGTCCGTCGTCGTCCGTCGTCGTCAACATTTTCAAACGACTTCTCCTCTGAAGCTGCCAGGCCGAATCTTTTCATATTTCACATATAGCATCTACAGGTAGGGGGAATGAATAAGAACTTTGGATGCTATGGCAACTTATGCTTCCCAAAGACTTATAATGGAAAAAAGTGAAAATTGCCTATTTTTGCTGTCTTGTTTGAGATATTTGAATTTTGTTTTTGCAGAAATGTTTATTGAGTAGTCCTCTACGTTTCGTGTGACTTATGTCCTAATCCTTTATTTTGATTGGTTGCAGGGGCCCCATATATGGCAAAATTTCGAAAAACATTCAAAAATCTTCTTCTCAGAAACTGTCAAGCCTTTACTTTGTATACATGTTCCTGACAGTGGCCTCTACATAATTTGTGTTTTTTTTATTCCAGGCGGATAAGAACTCTGGTTGCTATGGCAACTGAAAGTTTCCATAGACTTATAATGGGAAAAATGTAGATCGGCTATTTTTCCGTAAAATTGCAGACATTTGAAATTTTTTTTTGCAGAAATGTTTATTGAGTAGTGTTTGACGTTTCTTGTGAGTTTTGTCCTAATCCTTTATTTTGATTGGTTGCTGGGGCCCCATAAAGGGCAAAATTTTGAAGAAAAAAATCAAAAATCTCTCCTCAGAAACTGTCAAGTGGATGAACCCTGTACTTTGTGTTTTTTATCCCGGTCGGATAAGAACTCTGGTTGCTATGGCTGCTATAGACTTATAATGGGAAAAGTGGAAATTAGCTATTTTTTCTGGACCAATTGTAGGTATTTGAATTTTGTCTTTGCAGAAATATTTATTGAGTATATCTCTATGTTTCATGTGACTTTTTTCCTAATCATTTATTTTGATTTGTTGCTGGGGCCACATAAAGGGTAAAATTTCGAAAAACATTTAAAAATCTTCTACTCAGAAATTGTCTCCGGCAGGAAGCCTGTACTTTGTATATATGTTCCTGACAGTAGTCTCTACATAATTTGTGTTTTTTTTATTTCAGTCGGATAAGAAATCTGGTTTTTCCCACTACTTTGGTTGCTATGGCAACTTAAAGTTTCCATTGACTTATAAGACGAAAAGCGGAAAATTGCAATTTCTGCCATTTCGCTTGAAATATTTGAGTTTTGTTTTCACGTAAATGTTTGTTGACTAGTCCTCCACAATTTTGGCAATTTTTGTCATAATTGTATAATTATTTTGGTTGCTATAGCAACGTAAGGGTGAATTTCTGAAAAAATATTTAAAAATCTTCTCAAAGGCTGTAAGGAGGATGAAGCTGAACAAGTTTCTATTAGCAAACAGTGGAGACCCTAATCAGTGGCATCTGGGTCTGCACTGTTTACCTTCGTACCCCTTTAGAGGTTTCATGACAGAGATGTGTAAAGTCAGCCATAACGGAAAAGGATAGTAACAATAGAAAATCACCAGAAACTATGCTGTCTGATAAAGATGGCTTCATATACTTGGTGTCCCAGGTCTGTGTTTATTTGAACTGGAGTTTAGCATCTTTTTCAAGACTTTTTAAGTTCATATGTGATATGGCCAATGCACCTTACCACACTTTTATGAAGAAGCGCCACAGTCCACATTAACCAGTACTAACTGCACATCTTTCAACCAGCCACAGGCTACTGTCCTAGTTGAGTCGGAGGTAGGGGAAATTTTCATTTCCAGCTGGTACTTCCCTTGTAAATTGCAGTTTTTTGTGCACCACTTGAAAGCATCATGTACATACCAGCTAAGCCTTCACTCAAGAGGAGGTTAAGCTTGCCCTGAGGCGGGGCTAGAGGTCAAGATCTAAGACACCTTTGACATTTTTTATGTTGAATTATACAAAAATCTACAAACGCAAGGTTTCTGCATTACACAGGTGAGCTACGTGGCCGATAGGCCTCTGGTTTTTATTTTTGGTCCAATGATAGAGTGTGGGTACTCATTAGAACCGCATCGCCTGTACCCACAATCAATGTGATAAAGTGATAATGTGATACTGAAGAGATCCTGGGATCCTGGGAAGGTATTTGTGAATATAGGTATACATACGAGTTTTGAGATATTGAACAGAATCTTGAACATGTTAAAAGGAGCACACAATTTAATCTATTTAAAGAGATATCATACATGTACCTGGGATATTGAGAACTCCTGTGACATTCAAACTTTAAGGACAACTCGTACCTGCAGATAATCCTGTTCACATGTTCCAAAACCGGTCGATGCGATGTCCATTTCTGTCACTATTACGGTAATCCACGCATTACGGTAATCGTAACGGGCCATAATCGTCCAGGTACAGTCGATGTTGTTGATATAGTTACCTCCCATGTCAACAGGGGCAGATATAGCACCGAATTTTGCGTTACGAGTCTCATCACAAGTAAGTGCTGTAACAGGACGTAAATTAAAAAAAAACTGTTTACTATGGAACGCCAAAACTGTCTGGTGGTAAGGCATAACAGCATTTGATTCGACATCGCCATTGTATCCTGCTCACATGTTGTATATTTCGCATTATATAATGCAGAAGGAATCCAGGTTTTCCCAGACACTTCAGAAAATTTAACATATAGTGGCACCCATTACTTCCATCACAATAACACTGAATTGTTTGCAAAAAAGAAATAACCAGTTATACTTATGTTTAACTTACTTTCTTTCAATAAATAACCAATTTCTTCATTGCCTGCATCTATCTTTAAGTCAATAAGTAAACGCTATAGGAGAAAACTCGAAAATCTTACCTCAACTTCGGCGAGAATTGTAATTGGCGTCACAGATCATGCTATCGGTTTGTATGCATACAATACCACGTGATTCTCAGTAGTCTAAGATTTAGATTATTTTAAAATAGATGAATAAGTTAACCTTTTTCAATCTGTGTATATGTAAGATTGAATCCTTTGTCCTTCCCATTTGAGTCGGTTACTAACGCTAGACCAAAAAAGTTCTCCTTGATAATAATTGTAGGTGGGGTATAGGTACCACAGAACACATAAAGCTTCACTTCTGGTGTCATAATCTGACAATAAAACGCATTTTATTCTTCTTAATCTGATTTACGCCATTTTCATCATTGTTTCACTTATGTTGAGAAGAATCAATCAAGCGAGGTGAAACAATATTTACTACTTGGCATGGATATGTAAAAAGCAATCGGCTCATGTATCAGCATCTTTCGTTCTAGAACCATGGCCACTTAAACTGCGGTTCGCTTGAAAACCGAGTGTATAGTGGCCTGCTACATATATTTACACGCACATATATTTACATATACAAAAGGGTAGAATTCAATTAGCGAACATATGGGAGCTTTAGATTTGAGGTGCTTTATTAAATCTATCATAACAAATATGCAACAAATGTGCATTGATAAAGCCCATGGAATATACATTTTGAAGGTGTTTAGAACGATTTTAGCTTGTCGGAGAAAATACGCTTATTGGAACGAGTACGGCATTTGTTACCCAAATATAATCCTTGAAGCATTGATAGCTATTCTCTAATGCCACGGTGTGGAATTCCAATTGTAGAACATGGTCGTCGGGCACTGCAAACACCCACATGCATGTGTAATCATTGGGATATTGTCCCTCAGCAAATCCAGGGGAAGTTAGTTCACCTCTAGGTTCGGTAATATCTTCTTCAGGACAATACGGTTGTTGACAGCCGACTGAAATGAGTCGTTTCATGCAGGACTTTAGTTACTCATATAAGCCTGGCGTCCTTTATGTGAGATATTGGCAAACAGTATAGCTCCAGATGCAGAACGCGGCGTCCCATCTGGGGCTATTATGTTTGCTTAGAGAATTTTCATCGAAAAATTAAATAAAATTTAAAAATCACTCCTGACGACCCTTAAAATGAAAGTGGACTCACCCAAATGATAATGATGGGCAAGTACATTCGTCAAATATTGGATAAGGGAATAGAATAATGAAATTTATATTCGCGGGGGCACGTGAACCCATGTGGTTCCATTTTGTTTTCAGAATCTTAGATATTTAGTCCAATTGCCTATATACTGCAAGATTTTTCCATTCAAATGGCATTTTAACAGTTTATCCCGTGCACATTCAAATACTTAGGCGATCTATGTTGACCTGGCCGTAAAATAAGTCTTCATCGCAGGGTCATAGTTTATATAACGGCTCAGGTGAGCTAAACATGCGTATGACGAACAAGATGGCAAGCGCTTTTCCAGCAAGGTGGCCATTGGACTTTCATCAACAAAGATGGCGAGCACAAATTCCCAGCGGTCACATGACGTCATAATGACGTCATATCAACGTCGATGCAACGTCATGACGTCGCATCGACGTCGATCTGACGTCATGTGCCTGCTGGGAACAGAGTAACAGACAGGCCAAAAACATTACGGAAACTTGCCCATGTAATATACAGAGATTTGTTAAGCTGTAATGCATCAGTCATTTGTATCCCCGGCTCCCCTAGGCCCGGGGAATAGCGGGGCTTTTAACTTATCAATATTTTAAGCCCCGGTAAAAGCCCGGCCCTGCGGGGTCAGATTTATGATAAATCCCTTCTAAAAGCCCCGGCTCCCCGTAGGGTGACAATAATGTAAAACAACACCTGGGAGTTTTTTTTCTGATGAAATTAAAATATGGGATATACCGGGTGTCCCAGAAAACATGATACATTTTTTAATTCCAATAGCATTTGACTCAAAATAGATATGTTGCAGATTGTTTTTGCTGATCAATGTAATGTACATAGAGATAATGTCATGGTTATTTTGACTAGATTCCAAATTTGGGGAAAGCAAGGTATATCTTTTTAAAATGTTGCTTTATATTTCTAAATTCCACCATTTCGCTCCTAAAGTTAGCTTTTTTACAATGCATATTACATCATCCCACCTGATATTCATATTTACATTATTGCGACTATAAATGTCTATTGTATGCTTTGCCATAGATTTTGTCTCACATGGTGTTCCCCTGTTATCTTTATCCAGATCAAATCTATAGCACCACCTTGTTCATTTTGACCGGTTTTTTTATCGCATCGTTTTTGAAAAGCCATATATTGTTACCATCGTAACTAACTCATTGCAGTTTTCATGCTGTTAAATAATACTTGTGGTATTGTTCTTTAGGACGACACATACCATTAGGATCATAAATTACTGTAACGCATTGAACCATGCATTATCAACATGAGTACCAAATTTTGTTACCCCACCCTTTTTTCATTACTGAATACCTTATGTACTGTTTGATCTGTAGTGGAATTTATATTTGTTTGCACTTTTGTTTGATACGGTAACTAGAATAGTTACGTATTTGATAGTATTTGTGGTATTAGTCGGAAAAGAACGGGTTTCGAACTGTATTGTTCCGGTTATGTTCTATTAATAGTTGATATGGCATGCTTTTGCATGAGGAAAGCATTTTTCAGGTGCATCTGATGATATAAATAGATTTTAGGCGCCAAATCAAACCATTCGAGCCAAAGCCAGTACGCAGATCGGACAACTTTGTGCAGTATGAGTGACCTTGAGGAATTGGACGGCAGTCATGGCGGTCACGACGATTCAGATGATCAAAAGAAAATTAGAGCAGCTGAAATTAGGGCACTTCGAAGAATGTCAAGAATCAAACAGCAAGACGGCATTCTTTAACGCACCTTCTGCTTATGCTATTTGCGGCAGTATCGGCTATTCCATTAATGGTTCCAATTCGGGGACAGGGGTTTAGCACAAGGCCTTTTCAGGGTAGCAAAAGAACTTCTTTCGCGACTTCAGGCCATTTAAAGTCCCACAAACCAACGACAAGTGTTTACAATGTGGAGAGTTTGGGCACTGGAGGCGTTTCCACTACAATACATCAGCGCAGCAGACAGAAGCAACTGCAGCAAAGAAGAGTCAAAATGATAAGTACTTTATTGATTTGTATGAGGGACAAAATATTGAGTGCATTTTTGATTATTTTCAAGATAACTGATTATATGCAATAAGACTCAAAGTCTGTTCCATGTATTTTATGATAAACATTAGATTGTCACGGGACAATATGTTTAGTATTTATTATAGTAGTTCTACGTATTTGCTGGACGAAATATTCTTTTGGAAGTATACTGTAGATTTTCTAACAGCGGGTGCCTGTATAATTACAGTTTACCGAAATTGTTATAGTGATGTAATGAGGTCCCGGGTCGTTTCGCCCATGGGTTGTTTCGCCCGTGAGTCGTTTCGCCCGTGAGTCGTTTCGCCCTGGGTCGTTTCGCCCGTGGGTCGTTTCGCCCCTATTTGGTGAGTCGTTTCGCCCTTATTTTTCTACCATGCCCAAAAGTGTAATCTGGTGTATTATTTGTTATTTTGTCTTGGGCTGATCATTCATAACTGTCTTTTGGGTATATGTACTAAAGGAGGTGGTTGCGATGAAGATCGTTTCTTTTAGAATAGAGGATATTTCGGCAAAAATAATTTTGAACAGAAAATACAATCAGCCTGCTTAAATTTCATACCAAAACAGGAACGTCAAGGCCAGTGATTTACGTCATGCAGTATGATTTCAGTCGTCACCAAAAATTCAACAAAAACAAATTATGAGGACGAAAAATATTCACCAGGTCCAACACGGTTTCTGGAAAGAAACACTAAAAGCCAAGTGACTTTCAATTGCACTAAAACTGTGGTAATTACGTCACATGAACGTTTATGAATAAAACTTTCCGCAAAATGATTTTTGCGTGTAAAATGAAACGAATTCGAAAGTTTTCAAACACAATAAATAAGCATGGACGTGTGAGAAAATTATCCTAACTTTTGGCGCTGTAATCGTATATATGTCTGTGTGTTTTGACCACTTTACGAAAACGCTAGCTCCTTAACTGCATTTAACGAATCATTTTTTTTTTCTTTTCTTGTGCTTAAGGTTGCACGCTATCATCGGAGTCACGTTTTATTCTTTTACCTTTTAACATTTCAAGAATGTCGGCCATCGGTCACCGCCAAAGACAAAGCATTCACACATCGCCTTTAATTGACAAACACGATTATTATCACCTAACGTGTGATTAAAGGCGTAAACTTATTAATGGACTATCGCATTAATCAATTCACTTAGACAAATATTACGCTTCTGTTAATTGTTTGATTAGTTTAACAGACTGTCGAAATACCAGAAATACCACATCTATCTATCTATCTATCTATCTATCTATCTATCTATCTATCTATCTATCTATCTATCTATCTATCTATCTATCTATCTATCTATCTATCTATCTATCCTTCCTTCCTTCCTTCCTTCCTTCCTTCCTTCCTTCCTTCCTTCTTCCCTCCCTCCTTTCCTTCCTTACTTCCTTCCTTCCTTCCTCCCTTCCGTTATTTTTACAGTATTAAAAGCTAAAGAAGCGGAGCGCTAAAATGTTTAAATAAGTATTATATTAACAAGATACGTCAAGATACTCCTTTTAACCAAATCTATCTATCTATCTATCTATCTATCTATCTATCTATCTATCTATCTATCTATCTATCTATCTATCTATCTATCTATCTATCTATGATTTTCCTTCCTTTTTTCCTTCCCTTTTTCCTTCCTTCCTTCCCTTTTTCCTTCTTTCCTTCCTTCCTTCCATATGATTTTTCTACAACATTAAAAGCCACCGTGACAGAAGCGGAAGCGCTAAAATGTTTAAATATTTATTATATTAACAAGATACAATGTACGTCAGGATACTCATTTTAACATACTTACCTACCTACCTACCCACCAGTATTATCAACAATAGCAATATCAATAACAACAACTTCAATAATAATAATAATAATAATAATAACAATAATGGGCGAAACAATTCATGGGCGAAACAACTCACGGGCAAAACGACTCACGGGCGAAACGACCCACATAATAAGGGCGAAACGACCCACCCATAAAACCAGGGCGAAACGACCCGGCGAAACGACCCACGGGCGAAACGACCCGGATTCATGTAATGAGACTCCTTGATTGGAGATTTTGGTCATGAGGACTTGTATTCTCCTGAGAATAAATTTAAGGTTACATGTATTTTCTTGCATAAATAGAAAAGGAATTAAGTTTTGTAACTGTGAGGTTGGCAGCCAGAGGTGGCACATGAGGTTGGTGACGAGAGCGAGACATGAGTATTGAGAATGAGATTCTGCGCATGACGTGAATTGCGGGTTTACATGTAAGTGCAATAAAATATAAATGATTTATGTTTGAAAGTAAAACATAATACACAGTTAGGTGCGAAGATGATATTGTTTTGTTTAATGCACTAAATATTGAATTTTACTTCAACATCTGAAGCAGGGTGGGGGGGCCTGAAACATCATGTTTGAGTATATTTCAGTTGGTCAAATTGCTTAATTTCCCATTTTTTTTTTTGCGATATTGTATTTCATGCTTCAGAAAACACAATGTTGAGAAAGAACAATGCCGACAATGCTATAAAATAAAAATTTTTCAGACATAACTTATCATTTAAGCTCATTTAATAGTACCAAAATAAAAGAAATGAACATTTTATTAGAGTTTTAAAGTGTATCATGTTTTCTGGAACACCCTGTAAGTTTGAATTTCTGCATGTAAATGTACAAGTTCATTTGCAAATTAAATAAGGACCATAAAAAAATCAAATCGTTAAAATGCAGCTAATATCTAATTTGAATGAATCTGACTGTGTATTGGCGGGAAATTAAAACCCCCGGCACTGCCGGGACACATCAGATGTTTAATTCTGGCACTTTAGCCCCGCTATGTCCCCGCTAGCCGCGGCACGGGGTGCCGGGAATACAAATGACTGGTGCATAAAAATTGAAAATTTCAATTGAAAAAAAAAATATATATTTTTAATATTTTTGCTCAAAACATTGATCGTGGGTACATGTACACATTAGAACCCAATTGGCAAGGCGGTTCTAACGAGTGCCCACAATCTATGTTTTGTCGCAAAATTAAAAAAAAATAGGTATATCCCTGCATACCACAGTTTTGCTACATATAAAAGGTTTTTAAGAGTGTTTATATTTCACGGACATGCTATATTGATGCCGAACATAACTGACCTTGCTGTAAAAGTAATTGTAACTGCACGAGAAAAACAATATAATCCATTCCAAGCAGTTTATTTCCCATGCTTTCATCAAACTTTCACTCAAAACCGGGTTAAGATTAGAAAAAAACAATTCGTATGGTGTGCGGCAAGGCTCTCCTGATATTTGTGAGACCAGTTAACACGAAGAGCATGACAACAATAAAATAATCAAATGAATTTTAATAGGAGAAATGCAATTATGATATTAGTTTGAGACGATTTCAGCGGCGATGCGAGAAAACCGGTCTTCCTGGTTTCCGACAGGTCTGACACAAACCGACCTGTGCAGTCACAGAAGCAGGCTAGAAGCTTGAAACTTCGGATTTAAGAAGAAGAGAGATTGTACTTTCCGTGTAGCGAAAACAAATGCGCAGACAAGCTTCACAGTTACATGTACTGCGAAGCTGACCTACGCCTTTGTTTCCGCATAGGCAAAAATCCGGTTTTCTCACGATGCGGCTCATTTAAGAGCAACATTAACTCTTTCAATTTCAAACGAAAATGGATTGGTAACATGATAGTTTCAAAAGCAAGACGATTTGATACAAATGACATTTGAACCTTCGCATGAGAAAAGCAACAATTTGCATATGCGAAAACAAAGACGCAGATCAGCTGTGCAGTAACTGCAAGCTGATCAGCGTCTTTGTTTTCATCACACGGATAGTACAATCCCTCTTCTTCTTAAATCCGAGATTTTAAGCTTCTAACCTGCTTCTGTGACTGTACAAGCTGGTTTGTGTCGAACATGGTCAGAAACCCAAATTGTTGGTTTCGTCATTCAAAGGCTCATTTATTTTGTTTCTTGTTATGAGAGGATTATGCACCGAGCACATCGATAAACATGTATTAGTTTCTTTTCAAAGCATTAGAATAATGTGTTTTAAACTTGCAATTCAGGTACAAGAAAATGGAGAAATATTGTTAAAGTGGTGTTCACACTAGCTACATGCAGGCGTGCGATCTGTTGCGATCACCACGATTTCCAATTTGTATCTGATCGTGGAATTTCTCTAGAATTTCAATTTTAACTTTTATTATAATAGACATTTTTCACTTTTGAACGTTAATTTTGCTGGCGCGTGCGGTTACGCCTTTCTATGTGATGGGCGACGACTCGTGAGGGCATATTTGATACGAAGGCGAGGGACGATATGGAGAATTACTTGGTCAAAAATAGCAATAGTACAACGGAGATGAATTAAATAAGACAGGCAAACAATGAAATAGTCCATTGTCCAAGATGTCTAGCTCAGTAGGTAGCGTGTAAAGAATAAAACCCGAAGGTCCTGGGTTCGAGGCCGAGTGGGACAAAACTTTCTTTTTTTCTAATCTTTATTTCTTCCTTTTTTTTCGCCTTTGTGACAAAATTGCTGCGAAAATGCAAAAGAAAATAAGAGAGAAAAATAAATTTGTGGATTAAAGTGTCTAGTGAGAAGGCAGTCCGCATGTATATGATTTTCTCTTGTTATTTTCTTTTACGATTGAAGCCTGAAGCTCGATCGTAAATTTCGACAGAAGAGCGGATCTGCGACCGATCCTTCTTTCAACATTTATTTCCTGAAGGCGGGTACAGATAATGTGGCTAGGATAAGTTGATCGCCTCTAATGATTTAAAAATTACGCAAGCAGCGTTCTTAATCACTCGATCACCTCACCGCTGTACCTGGTGTTGGTTCGAGCCCCACACTGGCCACATGTGAGACAAACCAAGTACTGCTTGCGGGTGTGCCAGGTTTGTTTTCTTAGGGTACTCCCGTTTTTGTACCACCTACTGATTGGTGCGTCTCATATAAGCTAAAATAATCTTGAAAGTGACGCATAACTGAATTAAAAAACACAAGACACTAAATCAAATAGTATAGTGTACATGTTCAGATATATGTGTATTTATTAGATGTAAAAACTACAGTTTCACGTGCTGTCTCGTGAGCGAACATAATTCATTCTGATATGTATATACGTGTATTTTAAAACAGATTATCAGCTTGATGAGGCTTATTTTGTCGATGTTTCGCTTTGAGTCCATTCGACAGCCATCTGCATGCAATACGAAGTGCGATGGAGGCAATATCCGACATGTACTCGTAGCTACATTCTGCCAAGCCACACAACTAATTTTGTTTATTGCAGACCTCCAACAGTATTTCAGCCATACCCAGTGCGATGGTTACGATGTAGGAAATTAATGTGGCAAGAGATAAGCTTTCGTTCTGATCCTCATTTATTCTGTGTGATAGTATGCGTGCTCTTTACCTGGTGGAATTCAAATAAATATAATTAAAGTTAAACTAATACAATAATATTTTCATGAGTTTCTAGAGTGTTTCCACATGTCGTAGTGGTTCATTCAGTTGCCTCGTAAAACGGGTCGCGCGTTCAATCCAACGCGTAACTTCGTATTTCGGTCGAGACCAAGGTCCAGTATGTTAATAGTTGTTATTTGCACTTGAGACCTCGAAAATTCCTCGTCATATGGTTTACATTTAGCATGCATGCATGATGGAATATAAATGTATTTTTTTCTGACACGCGCGAGTAACATCGGAGAAGTTTTGCTATCTGTTACAATACAATCAGGGCTCAGAATAACAGTGCTTTCTTAAAGCGTACGCCCACTTTAGTTCTCTTAGATTATTGTCATTTGTATTGTCCCTTTTAACAAACGGACGCTGGCCTTGTTGGGAAAGAGCTAGTAGTCCTGTTTTTCATGCGTATTGTTGAATTGTTTGTGATGTGTTGCGCCGTCATGTCTCTCACGCCTGGTGTCTATGTTAGGTTGTGAAATTTAATTGTATCGATTCCTGCTCCTTCTGTTGTTATGCAATGCAAAATGTGTCTTTAATTACAGATAAGGGTCTGATTGTGCTAATTTCTGAACAGATTCGTTTTTTTATACAATTTTCGCCCAGTTCAAGAGTTCATATGAGACGGGTAAATCAGTAACAGGGGGAAAAGGGGGGAACCCTGAGAAAACGAATTGGCACACCCACAATCATGACTTGGTGTGTGTCACCTGTGATTGTAGACTGATCAATTGGGCAGCAACATACGGCGAAGTGATTGGTTGTTGCCAAAGCGATATTGCTTGTTTCAATCAATTTACTTCATTTTATCATATGTTGTGTGATGTTGCATCAATATTTTCTGTAAGGACTTTTGTTGTATCGCAGGCATTTACCATGGTGCTGGCAGGATCAGTTATCAAGCCACATTGTTGCTTGGCAAGCCGACAGCAGTTGGTGTTAAGGGTATGTGTTCTTTCGTCCTTTTAAACCAGATATCGCAGGTTTGATCCCGGGCTTCTTAAGTCTGTCGGATGAGACTATAAACTGAGGTCTCGTTTCCATATGACCTTTGCTGTTGGATTAACGTTAAACCTAAAATCAACAAACCGGTTAAATTTATTATTTACGTAAATTCAGATTGAGTAAGAAGCTTGTGTGCATTTATGCTCGCCCGATTCCGGACGCAAAGACTGGCCCGTGTGAGTAAGGTTCAGAATGATCAAGGTGTTGTACATGTAGCTCTGTCGTCAGCATGTGTAATACATGTGCACCAAAATGGTGCCTTGTATCATGACGCTAGCATTACAAAACCTTAACAAGTAATAAACAGTATTTTTTTTAATTTTCAGTTCAACATTTTTATATTTTCATAAGTTTGCTGAAAACAAAGATTGTGGGTACACGATAGAACCGCCTTGGTGTTCTACTCACAATATGCGTTTTCTGATGCATGGGCAACCGAAGTTGACCTTGTCGTAAAATAGGTCAATGTCATCCCTGGGTCATGATTTAGGTCAAAAATAAACTGTGTAGATGCTTAATGCCAAGTTTCAAAATCAAAGGCCCACTGGTTCTGAAGAAGAACATGTTTTTTTTGTTGTTTTTTTTTTTTTTTTTTTTTTTTTTTTTTTTTTTTGCTGTTTATAGCCATTGCGGCCATTTTGGTCAAGTTGCCTTAACCTAAATAATCAAACGTTTGTACCCCTTCCATGAAGTTTGGTTTTGATCGGTCATGCAGTTGCAGACATGTTTGAATATTTTGGTCATATGCATGTATATAGCCCTTGGGCCGAAGATGACACCCTCTGGGGACTAAATATTTTCATAAACATAAATCTTCTGTCCATTTGCATACTCAAAGCAAGTTTCACCCATTTAATTACAATTAACTAATTTACCCCATTTAAATGCAACCTAAGTTGACCTTGCCGTAAAATAGGTCAAGGTCACCCAAACGACATGATTTATACAAACTTTGTAGAACTCTATTGCCTGATGCTTCATATCAAGTTTCAAAATCATAGGCCTTCTGGTTCTAGAAAAACATGTTTTAAAAGGTTTTTGCTATCTATAGCCATGGCGGCCATCTTGCTCATGTGACCTGGACTATTTATGCAAACTTTTGTTCCCCCTTCCTAAGAATGCTCCGCAAGAAGTTTAACTGATTTGCCAATCGGTTTCAGAGAAGAATATCATGGAAATTGTTGACGGACGACGACGGACGGACGGCGGGGCATGGTCATCCTATAGGCTCGCCTTTTGAGCTCAAGGGCTCATGTGAGCTAAAAATAGGTATACCCCTGTTTACCCCATGTCACGGAATATGTTATCCTGATGTGGATAACCGACCATGCTCGATATGACTTGAAATGTGTCAAAATGTTGTAAGGCGTAGAATCAAACAATGCACATAAAATTAAAGATCAAATAAATGTTTCAAATGTAATCTTGCTATGTACATGTATACATCTATAAAATTTTCTGTGCGTTCACGACAAACACGTGAAAATGTAGCTAAACAGAACCAATGTACGTATATACATGTGCCAGTATGTAAAAAGTCACATGGCGATAACAAATAGTTGATATCGGGTTTTCCCTCCAACATTTATGGTCATATGAAGATGGGACCTCGGTTTATAGTGTCACCATAAAGGCATGCGTAGCTCAGAATCGAACAATCGTCCCCTAGTTATACACATGAGTGTCTAAAATAATCCAATTACGTATTGGAAGCTGTTACAATGGTGGCATTTTATTCGCGCCAAGCATTTGTAAAGCCGACTAGCATGCATCTTTAATGACAAACATAAAAGTTGATATATATGATGCGATTTTGTAAACATGTCGTGTCAAAGGTCACTTCTGGTTCTTTGTTCCATTAGAATTAGACAGTTAAACGGAAAGACAACAATCATCATTGTTACCATTGCATATGATTGTTTACGATTTATATATTAAATGGCTTTATGGATTTCTTTTTTGCATTTTACCAATGCATATGCATTTTACCAATGCATATAGGTTTTAATTATTTTCTTTTTCATTTGTTTTCTAACCAAAAAATGTCAAAGATGCGACAAAAATTATAAATAGGTCCGACCAGGACTCGAATCCAGGCCCTTAGGAGTTTCGTTCTCGCGCTCAACCTGCTGAGCTAACGAGCCAAATGTCCTTATCAATGTCTAATATTAACTACGTATTTATTCTCGCCATGTGATTTAACGAGGCAACTGACTGAGTCACTGCGAGATGAAGTCTTCTACGGAACGTGCGTTCGTGTGTCAGTGTGTGTTTGTGAGTGTCAGTGTGAGTGTGTATGCGCGCGTAAAATTCAGAATATTGTAGTCCTGTTTTAGGGTTAAGCAAGGTTCGCAGCACGTAAAGAAAGAAAAAAAAATGAAAATAGCTTGATGTTTCTCAGTTTTATAAACATTTATTTTCTTGAAAATAAATTGTGTTAGTTTGAAGTTTATTTATATTTATTTGAATTCAATCAGACAAACAGCACGCATACTACAAGAGAATAAATGAGGAACAGAAAGAAAGCATATGGTTTGCAAAAATCTTCTCAAAAATCGTAATTACCGCACTCGATATGGCTGAAATACTCCCGGGAAATACTGCTGAAGGTCTACAAAACCTCAAATTATTTGTATGGCTATGAATAATGTAGCTAGGATATCGCTCTTATGACATGCAGATGAATGTTGAATAGACTCAAAACGAAACATCAAATAAACCCTATCAAGCTTTCGGGTATCTGTTTGAAATACATGTATAATTGTGTTCGCTCACGAGACAGCACGTGAAACTGTAGTTTTTATACCTGATAAATATGCATGTATATGTACATGTACACTATACTATTTCAGTTAGTGCTTTGCGGCCGCGAAAAACATTTTAAGTCATTCAGGCTAACTTATCCTAGCCACACTATTCCTGTACAAGCCCTATAAATATTTCCTGTGTCTCCAAAAAACAAATATTGACGTGAGGATCGCTTGAAGATCAGCTCTTCTACAAAAAATACGATCGAGCTCCCGATTTCAATAGGTTAAAATTCAACAAGAGCAAAACATATATGTGGGCTGCCGTCTAACACTTCAGTCCCTTTACAATTTAAGTATTTAATGCACTAGGGCATTTCCTGATTCTTGTATTAGCCAATAAATATAATAAGCTGATAATATATATTTTTATTTTTAAGCTTTATTCAAAGTTTATAAGTTTATTGTCACAGGGGAGAAAAATAAAGAAAAGAACAAAAAAGTGGTCCGATCGGGACTCGAACCCAGACCCTTTGGTTTTGAAGTAAATCACGCTACCTACTGAGCTACATAGCTAGACGTTCTAGACTGTTGCATTTTTCCCCTGTTTTATCTAATTCGTCTCCGTTGAGCTGTTGGTAGTTTTGACTGAGTAATTGTTCATATCACCCCTCGTCTTCGTCTCAAATATACCCTCACGAGTCGTTCCCCATCACAAAGAAAGTCGTAACCGCACGCGCCAGCATAACTTACGTTCAAAAGTGGAAAATGTCTAATAGGGCTTTCACATCAATTACAATTTTGGTCTTTATCATGGGGGAATCGGGATTATCGTAACGGATCTTATTCGATCCTATCACATCTTGATGCCAGTCGTGGCGGGCGGATTAATCGTGGTAAAATGTTGACAGCAGTGATGTAGATAATTATTTTTCGCAATGCGTACTGTACGCATCAGAATAAATGTACAGTGCGTACCGACAATATTACTGTGTACGCGTTTTCTGAAGGTTCATATTCTAACCTCTCATTCAGAATCAAACTTATAGATATGCACACGTATGGATAAGACCATTTATTCAAGTACGAAAATTCAAGTAAACTGGTTGATAATCCTAAAATTACATGTTATTCTGTCATTAAGGCTTGTTAAACCATACTTTTGTATCCAGTATAGATAATAAGAGAGCAAAAGTGAGGAAAAACAGAACTGGCATGGCTGTAGAACATGGAATACATCAAGTTTTGAATTAAAAAAAATATGACCAGAAATCGATGCAAAATGCCTATTCAATAAACCAAAGTGACACACTACTAATAAATTCCTGAATAAACCTTTGGTTAACAGACACTGAACGGAATACACGTTTATGGTATAACTACTGAAGATACATAATATATTGCATGGTATGTAATATGAAACGATCAGAAGCTGCATTCATATTGTAACTACTTTTCGATTGTTGACAGAGCAGCCTCACAATACTAGTTGACAAATTGTCATTTTGTGACAATTTTAAATGTATTTTTATCTGTGTACGCATTAAATCGTAAACTGTTTGCGTACCGCTGATTTTTACTGCGTACATGGTACGCACAGGTCTGATATTTCTATGCGTACAGGGCGAAAAATCGTGCGTACATACGCAGTACGCATCGTTATCTATTTCGCTGGACAGCCAAACATTGTTCCACGATTAACCCGATTGTTAAATCAATTGTGTATATCGCATCAGCTCGTAATACATTGTAACAGAATCTACTCGTACACCCAAATCGCAACTATCGCAAAGAATCTTGGACACGAAACGCGGCACGATGTGACACGATCTCTTTACGATACGTTGCGATTTGTCGTGGAACATTGTTCGCGATCTAATACGATTGGTTCTCGAGCAGATACGATCTGATACGATCGTGCAATGTATACTCCCTTAAACCCCACGTTTATATAGCGAAACTGGGGTATGCAGGGGTATACCTATTTTTCTTATTTTTGCTCTAAAACATAGATTGTGTACCCACAATCTATGTTTTGAGCAAAAATAAGAAAAATATTAATTTTTTCCAGCGAAAATTTTCATTTTTATAACCATTTTTTTTTCTATATATTGCATGGGCGTGTTTTCGTAATGTAGAAATGCAGTTCTAATCGTGAGATAATTCCCCAATAACAGATTCCTAGTGTAGGAGTTAGCAATAGGAGGTGTGAGGAGATCATTGTCATTATGAAAAAGTACAAGTAGGCAAAGATCAGGAAAAGGCGCAATCAGAAAAAGACTCCCACTCCAAAAACCAAGGTGGGAAAAAACCAAACTAACAATCAGGCACTTATACCATGAAAACACTTCGTAAGCCGAATGAGCAGCTATTTTCCCAATAGGTGGCCACTCAGTTACCTTAACTTAACTAAAAATATGCAAACATACATAAGGCGCCAACAGCACAAAAATAGTTTAAACACCAAGACATAAAACAAAAAGAACCACCACAGAAGTGTCGACTTGGAACGATCAGTAACACAAAGTTACTGGCGGGTTTAAATCGATTTTACACGGCCGTAACCTCACCCTTAGCTTCTGCAGTGGTTCATAACATTTAGTTAGTTCTTCGGTCCTCGTGGTGAATCTCTAACTAGTAAATGAATCATCAAGAACAAACAAATAATTTATAAACATCCTGATGAATCAAAAACCAGGACTCACAGATTCAGTAAGCTGCCCGACGATGGAGATCCCTGGGCGCAAAATAACTTACATGGACAATAACTTGAATGTTATGCGACAGTCTGCATGCTTAGTTTTTAACCCAATCACGGTTGATAACTATGCTGCCTTCTTTAATTGCACGCCGGTGGGTCGGGCGTTATACTCTATGATGGCCCCGACTTAAAGCTATTCATTTTAGTTGGCTGGGGCCGGAGCTTCTTGTCTGTTGCTTGGCCCACCGGGGTCCAACTGATGTTTTTCTTTAGCTCCGGAGTTAGTAATAGTCAAGGGGCTAGAAATTTAAAAATTCGATCCGCACAACTTACCCGCCAGAAAAGGTTTGACTGTATAGACGATAAGAACTATCCCTCTATAACATTTCTAGGCACGTCGTACGGTCAAATTGTGGTAGCAATTTTTTGGGAGCAAGCGTTTTATACAACCACCCCATTTTGTAACTGTTTTAGAAAACGTGCGACATAGGTTAAACGAATTTTATGTAAATGATCCTTATACTCGTTCTTTACTGCTAAGAACTTGTTTGTACACCTATGCGACTACGGGGACATATGTTTACGTCTAGAAACACGTCCATGTATTATTTATGCCACATCTATGCAGTCCTAATTACCCCACCCATCCAGTTATACACACAAATACGAAAACATGTATTTTACCCCGGGGGCGATTTGATCTGCCTTGCCCCTAGGACAATTTTTATGGGAGCCAAATCATTCATTAGGGCCTCCGAAATGCAAAGAAATTTTGTCCCCCACGATAAACGTGTTTACAATATGCAAAAATGGATGATTTCCAATGTCAACCGTCAACGGGATTCTTGACCATGGGGTCTACATACAAAATTGATCAGATATACGCTGTTACTTATTCTAAACCATTGAACTTGGTCTCATGGAAAAGCTTAGACATAGTTCTTTCATCTTATGGTAAGTAATGCATGTTATCTAATTTGCATATTCATGAATTTTAATGAAAACATTAAAAATGACAGTAAAATCGTAAAAAAATCCAGAAAAAGACTTCTTTCAGGTCCAAACTGTCACTGTGACACTTTGTTATTGAACCAGTAATATCATATGACAAATTTATTGATGTCATGCGCCTAAATGAAAACGATCTCATTTACATATTCATGAATATTAGTAGAAATGTCTAAAATAGAGAAAAATGAGGAAAAAACTATAGACATTGCAAAGGTTAAGATGGGTTATAAGATCTGTCTTGCATGCCTAAAACAAATTCTCATAGCTGCCAGAATGGCCAGGGCAATTACCTCAATGTCATAAAATATTGTCCACAACACTGAACACATTTGCATGATATAAAATTACATAGTTTCCACACCCACCCCTAGTGTGATTATAAAGAATAGGGTGGACTCACAAAAATACACATATACCAAAAATAGCATGCTCTAGAATACTATAATTGCTCTGATAGTGATGCATGGACCTAGCAATTAAACCTTAAAACCTATTATTCAAATCCTTGGGTTTGATTATTCGTGAAAATTAATAAAGCACACAAGAAATCGAAGAAGAATATTGATAAAAAATGGAGTATACATACCAAATCACCTGTACCAGAGCTGTTAACAAACCAAAAATGTAAGAGATGTATCAAATGAATGCTATGGCAATATACTATGACTCTAAAGTCTGACGTAAGCATGATCTGAGTTACAATTTCATGAATTTCGATGAAAACATCATAAATAGGAATGAAAAAGTGGAAAAACTGAATGGGTAAATCTACAAAATTACTTGCATCTCGGCAACCAAAAATCCTTACATGCTAAAATGGCATCAAATGGTTGCTTGTACAATAGTTTACCATCATTTGAATTCTTTGTTTTATGAATATTAACAAACCCTTTCGAATTAAGATGAAAATTACGGACAAAATATGGCGGTATACATAGAAATTCAAAAATATCATGTATACTGATAGCCCTATAGAGCTATAATTGGTATCAAATGATTGCTAGGACAATGTTCGATCACCATATACATCATATATATAAATCATCAGTGATTTTAAATGTGCGGGCATTAATGATATCTTTATAAACAAGAGAAAAATAAACAAAAAGGAAGGGGTATACCAGGTCCATTTCTCAGCTGCCAATTTCCTTAGAGCGCTAAAAATGGTACCAAAAGAATGCAATGATAATGCACTATTACAATTGAGTCTGATAGCCAAACCATAAGTTTTTGTTTTGTTTTTTGTTGTTGTTTTTTTATTTTGTAAATGCACATAAAATTTCGAAAATTTGTAGTATTAGCAGAACATTGAAGCATGTGCGCCAACAAAATTTATTGAATCTTGGTTGCCAGCACGTATTCCCTGTATACCTCAATACATGGCAATAAAAGGTTGTCCTAGCTATGAATTGTTGCTATTTTGATTTCTCTACAGCTATTGAAAGTCGAGATATAAGCCTTTTTGTTGGTATACCTCCTTTGGGTTTCGTTGATTTTCACTTATTTATATAGATCTCATTATTATCCATACAAAAGAAATAGCTTATAATTTATATATCAGATTATCAGATTATAGTTATAGAATATTGTCCTAGCAATCATTTGGTTCGACCTATAACTCACGTCTATCAGTAGCGAAGATACATGTGCTTTTCAATCCTTAAGAGCAACGTATTCATGAGCGTTATACACCTTCTCCGTTGCTACTATGATCAGTTTAAGTCGAAAGTACTTTGTGATCTTTTATCAAAAGATGGTTAATACATGTTTATGAGATTAGTTAGTTACGCTAGTTACATCAGTGTTGTAATGTTTATATTATTTGATATTATTGCACTGTCTTCGCCATTATGTTACTGTCATATGCATGTGTACATGTATATATTTTGTATTTACGTTGTATCCTCATGGGCTTTATTGCCTACTGGATTCTTGAATAAAATCTTGTGATCTTGTAATCTGTATACCACCTTAGTTTTCCGTAATTTTCGTCTTCAAAGTTGATTAGATAGGTTTTGTTAATATTAATGAAACAAAGGAATGACTTATTTTTTGTAGTACAGGATGGTATAAGTTGTCCTAGCAATCAATTTTCAGCATGTTAGGGCTTTTGGTTGCCGAAGTCATTTTGTAGGCTTACACGTTAAATTGTTCCACCTCTTCATTCATATTTATGAATATTTCATTTAAATTCATGAAATTGTAACTCAGATCATGCTAATATCAGATTTTAGGGTCAAAATACATTGGCATAGCTTCATTTGATACTTCTTTCAGCATCCTGGGTTTGTAAACAGCTCTGGTACACGTGATTTTGTAGTATACCCCCTATTTTTCATTTTTTTTCTCCCTTTCCTTATGTGTTTCATTAATTCTCATGAATAAGCAAATTCAACGATTTGAATAATAGGTATTTAGGTTAAATTGCTAGGTCCATGCATTGCTATGAGACCAATTATAGTATTCTAGAGCATATGACTATTTTTGTAGGTACACCCTATTCTTTAGAATTACACTGCACTAGGGATGGGTGTTGAAACTATGAAAGTTTATATCATGCAAATACGCAAATGTGTAAATTGTTGCGGATAATATTTTATGCCTTTAAGGTGGTCCCTCTGACCACACTGGCAGCCATGAGAATTGATTTCAGGGACGCAAGATAGATCTTGTAACCCATCCAAAACCTTGCAATGACCATAGTTTTCCCTCTTTTTTTTTCCTTCTAGATTTTCGACATTTTTATTAATATTCATGAATATGCAGATGAGATTATTTTCATATAGGCCCATGATATCAATAAATTTGTGATTTGATTTTACTGGGTCAATAACAAAGTGACACAATGATAGTTTGGGCCTGAAATTAGTTTACTTCTGGGGTTTTAACGATTTTTCTGTCTTTTTTTTACAGTTTTCATTAAATTTCATGAATATGCAACGAAGATAATTTACATTATTTATCATATAATAAAAGGGTTATGTCTTACCGTTCAACTGAGACCAGAATCAGTGGTCTAGGATAAGTAATAGTGGAGACATGGACAATTTTGCATGTACAACCCATGTTCAAGAATAATGTTAACGGTTGCCATGGAAACTATGCGGTTTTTGTTTTCATAGTGCAAACGAGTTTATCTTTAAAATCAAAACTTCTTTGCATTTCTAAAGTCCCAAAGAATAATGCTGTAATGTTGTAAATTAAAAAAAAAAGAAAACTTAAACAAAAGCACAACCGCCAACGACTACCACTGGGGGGTGGGGTAACATTACCCCATACTAGAGGCAATTCTCCATCTAATATACTGTTTAAACATATAGTTTTCTATTTGATAATAATCTTACGCTATTGATTGAGTGTAAAGTATAATTCTAAAAAGATATTTGTTCAGAAAAATATCAAAACAGGAGCACCAGGCGCATTTTCCTCTGATTTCTGCCTATTATAAAAACTACGTTGGGTAGGTGTAAAGATTTCGTCCTAGGTAAAAACTGCTACCACAATTTGACCATACGACGTGCCTAGAAATGTTGTAGAAGGTTCAATTATTTCATATCCACCGTCAAACCTTTTCTGGGAGGTAAGTTGTGCCAGGTCAAAAACTAAGGCTCGTACAGAAAACAGCCCCTGGTCTAATGCAATATACGGAGATTTTTATAGCTATAAAAATGAAAAATTTCAGCAGAAAAAAAAAAATGATATTTTTCTTATTTCAGCAGAAAAAAATGATATTTTTCTTATTTTTGCTTAAAACATAGATTGTGGGTACACATTAGAACCGCCTCGCCGAGGCGGTTCTAACAAGTACCCACAATCTATGTTTTGGAGCAAAAATACGAAAAATAGGTATACCCCTGCAAACCCCAGTTTTTTTATGTAAAAGTGGGGTTTAAGGGGGTATACATTACACGGACATGTTTTCCTGATGTCAAAAGGGAATAAATTTTCCTTGTTAAAAGGAACGCTTGGCTAGTCTGTATATACCATTATTTGTCCGTGTGGTTTTTCGTAGGTTTGTGGAGTTTCAAGTTCGGTAACTCGATGGATTGCATCGGTCATGAACACTTCCTCGCTACGGTGGATTTCAAGCTTTCGTACTTGGTCGGACCTAGGACAAAGTTCCGGGTTTTAGCATTATCCGTCCAGAACGCCAATAAAATGTTTAACGTTAGATCCAAGTACGTCATTCTTCCCACAAGTCCTAATAAAAACGGCGGAGAGCAAGTGTGGTTTCCGTCTTCAATTGCTTTATTATGCAAGAAGTGTAGCAAAACATTGTGACTGGAACCAGGCCCCTGGATGTCAAAGGGAAACCCCACAGATTGAAGGAAAACCCCCACAGATTAAGGAGAAATCCTCATTCCGTTTCAATTGCTTGACGCTGTCGCGCCAAGCAAAAAAATGCCTAATATAAAAAAAAAATACACTATTTTCCATGATAATAATATGCCGCATGTATTGAAAATTTAAGCAGCAATTTTTGTCAATGTTAGCTCGCCTAAGCGAAGGCGTGTTAGCTCACTGAGCTGAAGAGGCAAACATGAGCTAATGGAAGGTGGATAAATCCCGTTGCATATTATGCCTTGTATTCTTATATTGTTTTGTGAAAATATAAGGCTGGATTAATCCATCTAAAATCCATATGAAGTGCAATTGCTTTCTATTCCATCAGTTCATGCCAATTCTTCTAGAAATTTACCAATTCTTCACACATCACATATGCAAAAATTCGGTTCCAATTATTTTACATCTGATCATGTATATCAAACACTTCTTCACAGATGTGATGAATACTTACAAATTCTTCCCATGTCAAAACATAAACTTACAGCATGTAGCAATTATGCCTATCCAACAAATTGCAATAAAAACAATCTGAAGTGTAATTACTTTCAATTCCAATTGATCAGATCATAATTCATATCAATTCCTTACAGGTACATGTAGGGCAAGTTTGTACCAATGCTTCGAATATCAAAATTCAAATGTGTAAAAACATTGATACCAATTTCCACATCTGAGAAAAACATATACCAGACATGTCTTAAGCAGTTCATGTGCAACATTTGCACGCGGGTGTAGTTTGCACCCAGGGTGCGAATGTGCGAATTTGTACCCCAGGAGTACTAGTATTTTATGCCATGTCAACGGTGTTTTAAGACCAGAGGACCAATGGTTCTGTAAACGCTCACCCGAGTCTGCTGCATATACCAATAAACATATTTGAATATTATGGTATTTAACCCCAGTGTAGGGGCAGATGAAGCCCTTGGGCCATTTTCTTTTCTTTTTTTTTTCAGAATAATCAATATTCTGTCCATTTGCCAATTTCTTGCTTGCTTTTCCCTTCAAATGACATTTTAACATTTTTTTCCATTCAAATGCATGAGCAACCCATGTTGACCTTGCCATAAACTGGGTCAAGGTCATCAAAGGGTCATGATTTATCAATACATTGTAGTACTTTAGCCATCGATGTTTCACACCAAGTTTCATTGAAATCAGTCTTTTGGTTTCAGAGTCGATTTTGAAGGGTTTTTACCATATATTGGCATGGTTGCCATCTTGGTCATGTGACCTAGATTATTAATATACACATTGGTTCCCCCATCCTATAGATGCTTCACATAAAATTTGGCTTTAATTGGTCGTGGTTTCAGAAGAAGACGTTTGAATATTATGGTAATATACATGTATTTTGCCCCGGGGTGGGGGCATTTGAGCCCTTTGGTCCATTTCTTTTTCAGAATCATTAATATTCAGTCCTACTTCCCATTTCCTGCAAGATTTTCACCTCAAATGACTTTTTTTAAAAGTTATCCCCATTCAAATGCATTGGCGACCTATGTTGACCTTGCCGTAAAATAGGTCAAGGTCATTACAGGGTTATGATTTACATGTATATAAACATTGTAGTGCTTGAGCCATCGATGCTTCATGCCAAGTTTCGTTAAAATCGGTCCACCGGTTCTGGAGAAGATTTTTGAAGGATTTTTATCATATATGGGCATGACGGCCATCTTGGTCATGTGACCTGGATTTCTTATATACACATTGGTTCCCTCTTCCTATAGATGCTTCATATAAAATTTGGCTGTGGTTGGCCAAGCGGTTTCAGAGAAGAAGATCTTTGAGAATGGTGAACGGACGGACGACGGACGGACGCCGAGTGCCTGCCTATCCTATAAGCTCACCTGTGAGCCTTTGGCTAAGGTGAGCTGGAAATATACCCGGGTGCAAATTTGCCCATACTTTCGAGGTGGAGCAAGTTGAAATTTTACCTGTGTTTTTTTTTTGCACCCGGGTGTATTTTGTGCAAAACGCTTATTGTTATGCACCCATGGGTGAAAGTTCCAAAAATTCTCATTACTGAAAAGCCATTTGTCCAATACTGAAAACTAGGATTTTCCTATACCAATACATTGGGAAAAAATCTTCCCAATACTGAATTCAGTATTAATACTGAAAATTTTCACCCATGTGCACCTTGAGTTTTATACATGTAACTGGCCAAGTGTTAAATGTCTAGTAGAGATCTATAAAATCAAATTAACAAATAAACAATACTGAAAGTCTGGTGCATATCAGCCTTCATTTCAAGGGACTTGTACCCCATTAGGTCGTCATGACATCCAATAAGAGCTGTCGCAGGACAGCGTAGCTCGCCTGACTTGTGCTTTGCCACTTAATCTATTAAAATCTATGACACATGACATTGACCTCAAGGTCACTCAGGTGAGTCATGATGGTACAGCATAAAACTTCAGACCAATATCTACCAACACGCAAAGTAGCAACTTAATCCATCTACATATTCGATTTAGACTTATAAAATCATAAGTCTGTGACCTTGACCTCAGGTGAGTCAAGATGGTACAACATAAAATTTAAGAATAATATCTAACAGCAAGGTAAAAACTAGATCCATCCAACTGTTCCAGCAATATACAGTTCAAAACACTTGAAGCAAAAGCTTAAACATAAAATTTCAGTCTTTGACCTTGAACTCAAGGTCACTCAGGTGAGTCATGATGATACAGCATAAAACTGATACCTGCCAACAAGCAAAGTATCAACTTGGTTCATCTACATATTCAAGAGATACAGACATAAAAAAAATAATAACCTAACACTTCAACACAAAATTTCTAAGTCAGTGACCTTGACCTGGTGGGTCGTGATGATACAGCATAAAACTTAAGACCAACTTCTAACCAAAACTTTTTACACAAAATTTCTAAGTTGTGACCTTCACCTCAAGGTCACCCAGGTGGGTCGTGATGTTACAGCATAAACCTTCAGACCAATATCTACCAACACACAAAGTACCAACTTAAGTATCAACTTGATCAATCAACATGTGCAAGAGATATAGACTTATAAAAACTTTAACCAAAAACTTTAACACAAAATTTCTTGGTCCGTGACTTTGACCTCAGTGTCACCCTGGTGGGTCGTGATGATACAGCATAAAACTTAAGACCAATGTCTACCAACACGCAAAGTATCAACTTGATACATCGACATGTCTAAGAGATATAGACTTATGAAAACTTTAACCAAAAACTTTAACACAAACTTCCAAGTCCGTGACCTTGACCTCAAGGTCATCCAGGTGGGTCTTGATGGTACAGCATAACACTTCAGACCAATATCTACTAACACGCGAATATCAACTTGATCCATCGACATGTGCAAGAGATATAGACTTGTTAAAACTTTAACCTAAAACTTTAACACAAAATTTGTGATCTTCAGACCAATATCTACCAGCATGCAAAGTATCAACTTGATCCATCAACAGCTTCAACAGATATAGACTCATAAAAAGTTTAACCAAAAACTTTAAATGTCGGCTAATGCCGACACCGGGGTGACTGCAATAGCTCTTCATGTACTTTCGTACAGGCGAGCTAAAAAGTACTTCAAATATAACCACCCAATAAAGCCAAAAAGGCTGATATGTATACTAGATAGTTTGCCTTGAACCATGTTTCCTAGTCAGGCTCAGACCTGACCGGTTAACCAATAATCAGATGGACAGTCAGTATCGTAGAAGCTTTGCCTGAAGGTACAAGCAGCCATCTCTTTCTTCTAGTTAGGTCCAAATGGGGGCCATATTCCCGCCTGGCCACTGGTATGAGAGCTACGGGTAGAGAACGGGTGATCTAGGGGTAGAGTACGGGACTCTGGAGCGACTGGTCCTGGGTTCGATACCTATGTCTTTGAGCAAGAAACATTTAGCTCTCTATAGTACTGGTTATCACCCTGAATAAATGTTGACTGGGATGTTAAGCCGTAACCCATGGAAAGCAAATCCATTACGAAAACATGTCCTTGCAATATACAGAGATTTTTAAAGTTGTAAAAAATGAAAATTTTCAGCAGAAATTCTTTGATGTTTTTCTTATTTTTGCTCAAAACATAGATTGTGGGTACACGTTAGAACCGCCTCGGCGAGGCGGTTCTAACGAGTACCCACAATGTATGTTTTGGATCAAAAATAACAAACATAGGTATACCCCCGTAAACCCCAGTTTTACTATATAACAGTGGGGTATAAGGGGGTACATATTGCACGGACATGTTATCCTGATGGGTGTATAAATGGACTTCAAACTGTGATTAAATTAAAGTGTTATAGGCCTGTCTTAATGGCGCTTACTTCAAGTGTCAAGTACTATAAGTACAATATACTTTTCTTACCCATTCTTGTGCTTCTATCATAAACATTACACAGCACTGAGTTTATTTTAAATATTAATTTAATTTCGTTTAATTTCTAATAATTTATTCATTCTTTTTTAAGTATTCACAGCAGATGAGCACTACTACATAGGAGCATTTTAATCAAAGATTAATGCCAAATAGCCCGGATGAATGTATTCTCACATTACTTAACACTAAAACTGAAAGCTGCTAAGATATCGACTGGATAACAGGAAAATTTTGAGCTGTTTCAAAACCTAGAATATCCTACTTCATTCTAATTAAAAATCAAGAAGTTCCATTGGTTTCTGACTTTTCACGGTCTTTGTAAACAAACCCTGCATATAGCGGCCATCTTGGATTTCAATGAATGTAATGCCACGTTACTTGTGCTTTCTTGTGGTGGAAAAAATTGTGTTCAAGCATACCCAACTATTTAAAGTAATATACATGTATTTACATTTCTGATGCAAAGCCTTAAATGAATCTATAGAATTGCAATGCGAGTCATAGAGCCATGAACAGCATCGTGTCACGCGACGTCACATGATCAAACTTGACGTCATGAAAAACCATGGCTCTCATCAATGTCATTGGACATTGTAAACGTCATGATGTCGTCGACGCCGTTCCGCTGTTTTAACGCACAATGAGCGATGAGTTTAATTTTTCTGATGTTCGTGGAGCTATGAACCACAGTGGGTCGCTGGCAAAGCTTAAATGAACCCCTTCGGGGTTCATTCACTTTGCATCCGACCCATTGTGGATCATAGCTCCATGAACATCAGAAAAACGAAAAATCAGTTCTTATGTGTAGACAGTCTAACTGTGTCACAACGAGATGCAGTTCATTCATTTTGGACAAGAAATAAAGTATACACTAGAAGAGGTATTACAGTTCTAAGGAAATTGAATTGATTTTTACACCAATATTTTATTTAATTCATAATTCACCAGAAAATAGGATATGTTTGATCAACTTGTGTTCAATGAAAGGTTGCTACTCATCAGAAAAACATGTCCGTGCAATCTATGTTTTGAGCAAAAATAATAATAAAAAAAAAGGGTGGGACTAGATAGCGAAAAGAGGCTCTTTTTGCGAAAAGATGCGAAAAGAGGCAAAATAATGGGAAAAGAGGCAGTAGTTAGTATCAAATGTGTATATATCATAATTTTTGGAAACATATATTATGTCAATGTTTATTTGAAATATTTTTGACAAAAAATTAAACACAAATATTACTGTTTTAGCAATTTTATATAGGGAGCAAATACAAAAGGAATTGATAATCGCCCATTAATCAAAGTGATATTTATTGTAATATTTCATGAATTATTTTAGCTAATGTCGACTAAAGAATTAATGATTGTTGCAAATTTAAGTTATTTCAACATTTTAAATTTGGGTGCGTCACGAGAAATCTATGTTTTGTGTATGCGAGGAAAGAACGCAGCGTAGTAGAGCCGCCGCGCGGGAAAACAAACAATTTGCATAGGCGAAAACAAAGGCGCAGAACAGATTCGCAGTAACTGCGTAGCTGATCAGCGTTTTTGCTTTCGCCATACGGATAATACTATTCTTCTTCTACTAAGTTTCTAGCTTTATGATGTGACTGTTCAGACTGGTTTGTGTCGGACCTGATCGGAAACACAAATTGTTGATTTTCTCATGCACAGGCTCAGTAGATTTTAATTAGTCAGATCAATACTTCTTGTACCCTTTGGATATTATATCCTGGTCATTGCTTACTTGTACAGCCTGGTTTGTATCGGACCTGGTCGGAAACCCAAATTGTTCGTTTTCTCATGCACAAGCCCATTTGATTTCAACTAGTCGGATCGAATCTACTTGTACACATTGGATACTATATCCTGGTCATTGCTTACTTGTACAATACACTTGTACCCATTTAATTTGGACAAGATGTGTGCTTCAAAGGGATGTCAAGGACAAAAGATATGGAAGGTTTCACTTCCGCAGCTATTAAAGGTGGTAGGTAAATTGCTTACAGACATGCGGACGGACGGACGGACAGACGGTGGACGGACGGAATTTCAGACTCCAATATCGCACTATGTTTACGATCTTCGGGACGGGTAAAAGTCGAAAAGCAGTAAGAAAAGCACTGTGAATCAAAAATATATATTTAATCAGTTTATTATAAATTATGATCAAGAAACAATAATACTCTAACGACCTCTAAATTATCATAGATAGATGCATTACCATGTATTGTACATGTATATGTATTACACATGTACCACGCCATAGACACTCAGTTTGTTTTTGTCGGATCTGATCGAAAATAATGAAAGCTTGAAGCATGGAAAAAACATATAGCATTTACTACAAAAACATATAACATTTTCCACATGCACATGTACATTAAAATGATATTTATCATACGTTTAACCTTGCTGGTGATTCCACTTTCTAACCTGCTATTGTACCCATTATCATAGTCTTAAACACTTCAATTTAGAACATAATTATACTGATATTTTTGTCGGTGCGAACAACGCCAGGTATTGCCTGTTTGAGACAGACAACCCTTTCCCGACATTATACTTCAATCCAGGAATATTTGTTCGTTCTGTTGTTGAGTTTCAGTCGGTGCGAACAACGCCAGGTATTGCCTGTTTGAGACAGACAACCCTTTCCCGACATTATACTTCAACCCAGGAATATTTGTTCGTTCTGTTGTTGAGTTTCAGTCGGTGCGAACAACGCCAGGTATTGCCTGTTTGAGACAGACAACCCTTTCCCGACAAGAAACTTCCTTACTCAAGACGTCTCTTACTCACTGGAGTTCTAGTTCTTTCGCTCAGTTTTCGCTTTCTCTGTCCCTTCTTCTTTCCTGCATTTGGTGTGAAAGGAATTAATCTAGTACCGTCAGTTGAAACACACTGATTTCCACTTGGCCTTCCCCGTTCGTTCAAGAATTTGGACTCTCGCTTGTCTTTGACCTCTTTAGACATCGCTCCCCACGTGTCGATATCTACATAGTGATGGGCGAATTTGTCCGTTAACTTGTAGTTTCCCATACCACGAATAGCTCTACACATTTCATTTCTTTCAGATCTCACAATGTCGAATAGAGTTTTGATAAAGTCTGGCATAGCACTTTGCTTCCACTTAGTCGCCGACTTGAGGATGTGATTTGCGCTCTCGCAGTTGTTATTTGTCCAATGGGCGTCGATTTTCCCGGCAATACTAGGTTCAACTACATGTTTGAGCAGCAGTGGCAGAAGTCGAGATTCTAAGTAGTTACTGAATGATTTCCCTGTCACAGACTGGTCCTTTTCCGCCGCAACTTGTCTGATGTTCGCTGCTCTGGATGTGTACGTGTCAATATCCGTCGATTCTGTTAAACCATTTTCGCCGAAGAGCATCTCACAAATGTTGTTTCTGTCTTTCTTGGGCAAACCGACCTTACTTTCTAAGTAGTCATTGGTGTTTTGTCTTAAATGTCTTGTACACAACACGTGTGTTGAACCAACACATGATCTTTTGATGGCTGATTTTAATGACAATTCGTCATCAGAACCGATGACCAGATGGCTGAGTTCCGTGTCGGTCAGATGATCACTGATATGGATCAGAATTTTCTTCTTGTTCACGATCATTTCTACACAACACCTATAACGTAATTCTACACTTCTTGATTCATCACCATTCAGTAGCGTTGACACAGAATTAAACAAACAATCCCCATCGCCGGTGCTCTGTAGAGCTGATTTTTCTGAGGGGTGATAACGAGCCAATATCGCATTCGCTGTAGCATCTTGTCGGTGTCGAGAAAAGTCGATGTGTGGCTCAACCGTAACTTTGTCTTTTCTCAGGAATACTTCTTCTCGAAGAGCTGCGTTGGTCAATCTTTTTATCCCCTTACTGGCAGCCTAAAATATACAGTGAGGGTTTTGTTTACGACATTTGTATTCCGCATTCCGTACATGTCGCTCCATCACATCAGGGAAATTTCACAATGCGTATATAGTATGTATATAATATGTCGAGTGATATGCATGTACCTTGCACAGATAGGGACGAATACTTTTATACCTTAAGCGGTAGCTCCATCACAACCTGACTGAAAACTGTTGACTTGGACGTTAACCAATACATTCAGTTTATTGTATAAATTTCGAACGTACATATTTGTGCATGAAAAGTTACGTTAAATTGTTGACTTGGACGTTAAACAAGAAGTATATTCTTATATATTTGAATCGCAACAGGTCCAGGCCCATTAAACAAACATAACAGAACCTTTACGGCATGACTGAAAATTGTTGACTTGGACGTTAAACGTTTGTAATTAACTCATACGATCTATATGTGTACCTGCATCAAACGTTCGATTCCCAACAGGTCCAGGCCCATTAAACAAACATAACAGAACCTTCACGACATGACTGAAAATTGTTGACTTGGACGTTAAACGTTTGTAAGTAACTCATACGATCTATATTTGTACCTGCATCAAACGTTCGATTCCCATCAGGAAGTCGACAGAACCTTCGTCAGTAGTCCGACACTGGACACAGATGTACCCCAGGGTTGACTTCTTCAACTGGTTAAGGTCGTCATCTCCTATACCCTGGCACTTGTAGTGGGACCATGATTTACAGATCTAGTAAAATGTGATAATTCTGGTATTAATTACAAAAAAAAAAAAAAAAAAAAAAAAAAAAAAATCAAAAAAATCAAAAATAAATAAATAAATTACCCTCCATTTATTCCTATAATTTATAGTAACGCACATCGCAAAGAATGTTACATAAGAGATAATCCCATCACAGGAGATCATTAATTGAATTATCAAAAACGAGAAACACCTCTTAAAGCTAGACACGTGTCATTATATCAGAACGAAAAAATGTAATAAAGAAAGTAAGAAAAAGGATAGAAATGAAATTGAAAGAAAAAAAAGAAAGAAAGACAAGAGAGAAAAAGATAGAAATGAAATAGAAAGAAAGTGACAGAAATAAAGTGATAGAAAGAAAGAAAAAGAAAGAAAGACAAAGAAAGAAAGAAAGAAAAAAAAGAAAGAAAGAAAGAAAGAAAGAAAGAAAGAAAGAAAAGAAAGAACGAAAGAACATAGTAGTGCATATCTTAAATAGTGTGTACTGCTCTTAAAGGATCTCAGTTTTATTTTTTACTTACATTATCCGATCAAATAAAGAAAGAACGAATGTATGCGTTTTTTATTATTATTATTATTATTTTTCAAACATACAAACAGGTAATGCTGTCGAATTTAAACTAACTTTTAAACAAATACCCAGTTAGCTTCATTGTGCCGCATCAGGAAAACATGCCCGTGAAATGTATACACATTCATATCCCAATTTCACATAGCAAAACTGGGATTTACTTATTTTTCTTATTTTTACTCAAAAACTTAGAATGTGGGTACTCGTTAAAACTGCCTCGGCAAGGCGGTTCTAACGTGTACCCACCTTGTATGTTTTTAGCAAAAATAAAAAAAAATGTCAAAAAGTTTCTACTGAAAATATTCATTTTTTACAACTTAGAGAAATCTGTATATTGCATGGGCATGTTTTCGTAAATTAATGGTGATAATTTCTCATTTTACATCCGTATTCGTATTAAATATAAAAGTTGTAATGATACGATTATTTCAAACAATCAAACATGTAGCGTTTTAAACAAATAAAAAATAAATAAATAATCGAATAAATCAAATAAATTTAATAAATAAGTGTTCGCTAAGTTTCATATTTTGATAACTTTTATAATTTAATGTAAAAGTGGAAAGATTTCATCTTTTTTTTTTTTCTTTCTTTTTTTTTTTTTTTTTTTTTTTTTTTTTTTTTTTTTTTTTTTTTTTTAATGCATATTGATCTCAAGTTTGTTATAAATTTCGAAATCTTAGAATATACAGGTATATCTTAAAAACCAGGTAGCTGTTTATGGTCCCTATGGTAGTCGCTTATCGAATTAGGTAGCTGTCTATTGCATGCATTAATGACGCACTTTTATGGAACCATAAACGTGCGTCATTAATGCAAGCAATAGACAGCTACCTAATTCGATAAGCGTGCCATTAACAGCTACCTGATTTTTAAGCTGTAAAGTAGACACCCTCAACGTGGTTTTCATCAGGAAAAACATTTCCGTGTAATATAAACTCCCTTATACATATCTTTTCTTATTTTTGCTCCAAAACATAGAATTAGGTAGCTGTCTATTGCACTCTTTAGAACCGCCTACAATCTATACTTTTGAGCAAAAATAAGACAAACTTTCCTACTGAAAAATTTCATTTTTAAAATTTTAGAAAACTCAGTATATTACAGGGGTGCGTTTTTGTTATGTTGATATATATGTTTAAATAAATTAACCATGTAAGGACAATATTAGGTAATTAACATTAGAACGCGACTGTTAATACTTAAAACTGCCATGTATATAGTAAAAGTACAAAATTCTACCTTTTATTATGCATAACCTTAATGAAATCATATGACATCATCTTGAAGTTATATGTACACAAGTACCATTCAATGCCTATCGTGAAAATTCACACCCACAAATTAAAGTTGCTCACCTGCCACAAGACCGCCACATTTAGTACCATCAAAACCTTCTTTAATTCGAATGACTTTTTGCTTCATACGTATCTTTTTTATTTCATATTTTTATCTCCCTCACGGCATATCAAACCCAAATTTGCGACTTTTAAATGTATAAACAAAAAATGTTTTCCAATGATTTTTTCTTAATTTTTTTACATGTTTTATAAATAAATAAATAAATAAATAAATAAATAAATAAATAAAATAAAATAAAATAAAATAAAAAATAAATAAAATAAAATAAAAAATAAATAAAATAAAAAAAAATAAATATCACTAACCTCACAATATATATAAATATATATCAAAATTTTTTTACTGAAATTTTTCATTTTTTACAACTTTAAAAATCTCGGTATATTGCATGGGCAAGTTTTCGTAATGTAAAGTGATACGCGGAGTGATAAGCGGAGCTTACCTTAGTTCGGAATTCAACCTAACTTGAGATTAGACCTGGCAGTGCCGGAGATGTGCTATGTTTTTAATTTCCACCAATACATGGATACATTATAATTCAAATTTTATTTAATAACTATTAGTTTTGTTTCTTCACAAATAACCGTTTTTAGCTCGTCTGTACGAAAGTACAGGAAGAGCTATTGCAGTCACCCCGGCGTCGGCGTCGGCGTTAGCGTTAGCGTCGGCGTCGGCGTTGCTCAAAATGTTAAAGTTTTTGGTTAAAGTTTTTATGAGTCTATATCTCTTGAAGTTGTGGATGGATCAAGTTGATACTTTGCATGTTGGTAGATATTGGTCTGAAGTTTTATGCTGTACCATCATGACCCACCGGTGTGACCTTGAGGTCAAGGTCACGGACTTAGAATTTTTTTGTTAAAGTTTTTGGTTAAAGTTTTTGTAAGTCTATATCTCTTGAAGTTGTTGATGGATCAGGTTGATGCTTTGCATGTTGATAGATATTGGTCTGACGATTTATTCTGTACCATCATGACCCACCTGGGTGACCTTGAGGTCAAGGTCACGGACTTAGAAATTTTCTGTTAGAGTTTTTGGTTAAAGCTTTTATAAGTCTATATCTCTTGGATATGTAGATGGATCAAGTTGATAGTTTGCATGTTGGTAGATATTGGTCTGACGTTTTATTCTGTACCATCATGACCCACCTGAGTGACCTGGAGGTCAAGGTCACGGACTTAGAAATTTTCTGTTAGAGTTTTTGGTTAAAGTTTTTATAAGTCTATATCTCTTGGATATGTAGATGGATCAAGTTGATACTTTGCATGTTGGTAGATATTGGTCTGAAGTTTTATGCTGTACCATCATGACCCACCTGGGTGACGTTGAGTTCAAGGTCACAGACTTGAAAAATTTTATGTTAAAGCTTTTGCTTAAAGTGTTTTGAACTGTATAATGCTGGAACAGATGGATGGATCTAGTTGATACTTTGCTGTTAGATATTATTCTTTTATTATGCTGTAGCATCTTGACTCACCTGTGGTCAAGGTCACAGACTTAGATTTTAGGTTATAAGTCTATATCAAATATGTAGATGGATCAAGTTGAACTTAGCATGTTGGTAGATATTGGTCTGAAGTTTTATGCTGTACCATCACGACCCACCTGAGTGACATTGAGGTCAATGTCTTTGGTCATAGATTTAATAGATTTAGTGGCAAAGCACAAGTCAGGCGAGCTACGCTGTCCTGCGACAGCTCTTATTATTATCCCTAGTTAATTTACAAATGTACACCCGTATATGTAAATGCAGGCATTCAAGCCCCTCCATTATATATATTTCTTTTTCGTCGGAACAACAAACACATGTTGTTCCTCATTATTGTCAGCCGCCTGGGGGTGTGGCATTTAGCAGGGATTTTCCAACAAATTTGACCCCGCAAGGCTATGCTTTTAGTGGAGCGTTTAAAATTTCAAAATTAAAAAGCCCTGCTATTCCCTGTCACAATAGTGGCTGTTCATGCATAGAGGATATTTACTTTTTTGAGGTGAATACCAAATATATTTCATCGAGTGAGTTGAAAACATCAAAATTTTCATGAGTGCGTAGCACGAGTGAAAATTTAGATGTTTTCAAGTCACGAGATGAAATATACTTGGTATTTACCGATAAAAAGTAAATTTTCTTTTTATTTTATACAATACTACACGGGCATTTTCCTATTTACAAAGCAGGCGGTGAAAATGCAAAAACCCAAAATTTTTGAAAACGCATATAATTTTGGTACCACATTGTTCCTAACGTTCTAACTGAGAAAATGAATACTCACACTTTATGTTTTCGTTCGCTGAAATAACGGAGTTATAGGCATTTGAATTTCTGAAGTGAGGCACATTTAATGACGTCAAGTGAATGGAAACGTCAGAAGTAATCCAAACTCTACAGTGAAAATATCGGCTGATATAAATCACTAAAAATATAAATATCAATATCAATTCTGCAGTGAAAATATCACTTTTATCCATTTTTGATATACATTAATTTCACTGCTAAGTATAAAATAAAAATGCATAATTACTCCTTCGTTATGTCAGATTTCGCAAAATTGGAAAAGTTAAAAGCGCATATATGCGCCAGACCCATAGTGACTGGATACATATGACTAGTGCATAAATCACACCACAAAACTAAACCTACACAAATATGTCATTTTCTACACATTTTGGTAACAAATTTTCGTACAGGTGTACATTTGGGAAATGTGAAAGACCTAGTGCGTTAAGGACTGTTTTTGGCCTCAGATTTAATTTTTGCTAAAAAATAAATTTTAGAATTCAGGTGAGAAATTTATTCCTTAAAACAACCATATGTCTCGTCTTTTGAAAAATAGAACATGTACTTTACTTATTCTATGGAGAACCATAGATAGAGCACATTTTCAACTTTATGGTCTATTTTGGTCATTTCTGAACACATTTTAATTTTTAAGTACCAGCCTACACGACGAACATAATGATACAAATACATACAGATTCTCTGGATATTATTCATTATTACATGTATTTCATACTAAGAAATTGTTCGTCGCGTGGTCCGGTTGTTGAAAACAATGCTAAATGATAAAAAATAGACCCAAATTTGCAAAAACTGGTATTTCTATGCTTTTCGGAGCGTTGCCATGGTAACATGTGTAATTATGATGTGAAAGTTGTGCTAGAAAGTCATAAGCAGGGACCTATATCTGCTATTTGCAATATTTGTCTCCTCAAAATTCCATAATGGATAATTTACTCTTAGACAACTTTTCAATGCCCTTCAGGAAGGACAGAAATAACCGGGGAGGGGGTATCCTTGTTTACATAAAGAACAACGTATTTTGTGAACGGGCCTCAGAGCTCGAAACTTCTTGGGAAGAATGCATCTGGGTCAAAATACATCAACAACGGCAAAACATTTTATTAGGAATTTTCTATAGCCCCAAACCGTCTGACCGTTCTTTCTTTGATAAATTTAACCAAAACTTGGAGTTAGCACAACAAATATCGTCTAACATTATTGTGGTGGGAGATTTGAACGATGATTACTTGAATGAAAGTAACTATCTTCTAAAAGAAGTTTTGCTTATTAACTCCCTTACAAATGTTATATCGCTTCCCACTCGAGGAAGAGCCTTACCCGATCCTATAATTGTTCCATTTGATCAGCAGATTCTTGACTCTGGAACTCTACCTGTCCCGTCTCAAATAAGTGACCACTCAGCAACATTTTTGTCCTTACCATTTGCTTATTCTCTCTCCACTTCCTACAAACGCACTGTATGGCTCTATAACAAAGGCAATTTTGAATCTTTATCAGAAAATATAACAAATCACAACTGGAACTATTTACACGACCTAGACATAAATACCGCCGCTTCGAAATTTGAAACAGATTTTCTTTGTCTCGCACGTCAGTCTATTCCTACAAAAGAAGTTACAAAAAGAAAAGATGATAAACCATGGTACGACTCAGAAATACGAAAATATTCACGAATACGCGACCGATTAAAATTAAGTGTGAGAAAACAAATAACCCCCTACATCGTGGAAAATACAAATCAATGAGGAATAAGGTCAATAATCTAAAACGGCACGCTAAAGAAAGGTTCTATAGCAATATTGAGACAAATTTAATTGATTCGTCAAGCAATAACAAACGAGATTTCTGGAAAATTATACGACATTTGGTTAAATCCAACTCATCCTCGTCAAATATACCCCCACTTATAACAGACGAAAATGGTCATCGTCAAATTTATGTAACCGATACTGAAAAAGCGAACTGTTTGAACACATATTTCTCTTCCATCTCCACCGTTCCTGACTCATTTCCAGAATTACCGGCCATTCATTTAAAAACAAATCAAAAACTTGAAACGTTTCAAATTACAGAAAAAGAAGTCTATGACATAATCTCTACCCTTAATATCAATGAAGCATCGGGTCCAAAGTTCATAAGCTATAGATTACTGAAATCCGTTGCTAAGTCCGTTTCCAAACCTCTTACCGTTCTTTTTAATCGCTTAATAATCGAGGGAATTTTTCCCGATTCATGGAAATTTTCTTATGTTATTCCTATTCCTAAAAAGGGTGATGCGAATGATCCCTCCAACCATAGACCCATATCACTACTCAATCCGCTCGGTAAAGTTATGGAGAGGCTCGTCTTTAAACATATCTATAATCATATGCATACTAATAACCTGCTATATCGTTACCAATCCGGGTTACTGCCAGGGCATTCAACTACTTTTCAATTAATCGACATATACCATAGCATTTGTAATACATTTGACAATAACCAGTTTTCTTGTATGGTCTTCTGCGATATATCCAAAGCATTTGACCGAGTGTGGCATGAAGGATTAATCTTTAAACTTAAGTAATACGGCATATCTAATAATCTTCTGGCATTTCTCAAGAACTATCTGTCCGACAGAAAACAGTCTGTTATACTTAACGATATAACCTCAACTAGCATTCCTTTAACCGCCGGTGTACCACAAGGGTCCGTGTTGGGCCCTCTGCTTTTTCTTATAAATGTTAATGACATAGCTGAACATCTTGTAAGTCTAACCAGGCTCTTTGCCGATGATAGTTCACTTTTTGTATCTGCGGCCAGTATTCTAGACATTGAAGGGATACTCAATCATGACCTTGCTATTATCTCTGACTGGGCTAAATCGTGGCTTGTAAAATTCAATCCCTGTAAAACAGAAGCAATTTTCTTTTCGTATTTCAACACTGACCTCTTTCCCAATATTGTTTTTGACGGTGTCAATATTAAATTTGTAAAGCATCATAAACATCTAGGATTAACACTGAGTGAAAATATGAAATGGGATCAGCATATAGAAACCATTTTCAAATCAGCATCTAAAATTATTGGTATAATGAGAAAATTGAAATATAATTTTACAAGAAAAGCACTTAACCAGATTTACTTATCATACGTTAGGCCAATTTTGGAATATTCATGTATAGTGTGGGATGGTTGTACAACTGAACAATCCAACTCAGTAGAAAAACTTCATAACGAGGCCGCCCGCATAGTGACTGGCCTGACAAGATCTGTATCATTAGAGAATTTATACAGAGAATGCGGTTGGGAGTCCCTGCAGTCTCGACGCTCAAATCAAAAACTTAAGTTCATGTATAGAGCAACAAATGATACGGTACCTACGTATATCTCAAATTTAATTCCACCAACCGTTTGTAACAGCTCTCAATATAATCTAAGGAATTCACATAACGTTATGACGCCGACAGCCCACACAACAACGTACCAACGTTCATGCATTCCCTCAGCTATTAATCTGTGGAACAATCTTGATCTTGAAATCCGCCAAATGCCATCACTTAGTTCTTTTTGCTACGCATTGAAATCTCAAAATTTACCAGATAAAGTACCACAGTGTTACATAAAAGGAAACAGAAAACTTTCAATACTACATGCCAGAATCCGAAATCGGTGCAGTGATCTTTACCAAGATCTAGTTATAAATCACCTTAAGAGATGATCCTATATGTGACTGTCATGATGGTGCTGAAAATGCAGAACATTATTTCTTCAGATGTTATCTATATACCGAACAACGGATACACCTATTCAATGAAACAAGGCGATTTGATCCCTTTAATATAGAAACACTACTTTTTGGCAGACAGGATCTCTCCTGCGAAAATAATTGCACAATATTCCTAGCTGTACAAAAATACATAAAGGACAGTTCACGATTTGATCGATAATACAACTAAAACATTTCGTCTAAAGGACATTTCGTCTAATGGACATTTGGTCTAAAGAACATTTTGTCTAATGGACAATTCGTCTAAAAATCCAGTGGGTGCGACATTTGGTCTAAAAAACAGTTAAGAAAAAAATAAGAATTTTTAGACCAAATGTCGCACCTTACCATGCTTACTGGAAATCAATTTCAGATATAACATAACATAACATATTTATTTATCATTTCTGTTTATCTGCAAGCTTATGGTGACAATTCATGTATATTGATCTATCTTAATTGGTCATTGTGAGGCTGTGAGCAGTTATCAAACTGGTAGCTATAATGCAGTGTTTAAGGATAAGTTTTGGTCCATTGTTGTCTGTTGCAGCTGTTGATTTGTAAATAATAAAAGCATTCTATATTTTTAAATAAAAGATGCTGCTGCAACATCGCTGGAGGGATTGGCTACAATTTGTCATATAAAAAAATGAAATTGATATCGAATAAAATATTGTTCAAAAATAGTTTCCCTATCATTTATGTTTTAGACGAGTTTTAGACGAATTTTAGACGAATTTAGACATTTTTAGACGAATTTTAGACGAAATGTCGTATTCGACGAAATGTCCATTGGACAAAATGTCCATTAGACGAAATGTCCTTTAGACGAAATGTCCTTTAGACCAAATGCCTTTTAGACGAAATGTCCTTTAGACGAAATGTCCTTTAGACGAAATGGCTTTTAGACGAAATGGTTTTAGACGAAATGTCATGGATCCAAAAAAAATAACTATTTATTTAACGTAAATCATACAGTGTAAAATATTTACTAACCAATTCATGTTACTATTTTTGTTCTCTTTCAGGTGGAAATTTAAAGCTTATACTCAGACGCCAGCATGGACCTCCCCACAGCAGGAAAACAATGCAAATATTTCTATCTATAAATACATATCTTCCTCTCTCTTTGTCTCTCTCTCCCTGCCTTCCTCTCTCTCTCTCTCTCTCTCTCTCTCTCTCTCTCTCTCTCTCTAAATATATTTGATGTTGTAAATATGTTTAGTTTAGCCATGTTATATTTTGAATAAACTTATAGGGGAAGGGCCGTAACTAATGTTGAGAGAACTTGTGGCCCGACCCCATTGCTGTACATATATGTATGAAAAAGGCAATAAAATATGTTTAACCTTTAACCTTTTTAACCTTTTTAACCTTCAAAATTCCAAAATTCAATTTTTCACCAACGCATGATGCCGAAATCAGGCCTTAAATCCCCTAGGCCTTTGTGGTTCATCATAATCATCACATTTGATGCCGCTTCATAGATTAGACAAGTCAAACTGGTTAATCAGAGACAACCAACGCAACTCTGACCAATCAACGCAGATGAAATCAATGCGCAACAATAGGTTATGTCCGGGAACAACTTTGCAAAGATCATTTCCTGACAGGTGTTTGAATATCTGCGTTGGTTTTTCTCAGTCACGTTGGTTGGCTCTAGCGTGCATGTCTGAAATTTCAAGCATGTAGCAATCTTCTGTTGTGGAGCATTCAATTTTGTTTTGGACCTGATGGTAAAACCTAAGCCCAAGTTTTCTCATGATGTGACTCATAATACCTTAACTCGAGTTTGCCGTTTGAGCATTTAGGTCAATCAAGTTTGTGCGTAAACAAGGTACTTTTTTTTATTCTATTTTAGAACTGAAACATTGTCCCAGGTGCCAGGTGTTCTTAAATATATTCAGCATTAATCTTTAGGTATGATGTCACTTCTTCTGATAAAAACATTGCAATTGTTAAATGTCTCCTCGTGCAAATGCTCAAACGGCAAACTCGGTCTTCACAGGGTCATGATGTACAAGTATATATACAGTGTAGTAGAATATTTTGGACGCATAAAAATAAATTTGTACCTTTAACTCGCTTTAGCAGTCACACGGCGCGTGACTATGGCGTGTAAAAATCTCAATCTTTTAGAGTACGTTTATGTTACATGTACGTCACAGACATGCTAAGCACGCGCTATAGACGCGCAGCAAACGTTTAACGCGCGTCTGTAGCGTACACTGACGTGCATAAAACGTGCACCAAACGCAATCGAAGCGTATTCAACGCGCCTGTAACGTGTGTGGAACTTATTCATAACGAATAAGTCACATGCCCGGGACATGTCGAGCTTCTAGAAAGTTTTAGGCACGCTTAAAAATGTTTTGATCCCAAACGCACATGAAACGCGCAACGATTTTTAGCGACGTGCAGCGACGCGCACCAAGCGTACCCAACGTAGTCGTAACACGTTTTGAACATGTCTCCGACGTGCGTCTGGCGTATGTGTAATTTTGCTTTTTTTTCAACACGCTTGGCGCGCGTTTCACTTACGCTAATGTGTGACTGCTATTTTAATGCCGCCAAGTTTCGTTTAACTCGGTGTGCCAGTTCCGGAGATTTTTGAAGGGTTTTTACCATATATGGGCATGGCGGCCATCTTAAGTCACGTGACCTGAATTTCTATGTTTACATTGGTTTCTCTTTCCTATGGATGCTTCGTATAAAATTTGGCTTTGGTTGACTGAGCAATTTCAGAGAAGAAGATCTTTGAAAATGGTGGGCGACGGACGTACGACGTACGCCGACGGACGGACGCCAGATGCCTGCCTTCGGCTCAGGTAGACTTAAAAGAAATGAAAGAATATCAGTATTATCTTGTTTCTTTCTTCATTGTAACTACATAGGTGCAAACAGTACAAAAATTCAACATCAAAACATAAAACAATTAGAGCCACAACAGAAGTATCGCATTGGAACATTCAGAAATATATAATTTCTGGAGGGACTTAAATCGATTTTACAGGGCCTTTGGTGAACTTAACATGGACAACTTTCATTTATAGAATAAAACTTGTAGCAAATGCAAAGACTATGCAATGTGTATGCATTAGCAAGAAAAAACATAACATCAGGAAAACATGTCCGTGTAATATATACCCCCTTAAGTACCCGACTTTTATATAGCAAAGCTGCAGGGGTATACCTAGTTTTCTTATTTTTGCTCCAAAACATAGACTGCGAGGCGGTTCTAACGTGTACCCACAATCTATGTTTTGAGCAAAAATAAGAAAAATATTAAAATTTTTCAGCTGAAAATTTTCAATTTTTAAAGCTCAAACAATCTCTGTTTATTGCATTGGCAAGTTTTCGTAATGTTCGCTCGCTCCAAAACATAGATTGTGGGTACATGTACTCTTTAGAACCGCCTCTAACCTCATTTTTTGTTTGTTTGCGTGTTTGCTTCTGTTTCAGTTGCACAGTTTTTTACGCAAGAAAGCTTATTTTAGCACAATCAATTATCGTGTCCACAAGATGCGCTTAATTAAATTCCTCCGTCTTGATGAAGTCGTTCAATGGCGCGCTTATCTCTTGGACGGTTCGGGGTTTCGGCGGTATCTTCGGTTCGTAAAGCGCCGCACAAGACGCTGTTCGTTGTTGGCTGGACCATGGGGTACTTTAGTCGTACTAGCACTTCTACAGGTATTGGCCAATAAATTGTATAAAACAATTTAACACTTCATAACTTTCTTATTTCTTATGATATTTTTATATCACGAACGGCGTTAGAAAGTATAATTCTTTATCTTTACCATATTTTTTAAATTTTTGAAAATGGTCTGTTTGAGGACGGCCGTCTTGTTGTACGCAATTAAATATGTAGCAAAATTTCCGTAAAACGCGGTTAATTACGCCTAGGTACATGACTTCAGCAACAATTTTAAGCTATAGTTTTACATAAATGTTAGGCGTCACAAACGGTCCAATTTAGTACAAATATTATATTTTAATCTGGTGTATTTTTTATTTTTGTAGCTTAACGATAAATTGGTCTGTTTGGGCAAGGACCAAAAAAGTAATAAATATTATTTTCTATCTGGAATTTCCGTGAGTATCCGTAAAATGCATCGATAAGACCCGACTTAATTTCCAGGTATTAATGCCGTGGGCGAAGATTATCGCTCTAATATGAAAATGAAATGTATTTGATGACTGAGAGTGTAATAAAGAATTTTATATGAATAAATTAATAGGCTTAAGTTTAGAGAGTGATATTTTGCGGAAATAAAACATTAAACTTTACCATATTTTGTTCTCCTTTTTCGGCAGTAGATGCTGAATTGAAAACACAGATGTCAATTCGCTCATGATTGCATAATGTCAATTAGTAATGACACTGTGTTAAATTCGTAATCAAGTTCTACTCATTTTATTTATCATTTTATTTTTATGAAAATCTTTTTTATAATTATTTCGTGAGGTATTTGTATTTTTCTTTTGATGCTGTAATCCGCAACAGGACGAGTGCTCGATATCTGTCATTCAAAGTCAATCCAAACAAAATAGCAGCTTTTATTAGCTTTAATTAAAGAACAAAAACATCAAACATAAACGTTTAAAGCGATCATCGCCTGAACAACTGAATCCCGACAACAATTAAAGAAGTCAAATTAAGTACATGTAATCCATTTAACTTAAGTATTTCACACATACTCGAGATATAATTGAGTAAACCGAACGAGTTTAATTACTCATTTACCGAAAGCGGTGCATGGTGATGACACAGTGCCATAACACATTATGCATGCCTTATTTAACAAAGGTGAAGAATTCAAAGATATTTAAAATCTATTTTTTAATATCTTTCTCAAAGCATTTTGACACGAAACAAGAACATTTAATCATTATACATCTATAGTAGTAGAGAAGACTCCTACATTTATCAACCTAAATATGTGTAATTACGCATTCATTCATTCATTCATTCGTTCATTCATTCATTCATTCATTCATTCATTCATTCGTTCATTTGTTCATTCATTCATTCATTTCTTTCTTTCTTTCTTTCTTTCTTTCTTTCTTTCTTTCTTTCTGTTTTCTTTCTTTCTTTTATTCATTTCTTTCTATCTGTCTTTCTTTCTTATATGCGATATATGAAATTCTTGACGACAAAGAAATAATTTGAGATAATTCTCAATGAAAATGACAAGTTTCTGCGTCTTTGTTTTCGCTTCATAGATAGCAAATTCCTCTTCTTCTTAAATACGAAATTTCAAACTTCTAGCCTGCTTCTGTGACTGTACAGGCCGGCTTGTGCCTGACCTGGTCGGAAACCAAACTTGTTTTCTCATGCGAAGGCTCATTTTGTATTTTATTCTTGTACATGCCTACCTTAGAAAATAAACCGTTTGCATTATTGAGGCGTGTCAGGTTTACACAGCATGGTGCTTTAACAAAAAAAAAATGTAGTTTAATTAAACATGGAATTTCGTTTTAAGAATCTAGATCTCTATGTGCAGACTTGGCACATACCTTAGAAAATAAACCGTAGCCTGCCTGATATGCAGAATCAGTTTTGTCTGTCAAAACAGCTTTCCTATGACGCTGCCAAATTATCATGTGAGAATATTTTTATAAGAAGCGTGACTTTAATACCTTGCGGCGACAGCCTAAATAAGCTGGTCCTTTTAACTATGGTGTACCTGTTGGGTCAAAAGCATTTATTTTTCGTCGGACGAAAATTAATATTCGTCGGACGAATATTAATTTTCGTGGGACGATATTTATTTTTCGTCCCACGATATTTAATTTTCGTCCGACGATATTTAATATTCGTCCCACGAAAAATAAATATTCGTCGGACGAAAATTAATATTAACTACCTTATAATCACCAAAGCGTGAAAACCTACTTTCTGGTCGGCATTTCTGACCATGTCAGACAAAAAGGTACAAGTAGGCAAAGATCAGGAAAAGGCGCAATCAGAAAAAGATTCCCACTCCAAAAACCGAGGTGGGAAAAAACCAAACTAACAATCAGGTACTTATACCATGAAACAATCGTAAGCCGAATGGGCAGCTATTTTCCCAATAGGTGGCCACTCAGTTACCTTAACTTAACTAAAAATATGAAAACATACATAAGGCGCCAACAGCACAAAAAAAAATTTTAAACACCAAGACATAAAACAAAAAGAACCACCACAGAAGTATCGACTTGGAACGATCAGTAACACAAAGTTACTGGCGGGCTTAAACCGGTTTTACATGGCCATAACCTCACCCTCAGCTTCCGCAGTGGTTCATAACATTTAGTTAGTTATTCGGTCCTCGTGGTGAATCTCTAACTAGTCAATAAATCATCAAGAACAAACAAATAAATCATGATAAACATCCTGATGAATCAAAAACCAGGACTCACAGACTGAGTAAGTTGCCCGACGATGGAGATCCCTGGGCGCCGAATAACCTACTAACTCCGGAGCAAAAGAAAAACACCAGTTGGACCCCGGTGGGACAAGCAACAGACAAGAAGCTCCGGCCCCAACCAACTAAAATGAATAGCTTTATGTCGGGGCCATCATAGAGTCTGACGCCCGACCCACCGGCGTGCAATTAAAGAAGGCAGCATAGTTATCAACCATGATTGGGTTAAAAACTAAGCATGCAGACTGTCGCATAACATTCAAGTTATAACCTATACGTTTGTAACGTGTTATGATTTTTCTGAACTGAAAAGAAAAATCATTAATTCCTTTAAGTTTCTTAAATTTGTAAACCAAGTCACCATAAAATTCAGGTTCCGAAAGGCCCTCACTTAAAAGCGTCTTTAACCCAACATTATATTTGGAAATCAATTCATAGTGTCTACGATAAAATTTAGAAAATGTTTTTCGAAGTTTATGATACCGATAGCCCTGTTGGAGAAGTTTTGCCGTTAAAGATTTATTTCGAGCGTTGAAGTCTGTAACATGATTGCAGACTCTAGCAAACCTAATAAGTTGCGAAATGTATACACCATAAGAAGCACGACGAGGAACGTCACCATCCAAAAAAGGAAAATTTACTATATCAAAATCAAAGTCATCGCGCTTATCATAAATTTTAGAAGAAACAAATCCATTTGCAACAGAAAGATGTAGATCTAAAAAGGGGGCTTCAGTATCTGAGATATTGGCTTTGTTCAACTGAAGTTCAGGTGGATAAATTAGATTGACCATACCTTCAAATTAAGGGTTGTCAATGTTCAATAGGTCATCGAGGTACCTAGATGTGGAATTAAAAGCCTCGATAACATCAGCTTGATTATCATGGTTATGAGAATCCATGAAATCTCTTTCGTAGCAGTATAAAAATAAATCAGCTACGAGAGGTGCGCAATTTGTACCCATCGGAATTCCAACAATTTGTCTGTATAACTTGGTCCCAAATCTAATATAAATATTATCAAGGAGATAGGATAAGGCGTCGCATACATTCTGACATGACCAAAGTGTATACCGACTTTGGTCAGAGGAAGTGAAAACAGCCTTTCTGTCATTACATGCCAAATAAAGTGAACCATAGTTTTTTAATGCCCTTTTGAAGGTCCACTCTATCAAATCCAGAAGTTTTTCTTTAATTAGATTATGTGGTAATGTTGTATACAGAGTAGAAAAATCATATGTGGACAAGCTTGTCGCACGGAACCCTCTACACTTCAATTTACTGAGCACCTCACCAGAATTTTTGATTGACCAAAACCAATTTTTATTTGAAGTTTCATACACTGTCTCACAGTATCTTATAACATGAGATTTGATAGCAGTAAGACAGGAAGTTAATAATTTAGAAAGTTCAGTGGTAGTACAAGAGCTAGAATTTGCAATAAATCTAGCTTTGTATGGTCTTTGTATGTAAAGACCGGATTGGTTATCATTAAAACTGTATCAAGGTTGAACTGCTTACTTGGGTCTTATGGAAAATGGTGTTTCAGCGCTGTGCAGGTCATCGCCGCCTTTACACCGCCCGTTTGAGAATAGAAGTGAAGAATTTAATTCGATATATATAGACTGTGAATATCTAAGTTTTTTTTACCCAGCGAAAATGTATGAATATTCTAAATTCATTTATTTGGCACGAATTACATTTAATTTCTATATAAAGAAAAACGAATTTATTTAATATTTTATATGTGTCTTTCACATTCGGATCCTGATAGCCTTCTAAATTTATTTTTTACCAATATGATTACTATTGCGCAAATATTTTCAAAAGGGGAACAACACGTTTATTCTCCATATAAGGTTACAAACAACTAATGAAGTCTATTAAAATAATAAATGCAGCTTCTTAAATCATCTTGAAAATGCATCTGCAGGACGAATGATTTTATTTACGTTGGTTCTCTGTTATATCCTATATAAAATCATCCGAAGTGACATGGGGGTAGCAGATGAATACCCCCGGTCCCTGCATTACGAAAACTTGCTCATGCAATATACAGAGATTTATTTTAGCTATAAAAATTGAAAATTTTCATCCCAGTGAAAAAAATTGAAATTTCTCTAATTTTGCTCAAAACATAGATTGTGGGTGCACGTTAGAACCGCCTCACCGAGGCGGTTCTAACGAGTATCCACAATCTATGTTTTGGAGCAAAAATAAGAAAAATATGTATACCCATGCATACCCCAGTTTTGCTATATAAAAGTGGGGTTCAACTGCGCTTAGTTAAAATCAAGTTTTCACGCAGAGAAAACTGCAGAGAAAGCTGTTAAAATAAAACGATGAAATCTCAACTGTCCCAAGGCAACACTGACATTACCTGGACAGATTAGCCGAATGATAATCGAATATCGCCGGCTAATATCGGATATTATCGGAAAGTCTCCGTAAATTTACCTGAGCGCTAGTAAAATCGATTGCTTGCTTATTGCGATCTCCCCCGTTGGGAGATCGCATATATAGTTGATCAAGATCAGAACGTGGGGCTTAATCGACCACCGACTTCCGACTTCCGTCGTACTTGATTGGACGAGGCAGCTTCGATTGGGTCACACCAAATAGCGCATGTCGGCTCGGGTATGAAAACTCACGTTGAACCGAGCTGTCATCTAGTCTTTTCGGTCTGTGGTTATCGCCGTGGGTTTATAATTATGTGGTCATACAGTGAAATTAGTGCTGAGAGATCGCAAGCGTTTTGGAAACGCTTAAACTTGTGTACCTATATTGAAATACGACTATTGTTCCGATTGTCACAGACCAAAGTCTTTGCGTCTTTGGTTATGGCGTTATTTTATTCATAACACCGACACATAATAATATGAGCCAGTGCGTGAGAAAACAAACAATTTTGGTTCCGACCAGGTCAGACACAATCCGGGCTGAACAGTCACAGAAGATGGTTAGAGACGGGAAGTTTTGGATTTAGAAAGAAGAGAAATTGTACCATTCGTGTGGCGAAAACAAAGGCGCTGATCGGCTTCGCAGTTACTGCGAAGCTGATCTGCGCCATTGTTTTCGCCTATGCAGACTGTTGGTTTTCCCATGCAGCGGCTCATATTATTTTGCCGTCGAAATGCGTTATTATCATACGTCCAAGTAAAATATCACTTACTATCTCATTTCCGTTTTTTTGTTAGTTCCGCCTTCGACCCCTTGAAATTTTCATCAAATATTCAACACAGACGTTTTTCACAAAACAATGGTAGTGTCGAATGAAGGTAAACTGCAAGTTTTGCTGTAAATTATGGAAAATGCTCATTTTATCCATAAACATGGTTCATCTGGGTTTTTTTTCCACTGAGAGGAATTTTGCGAGTTGTTTTCTGTTCATTTGTAAAGACGAAAGATAGAGTTCTCTGCTCTTAAAGGATATCAGTTTTATATTTGCTATTACTGCAGCTGGTGTTGTGCCGTGTGGCGGCCCTAAATGTCTCCTCGTACATCATCCAAAGTGCAAATTATATTTTCCTTTTGGTCCTCGAGGTCGGCGAGGGTAGTCTGAGAAATCAGAAAATTATTATAGGTTTAGATTCATTTTATATATTTGACCCCGTTTGGATTATACTAGTGTTCGTATCGACTGCCCTGTTGAAAGTTGCAAACTAACTGTAATTCCCTTTGGTTGCATTTTGCCAAATCGAAAGGGTCACTGAAGAGGCTTAAATAGACGAAACCGCGGCATGGCCAATCCCCATTCTCATTAATATGTTCACTACTCTAAAAGGATATCAGTTTTATTTTATTTGATAAAAATGAGGTCGCATTCATAAATTTCACATGCTCACCAAATGGATAATTACAGGTCCTCATTTTCACATTCGTGAATTTTGCCCTTTGCCACAGTCATGAATGGAGGAAAATGTAAAATTCATACTAAATCAGTAAACGTACAACTTTCTCTGGTTCAAAAAGGCGCGACTTAAGAGCGCCGACTTTCGTTCCGCCGGCGTCGCAAAGCAACGTAGCACGTAAAGCTGCATAATAACTATGTGCGATACTCTGACGTTATGACTATATTTTGACACATACATTGTAATTGTTGTACCCCTGTCAAAAAGATAGAATTATCCCGTCATTCAGTGGTGGTGCACAAACCTTATCTTACACGATCTTACACTGCTGGTTTGGTTGCTCATACAAGATAAGAAAAGCATGAGAGTAAGTTCGATCGTTTCTACTGCTTTTAGCAATGGTGATCAACAAAACTAGACGCAATTGTTGTGAATGCACAATGAATGTTCTTGAATCACGCTCCTTTTATAATAAAAAACTGATCAAAACTACATCTCTAATGACTTTGACAACGAATCATTTACATCATTTCCGTAATATACACAACGTCATCATAGGTTGGCCTAAAACACGGTACACCAGGTGACTTTACCGGTAAAAGGAATTTAAACGGAGTGTGTAAGAATAAGAGCTGTCGCAGGACAGCATGCTCGACTGCTTCTGGACTTTGTCAAACATAGGGCCAAACTTGACCCGTAACCCAAAGCATTATGCTCATACATCTTTTTGCCTTGATGTTATACAGAACAAAATCACTGAACCATGACAGTTAACTATATCTTATAAGTACTGAAGGTTTAAACGTCTCGATCATATTGTACATGAAGTATGTTAATACACCAACTGAGTGCCGAGATACAAGGCAAAATCACTGTTCAAACGTCTCGATCATATTGTACATGAAGTATGTTAATACACCAACTGAGTGCCGAGATACAAGGCAAAATCACTGAACCGTGAAATAAGCTCACACTGACCTATAAGTACTTTAGGGTCAAAGGTCTTATCATACTTACTCATAATAATAAAGACGTATAAAATATACCGAGTGTCAAGATATTAGTATATTGTGGTCAAAGGTCTGTTCATACTCACTCATAATCTGAAGGAAGCATGAAAATATAATAATTGAGTGTCAAGATGTAAGACAAAATCACTGAAGCATGAAATTAGGTCACACTGACATATAAGTATATTGGGGTCGAAGGTCTAGTCATGCTAACTCATACTCTGAAAGAAGTATAAAAATAATTAAAATATACCGAGTGTCAAGATATAAGGTAAAATAACTGACTCGTGAAATTAGGTCACAGTGACCTATAAGTATATTGGGGTCAAAGCTCTGGTCATACTCATAATCTGAAAGAAGTATGAAAATATACTAATTGAGTGTCAAGATATAAGGCAAAATCACTGGACCGTGAAATTAGGTCACAGTGACCTATAAGTTTATTGGGGTCAAAGGTCAGGTCATACTTACTCATAATCTGAAAGAAGTATGAAAATATACTAATTGAGTGTCAAGATATAAGGCAAAATCACTGGACCATGGAAAGTAGGTCAACAAACAGTAACCGTCATGACACTAAGTTAGTGTTACTAAGTTAAAAGATGATTGACCAAGCATCTTCCTAAGTTGATTCTATTTAAAGTAAAAAGAAAAATATTTTCAGAGAGTTCTAGATTTCGACCCCCAGCCCCACCCCTTGACTCGGACCCAGAGGTCGGATGTCATGGAACCTAAAGTGTATGAAGTGAATACTTTATGATCAGTTGTTGTCAAGATATGGACTCTTTGTAAAAGTTACACAGTAGTACATCCATTTTTACACTGTTCTAGTTTTTAATCTCTAGCCCCACCCCCGGGCATGGACCGAGGAATCCGATGCTATGAAATAAAACTCAACCCTAGAGGGTACCTATGGTCCAAGTACGAAAGCTCTCAGATAAAAGGTTTTCAACATATTATAGACTTTTAGAATACTATACCACAGAAAAGCCATTTTAATAATGTTCTAGATTTTAACCTCTAGCCCCACTCCCTGGCATGAACCCGGGGATCCGATGCAACAGAATGAAAGCCAACCCTTTAAGGTACCTATGGTCCAAGTTTGAACTCTCTTTGATAAGTAGTTGCCAAGATCTGGACTGCTAGAAAACTTTGACGTAGTACAGACAATTTTTACGGTGTTCTAGATATTGACCCTCAGCCTCACCCCCGGGCATGGACCCAGGGGTCCGATAACATGTAATAAAAGCCAACCCTCCAAGGTACATATGTTCCAAGTTTGAACCCTCTATCATAAGTAGTTGCCAAGCTGTGCACTTTCTAGAAAACTCTGACGCAGTGTGACGGAAACGGGAACGCGGACGACCGAGGTGACTACAAGAGCTCCTTGCACTTCGTGCAGTCAAGCTAAAAAGGTTCCATCATAGGTGTTCGGTGGAGAAAGGAAAATCCCAACCCTCGGGTCCACCGTTCCAGTAGGAAACTCGGCGAGCCTCGTTTCCCACTGGAACGGGTGGACCCTCGGGTTGCGATTGTCATATCTTCACTGGACACCCATGATGGATTCTATTTATCTTTCCCCGCTGTGTCTGGTGTGGGTTCGAGTCCCGCTCTGGCCACATGTGAGACAAGCCAAGTTCTGCTTGCGGGTATGTCAGGTGGTTTTTCTCGGGGAACTCCCGTTTTTGCCCACCTACTGAGCGGCCCGTCTAATCTTGAAAGGGACGTAAAACTGAATTAAAAAGAAAACGAAAAAGAAAACGAAAATACGTTTTTCATACACCTCACGTTGTTCCACACACCTCACGGTGTTGTGAATTTTCACTGACGTGGATTAAAATATGCTTGATAAGAATATTTTGTCTAGAAAAAGGGTCCCGCAAGGTCCGTTCGAACGATCTACTACATGTCGCACAGCAATAACGTCTTTCTCCAATGTCTTTGAGCATACTCCTTGTAAGGTTGTTCTTTAGTGAAAAACGAACTACTACACGCCTTACCAGCAATAATTTATCCAGTGTGAATGAGATATGTGTGGCAAGGTTATGTTTAAGCGATTTACTACATGTCGCACAAAGGTAAGGCTAAGAATTTCCACTGTGGATGAGCTTATGTGTAGTTAGATGAGATTTACGAGAAAATGTTTTCCCACAAGTCTCACAGCAAAGGGTTTTATCTCTAGTGTGAATAAGCATATGTTTAGCAAGAGTTTGTTTACGTGGATACAATTTACCACATATGTCGCAACAATGGTGTTTATCTTTAGTATGGACGGGCATGTGCGCAGAAAGGCTGGTCCTTTGTGAAAACGATTTCCCACACGTCCCACAGCAATGAGGTTTATCTCCAGAATGGATACGCTGATGGACAACAAGAACATGTTTATATGAAAACAATGCACCACATATTTCACAGCAATGTTGCTTTTCTTTATGAACAAGCATGTGCGTATTAAGGATGCTCCTTTTTAAAAATGATTTCCCACAAGTCTCACAACGATGTGGTTTATCTCCAGTATGAATTTTCTTATGGGTAGTAACATAGCCTTTTTGTGTAAACGACTTCCCACAAGTCTCGCATCGATATGGTTTAACTCCGCTGGTATGAATGAGCATATGACTAGTAAGGTTGTGCTTCCGCGCGAACGATATCCCACAATTTTTACAGCGATGAAGTTTATCTGCTGTGTGAGTGAGCATATGCGCAGTTAGACCGACTTTTCGTGGAAATGATTTCCCGCAAGTCTCACATTTATATGGATTATCCCCAATGTGAACAGCAATATGGTTTATTACACTGGATCTCCGTGAAAATGATGTATTACAAATGTCACAACGATAAGGTTTATCTCCTGTGTGAATGAAAATATGAGTAGTTAGAAGTTGTATATTTAAGAACGATTTCCCACAAGTATCACATTTGTAAGGTTTATATCCTGTGTGAATGTTCATATGGGTCGTGTAAGCCTGTTTATATGAGAACAATTTCCCGCAAGTTTTACATCTGTAAGGTTTATCTCCTGCGTGAATGCGCATATGTGTAATAAGGTCGTTTTTATATGAATACGATTTCCCACAAGTTTGGCATTTGAAGCGTTTATCTCCTGTGTGCATCAGAATATGGGTAGTAAGCATGTATTTATATGAGAACAATTTCCCACAAATACCACATTTGTGAGGTTTACCTCCTGTGTGAATGCGCATATGGGTTGAAAGATTTTCTTTTCGTGAATACGATCTTCCACAAATTTCACATTTGTAGTGTTTATCTCCTGTGTGAATGAAAATATGAGTAGTTAGAAGTTGTATATTTAAGAACGATTTCCCACAAGTATCACATTTGTAAGGTTTATATCCTGTGTGAATGTTCATATGGGTCGTGTAAGCCTGTTTATATGAGAACAATTTCCCGCAAGTTTTACATCTGTAAGGTTTATCTCCTGCGTGAATGCGCATATGTGTAATAAGGTCGTTTTTATATGAATACGATTTCCCACAAGTTTGGCATTTGAAGCGTTTATCTCCTGTGTGCATCAGAATATGGGTTGTAAGATCGTGTTTGTAGGAGAATGATGTCCCACAAGTTCCACATTCGTAATGTTTACCTCTTGTGTGAATGCGCATATGGAATGTTAGATTGTGTTTTAGTGAATACGATTTTCCACAAATTTCACATTTGAAAGGTTTTTCTCTTGTGTGAATGAGCATATGGGTAGGTAGGTGCTGCTTCCGCGCGAAAGATATTCCACGATTTTCACAGCGAAGAATCTTCTCTCCTGTGTGAAGTGAGCATAGTCTCACAATCATAAGGTTTATCTAAGTGTGAATATTTACATGTATTCATATGTCTGTTAGACGGTCCTTTCTTGAAATCCGATTTACCACAAGAGTATCACCATCTTAATATTTTTCTCCAATGTGAATTGTGTTTATGTGAGAACGATTTTTGTCTCACATTTGTAAGGTTTATTTCCAGTGTGCATGAGCATATGGCTAGTAAGATCGTGTTTCCGTGTTAACGTTTCCCCACAAGCTTCACGGTGATGCGGTTTGTCTTTACATTGCTAATGCATCCGGCTTTCAAAAATACAACAGGCAGAGCAGCTATTGAATAATACTGTATGAGCACCGATCAATGTTATTGGACTGACTCGTCGAAAAATATTTCGTAGATTTCGCCGGCTGTGCTGTTTGTCTTTCTCCTGTAGAAATAAAAAAATAAAAAGTGCACGTTACAATAGAATAATCTTTCATGAAATTATGTAGATTTGAATTTCATTGACAGGTTTAATGTGACTTCCTTCCGAAAGCTACTGAAGAAGTGAGCATTACGAAAACATGCCCATATGATATACAGTAATTTTTTCAGGAAAATTTTTGATAATTTTTCTTATTTTTGCTCAAAACATAGATTGTGGGTACACGTTAGAACCGCCTCGCCGAGTCGGTTCTAACGAGTACCCACAATCTATGTTTTGAATCAAAAATAAGAAAAATAGGTATACCCCTGCATACCTCAGTTTTACTATATAAAAGTGGGGTTTAAGGGGGTATACATTACACGGACATGTTTTCGTAATGGGAAGTTTGTTCAATGTCTCAGTCGACAACTACAGATATGTCGGGACGAGGCCTGCATTTCATGTAACAAGTACCCAACATTTGGATGTCATGCTATCTGAAATAAAAATACAACTCAATTAAATGAGAACAAGAGCTGTCGCAGGACAGCGTCCACGACTGCTTCTGACCTTTGTCAAACATAAGGCCAAACCCGACCAGTAACCCAAAGCATTATGCTCATACATCTTTTTGCCATGATGCAATATGCTAAATCACTGAACCATGAACGATAACTATAACTACCTAAGATTTGAAGGTCTCACTCATATTGTGAAAGAAGTATGTTCATATACCAACTGCGTGCCAAAACACAAGGCAAAATCACTGAACCGTGAAATAAGTTCACACTGACCTATATTTTAGTGTCAAATGTCTAGTGATACTTACTCATAATGTGAAAGAAATATGATCATATACCCATTCAGTGTTGAGATATAAAGCAAAATCACTGAACCATGAAATAAGGTCATAGTGACCTATAAGTATGTTTGTGTTAAAGGTCTGGTCATACTCATTCATAATCAGAAAGAGGTATGACAAAATACCAACTAAGTGTCGAGATATAAGGCAAAGTCACTGAACCATGAAATTAGGTCACAGTGACCCAGGAATACTTTACGGTCAAAGGTCAAACATATGGTGAAAGAAGTATGTTCATATACCAATAGAGGGCCGAAATATAAAGGAAAATCACTGAACCGTGAAATAATATCATATTGACCTAGGACTACTTTAGAGTCAAAGGTCTTGTCATACGCAAACATGTGAAAGAAGTTTGTTCAAAAACCACTTGAGTGCCGAGATATAAGGCAAAGTCACGGAACCGTGAATTAGGTCATAGAGACCTATAAGTATATTGGGGTCAAAGGTCTGGTCATACTCATAATCTGAAAAAAGTATGAAAATATACTGATTGAGTGTCAAGATATAAGGCAAAATCACTGAACCGTGAAAATAGCTCACAGTGACCTAGGACTACTTCAGGGTCAAAGGTCTTGTCATATGCAAACATGCTTTGAAAGAAGTTTGTTCATAAACCATTTGAGTACCGAGATATAAGGCAAAGTCACTGAACCGTGAAAGAAGGTCAAAGTGACCTATAAGTATATTGGGGTCAAAGGCCTGTTCATACTTACTCATAATCTGAAAAAAAAATATGAAAAATAGACTCATTGAGTGTCAAGATATAAGGCAAAATCACTGAACCGTGAAATTAGGTCACAGTGACCTATAAGCAGTGGTGTTATGGCTAAAAACCCATTTTTGCACAGTTCGCGCTGATCACTTGTGATTTTTTTGCGGCGAAACCACCGCAAAATTTCAAAGGCCAAGAGAAAATTTAAACGTTTAATCGGTTAATTTTTTCGCCGCGAAAATCCGCGAAACACGGCGAAATACCTGTAAATGTTAACATAAATTATTTATTTTTGATTTAATGACCACTCTATGATTCATCTGTTCCTAGTACAGATCGTGATATACCGTATGTGCACACATTAATAATATGCACGACTATGCATGTATAAAAATGAAAAACATGCATAATGTGACTTTTCCATTGGTATTACATGGTACGATAGCGAAATCACGGATAGACGAAAATACACTGAAAAAAAAAAGTTATATGAGGCCGCCTCATATTTTTTCTTCTAGTTCGGAAAGTAAAATACGATCAATTAATTTTCATGATTATATGAATAAACCAATGTCTAACAGTGGCTCTGTGAGTTTCTGCATTTCAAAATGCGCAATATTTCTCACGCAGACGAAGCACGAGTGAAGGTACCCTCTTTCCATAAAGTCACACTTTATAAACATCATATTTAAATGCCATATTATGACGTTGTGTTTTACATTTGAATTTATTTGAAGGAGCTACTGACTGCCATGATGCAAGATAAAATTAAGTCAAATGTGCTGCTGCAATAAGAATCTTCGTTTCTGTTTTGTACATGCAAGAAGACAGAAACATGAATAACAGGAATTCAGCTTTTGCATGCAATTTGCATACACTGTACAAACTTTGTCCTTCTCCGGTTGCGTTACTATCAGCAGCATGGCATTGAAATTTTCAGCGATTATTAAGGTCTAATACTAGACTCTGATTAACTTTGAAAATTTAAAAAATCGTCCACAAATTTTGTTATTTTGTTCGTTGAAAAATTGCATTGAAACCGGAAGTGTGCGGCAGCCGTGACCTGTTTATTCTCGAAAATAGTCTAAAACAGCTTATTCTACATGTAGTTATATTTCTCATTTGCAGGCCTCATCAAGTGAATTCAACAGGGATTAACATGTTTAAGAAGCTCATTGATGAGTTTTCCAAAAAATCTCAAAAATAGCGATTTTCAAAAATGCATAAAAAATCTATCAATAGAGAAAATTCGAATGTTCGATGTTTTTCCAAGCCGGAAGGGCCCCTTTGATGACACCCATTCCTTATTTCAACAAATGTTGTGATTTACCAGTTTTGTATTTAAAAACATTGATTTTTTGCATTTTTAATCCAAAAACACGTTTAGTGGAAGAAATTTATTTCAAAACACTTTGGAATTTTACTTACTCAAAGGCACATCTATTGGCAAAAATAATAGTGCAATTTTGAACATGGCATAGAAGCCAAAAATGAGTTTGAAAAGTGGCCTCTTATATCATTTTTTCAGTGTATTTATAGCGTAATGCGCCAGCTCGTTGAATCTAACTTTGTGTGTTTTTTTAATAGATGCTTTACGTCCCAATCAACAGCAATGATCATGTCGGGACTCTACCTGCATTTATGGGAAGTCATTTTATCCGCAACAATTGTTTGAAATATAACCATCCCTCTAAGCCAATACTGCTTATATGTATAGATGGTTTGACTTGAAACCATTTTTCCTAGGCAGGCACAGACCGTAGCGGTAAACCAGTAAACAGATGATCAGTCAATAGCGTATAAGCTTTGCCTGGAAGCACAAGCAGCCCACATATTTCTTTAGGTCCCAATGGGCAAGGGTCATCTATTTTTGTGCCTTGTTTTGAAGCCAAAACATTGTCTAAAGGGTATTGCTCAATAAACAGTTAGATTCCTTGCTTTCTTTTTTCAAATTGAACATTTTCCTCCATTGCTTCACTTCATAACGTTTAAGTTGTGATCTACCATAACTTAATTTAAGCTCTAATGTGTAAATAAAAGACGAAACAAAAAGAGACATGGGCTTGCTGGTTACCACTCTAATCACCTTATATAAATGCCAGCACAAGACTAATCAATAATTGCCTTGTAGAAGTACAACAAGCGAAGATCATCCTAAGTTCAGTTTAACAGGCGACAAGGTTTGAGTCCCATGGCGACAAGACTTTCAGGGTAATACATGTATGGCGGTTTTGCTCAAGTACGAAACCCAACGAATATAGGAATCGAACACACGACATTTTGATTCCGGTCAATTCCTACAATCCACCACTAGGCTTCTGCGCTCATATTTGTTCTTATTAATTCTTTCACCATCGATTTATGCGACATTCCATAATATGGCCACGATGCGTACTCGTGGCCCTTACTGTATATATTTTAAATGTGTTCCGAAATAAACTGATAAGACCCATTTCTTCCACAAAATAAGTGTACAAGTATGAACTACAATACTTTGTTTTAAACACAGTATCCTCCCTTTTTCTAGAGTATTGTGCCTTGTTTACAATGAGGTTTTGACATTCGACATGCATGTATGTGTTCAAAGCCATCCGTACATGTGGATTTTGGAAAGCACACAACACGCTGTTTAACTCGAAACGGTTAGCAAAGGTAACCCGTCAATTATTGACAATTTCGACACAGTTTTGTACGTGTACGTTGCTGTATCGCTTGTATTCGACCGAATATCGGATCGACCCGGAGAAGGTCGTATGCGACAAAATGTCGTTTCGACTAAATTTAATTTCAACGAAACGGCGTCCACTTGACGTTATCGAAAAAAATCACTGATGATTTTAGCAGTGCCATTGCGACAGGCATTAAATGTCTAAAGAAGAGTTGAAGACGATTGCTTCATCATGTTGTATCCGACTTGCATAAAACTGTGGGTTGGGATCGCGGTGGCATAGTTGTAGTGCATGAGACACCGAATCGAGAGGTCCTGAGTTCGATCCGCACTGGCGACACCATGTTGCGTCTTTGAGCAAGGCACATTAACTTCCCACAGTACTACTTAATACCCAGGAAACAGTGGCTCCGTCAATATATGACTGAAAAATTGGTGAGTGGGACGTTCAGCCTCAGTATAAACAAACAAATTTGTAGGCAATCAACCCATGAAAATTGCTTACGCTGCTATAAGCTTTTGGTCTGTTAAGCTAGATAATATGATCTAATATTATCGCGTAAGTCTTATTAATCTGAAAAAGAAGAATGAAAATAAACACAAAGCCGTAATAAGGATCTCAGAAACTTCAAGCAGTTAAGACACGAATAAAACACGTAACCCAAACGATAATTGTACAAAATCGAAAAGGAAACAAAATATTTATATGACTTGAAAAGCAATAAATGCATACAAATTAAACTGAAATTTAAACAATAAAAATTTTTGACTGTCCAGACTAAAACGATAATTATACAAAATGTAAACGCAAACAAGATATTGATACGACATGACATTACGAAAACTTGCCCATGCAATAAACAGAGATTTTTTGAGGTTTAAAAATTGAAATTTTTCAGCTGAAAAATTTTGATATTTTTCTTATTTTTGCTCAAAACATAGATTGTGGGTACACGTGAGAACCGCCTCGGCGAGGCGGTTCTAACGAGTACCCACAATCTATGTTTTGGGGCAAAAATAAGAAAAATAGGTATACCCCTGCAAACCCCAGTTTTTCTATGTGAAAGTGGGGTTCAAGGGGGTATTCATTGCACGGAATTGTTTTCCTGATGAACTGAAATAAAAACATTCAAATTAAAATTAAATTTAAACAAAAAGTAAACTTTTGTGACTGTCGTCTTTTTCGCCGCGAAACACCGCGAAACACTGGTCAATTGATTTTTGTGAGTAATGAAAGGTAAGCTTTTTTCGCCGTGTTCCGCCGCGAAATTTCGCCGCGAAATCCGGTATTTCGCGGCGGAATTTCGCGGCCGGATTCCGCGCTGACTTTTATTTTTCACACAATTTCGCCGCGAAATTTTACAATTAGCCGTTAACAAATTAGCCGTTAAAACGGCTAATTTGGGGTTTTAGCCATAACACCACTGTATAAAGCGAATGGAAAGAAAGTCAACAGACCCTTACAGTCATGACACGATGTCATGGAACCTAAAGTGTATGAAGTATGAATGCTTTATGATAAGTTGTTGTCAAGATATGGACTCCTTGTAAAAGTTACACAGCAGTACATCTATTTTTTACAGTCTTCTAGTTTTTAACCTCTAGCCCCATCCCCAAGGCATGGACCCAGAGATCCGATGTCATGAAATGAAACTCAACCCTACAGGGTACCTATGGTCCGAGTATGAAAGCCCTCTGATAAAAAGCTTTCAAGATATAGACTTCTAGAATACTATATCACAGAAAAGCCATAATAATTAATGGTGTTCTAGATTTTAACCTCTAGCCCCACCCCCTGGCATGGACCCAGAGATCTGATGCCATGGAATGAAAGCCGACCCTACAGGGTGTCACTGGCCAAAGTATCAATGCTTTCTGATGATTGATTGTCAAGGTATGGACTTCTAGAAAACTTTAACACAAGAATTGCCATTTTTGAAGGAGTTCTAGATTTTAACCTCCAGCCCCACCCCCTGGCCTGGACCCAGGGGCCCGATGCCATGGAATGAAAGCTAAACCTACAGGGTTTCTATGGTCCAAGTATGAATGCTTTCTGATGAGTGGTTGACAAGATATGAACTTCTAGAAAACATTAACGCAAGTGTGACGTGCACGCGAACGCGCACGCGAACGGGAACGTGGACGACCGGGGTGACTGCAATAGCTCTATGCACTTCGTGCAGTCGAGCTAAAAACAATAAGAGGCAAGAATTCCCAGAATGGTATCTGGATTTTCCATTTCCTTAACCCGATTTAGCACATATTGCTTAACTACTAAAGATAAAATATAGCGTTTGAGCGGAAAACTGCAGTGTATGACCCCAGCCGAGCATCAAATGAACTTACATCGAATGCGAAAACACCCATTGATCCAGACTTATAGGACGTTACGCTTGAAACGAGGTCACAGTCAAGGCCAACAGAATCAAATCAACTGTAATTTACTTCCAAACAATGTGCCTGTGCAAATTTGCTCTGGTCCCAGGTGACGTCTCGTCCTTTATACAGGTTTAAAGATAGATAAAAAATACATCAAGAGCACTGAAACAAAATTGACAGAATCAAAAACACGGTACAATTAAGTCCCCAATGAGCGGCGCCATGAGAAAACCGGATTTTTGCCTAATGTGGAAATAATTTTGCCTAATGTGAAAACAATGGCGCAGATCAACTGTGCAGCTACTCGGGTATAAAAAAAAAATCCTCTTCTTATAAAATCCGAAAATGTCAAGCTTCAAGCCATCTCCTGTAGCTGCACAGACAGGTTTGTGTCAGACCTGGTCGGAAACCCCGAAGTACGGTTTTCTCGCAATGCGGCTCCAGTGGCATGACAAGAAACAAAGATCTGTCTAGACGATGTACTGTTCAATGTACGGCTTCACACAGTTAGTCGATAAGGTAATGTGAAAATAAATGTAGGTTTTATCAAGATGTGAGTTCATCTGTAAGGAGGAAAATATTTCATATGATTCCAATTGCAGACATATTAAAGAATAACATAGTTTCAAGGTTCTTGAACAAATCACATGCTGTAGAACAGAGCTGCCCAATGCACATAACCTACACTGGTCAATGGTAGTTCATAGGCAATATCAGAAACGCACAGGCTTAGGACCCACAGGCCACCTTATATAATGGCGGATATTTGACAATTGAAGAAGGTTCGAAATATACTCTCTAATTGTTTTACCATTGTTCAACGAATGTAAAATCTGGCGCATGCCTTAAAGTACCCCCTATCCACTTCCCTTTACAATGGTAGTAAATTTAAGTAAATTTATTTTGAAATGAAAAAATAGACCAACACTTACATGTACTTTCTCGGGTAACGGTGTTTTGTAGGTAAATTGCCTTTTATTTACAGATTTCTCTCTTACATACACGATCGAAGCTTTGGTCTGCGAAGAACATTGAAAGCCAAGAAAATGAAGTCGAAAGACAAACACCCATTATGTCACAACATTTAAGGAAAAATATTCAAGAATTTCATTAACAACGCACATGGCTTCTAAATCCAAAACAATCTAAAGTCTTCTCGCGAAATTTCAAATTGATGAAAAAAGGTAGTTCATTGTATTTTATGCGTAAAGCTTATAATCAGATGAACCACACAGTGTTTTAAATGAGAGTGGCTAGAAATATGCCCTTGAAGAATCACCTAGACCTTATGAATTCGTACTCATACTAAGTTTACAAATATGTTTTGGTTTCAATATTGCGACAAGAACAATGTTATAAGTCGCATTGCCCTGTTGCCCTTTTCCAGCGCCCTTTTTTCATGCAGTATGCACCCTGACCTTTATTTTGGTAAAAAGATCATAAAAAATGGACAAAAAGTAAGAAAGTTACAGATTTTTATAGTTTTTGGCTGGAGTAACCAAAAGTCCAGCTCTAGTTGCAGTGTGATTTCTGCATGGTTGACTTGTTTAATCCCTTGTTTGTTGTCAATAATTGCTCAAAATAATTTTGACACATCTTTGATTATAAATGCCGCAGGTGACACCACTTCCAATGAAGTGTAAATGAAATATATCAGAAACAAAGAAAATTACACAAAATTGTCAGAGTACACAGGCTTCTTGAAAGGTCGGAATTATCATTAGACAGTTTAAAGACTACCCGTGATAAGGTTTTTAGTTCCCTTCAAATGTCCAGTAGTCAAGAAACGGTACACCCTCTAGCACACACAAGGAAGTACATGTATATTCCTGGTAAAGAATATTTGGATAAGTATTTCATTGTACAGCTAATACAGTGATTGTAAGCTTTTGCAATTTAAGCTATTTCAAAGAAGTGTCGTTTAAAAAGTGCCTTTTTTGCTTATTGCCGCGCGCTGAAAGTGCCCTTAAGCATAAGTTCGCCCTGCCTTTTACAAATTCTAGCTGGGGCACTAATCCAGAATCTAGGGTGGGAAGATCATCAGCATCGTTGGAGCAATGTAAAACAGTGATGATGTACCTAATCATCAACAACCTTGTCGACATTCCTGCCGAGAAGTACCTGATCCATTCTGGCACAGCCACTAGATGTCATGGGATTTAATTCTTGGTACCTTACGGCTCCGTCAATGCCAACAGTTCTTTTTCCCCTCATTAATATACCTTTTGGAGCGCCCTGCCAGTCTTCGCAGTAGCAGCACCAACGATGGATGCCTTCAAGAGCTGCGTCGGCTGTGATCCAAGGCGCGCCTCAATGCAAACTTCTCGTCCCTACCTACACATCCCATCGTTCTTATAGGTGACAACCTTGATCTTTATAGCCAGGCTGGCTCGTCAACGTCGTCACCTTTTGTCTTTTAACATGCCCTACCTACATATTCCAGACATGGGTGGCGACTCTGATCCTTATAACCAAGCTGGTTTATCATTGTTGCCACCTTTGTCTCAAATTGTATGATTGTGTGTTTTATTGTTTTTCTCTTTTTATATTGAGCTTTTGAATAACTTAAGTCTTACTTCCACTGCTTTTTAAAATTTCATCTTAGGCAACTTAAAAGGCGGTTGTCTTTCCCAGGCTCGTGTGGACTGCCCGTACAGCAGGGAAAGGCAGCAGCATCGGTACTGATGTCATGTCCTGAGTTTCTTTTCAATTATTTACAAAGACATATTTTATGTACAAAATTTGCATGCAGTGATGTACTTCTTATTCTGTTTTTTTTTTTTTTTTTTTTTTTTTTTTTTTTTTTTTTTTTTTTTTTTTTTTTTTCTCTTAATTTGATCACTGTACCTACTGCAGTTTTATTGCATGATGTGATATTTTTGCATGTTGTTTTACTCTTGTTTGTCGAAATAAAAGCCCTACTGGGCTTATGTTACATGTTTGTGAATATTCGACAAAAAACAAAATTTCTATGTCTATGTCAATGGCGCTGGCCCAAACTGACAATACTTCACAAGGGGGTGGGCCAGGAGGGAAATTAAAGTCTGTTCATTTATTCAAGAAACTCGAAAAATTGACTTTTAATATACTTATATTGTTTAGATCTTGCTGTTATTTTCAAGAGGTATAAAACAGCAGTAATCCTATTTTTTGTTAAATATTTCAGACATACGTTCGTAAACATGTGCCCAGAAGCTCTGTAATTAGATGGAAATTAGGGCAGGTTATAAACGGGGAGTGCATTTGTGGATGGAATAGTGATAAACTGACACAGTTGACTAATAATAGAATCAAGACCTTGTCGGTTCAGTAACTTGGATAAACATATAGGTTTCTGCAAAATTATTTTATAAATACGAAACAACACTGGAATGTCGATGGCACATGTTATTATGACAAAGCAACGTAATATACATATAAAACCAACTGGGTGATTACTGGTTAATCGCTTCTAAAGGCTTGAGCCTACCCAAGAAAAGTGGTCTAGTCAAACCTCATTCGTAGAAGACTTAGCTGATTACTGGCAGGTTATATTAAAATGTCATGACATTCCTATTTTGGTTAGAAGTCTCAATAAAGAAGGCAACATCCCGACATGACTACATACATGTAGCTGTTTCCTTATCTGTAACTTAAGCATAAAATCTGAAAAAGTATCAAAGCCTCAAATAACATAATATACTCCTCAAAAAACTCTAAGGGCCACTGTATTATTTTCCATATATCGTAGTGTAATGACGTCCCAGTTCAACTCAAATCTAATGCCAAATCCCAGGGACCAGTTCCCATTAGCTTAAATAATGACTCAAAGTTACTGAATACATGTATAAGAAATTTGAAACCGGACATGCCATGTCAAAGTCCAGTAAGATGTGTTTGTAAATCTTAGATTTTGCCAAAAAATGTTTTTTTCATAATTAGCTCAAACATGACCATCATTAGCAAAAATAAATTTTACACAAAAAACATTTGCCGCAATGCCTTTCAGACTGGCTTTAACGGAAAAATCAAACTGGGGTTGACTTTTGTGAATCTGGAATGTCAGAAAAATGCCATTATTTCATGATTTTCGAAAAATGCCATACTCTATGCTGACACATCCTGAGTTCCAATGAAAAAAAAATGAAATAATAACCTTACCTGCAACACTGGCCTATCAAAAAGGTCGGCGTTCTTCGATTGTATAGTGCGTTCCAAATTGCCGCTAATACGGTGTGTTTATGGTTTGATAATAAGAATGATCCAAAATATAGTCTCATTTCTTTTTATGTCAGAATAGGCTATTCCAAGACTGGGTTGATAATTTTGGTTTCAGACAGGATTTTCATATTAAAATCATATACCAAATATGGCAATAAAATATCGGATACTCAAACAGGTTCTGCCCAAGGAAATGTACCTCAATCGAGGTTTCTAACCTCCATTGTGGTTTGAAATATGCATAGAAATGTGCAAAATTTCAAAAAATGAAGTATGAATTTGAAAATTGCAAAATTTATGATAAATCTTGGCCATTTACTTCTTTTGATACAGTTGTTTTGAAAATTCATCAGAGAAATATTTTACAAAACATGTTTTTTCCTAATGATACTACTGATTCATGACAATTACCAATCATAATTTTAATGAAAATGTTAAAATCTTCTTTCTAACTCCCTGAACTTACTTTTCTTTCCTCCACTGATGTCTTTTCGATTAACTTAAACACTGGTTTCTGCCACTGACATCAGGGATAAGTGGCTTGCATTTTTAAAAGCCTCTTCTTGTTTTCATGTTTTTGAAGAAAGCTTATACTTGTTTTCAATTTTTGTTCAGTAGCAATTCTGCAATTTTAAACATCAACTAATGATATTCTTATGAAAAAAGGTATAAAATATATAGAAAGCAGTAGAAACCTTGTTGCACTATTCAAAATATGTCATACAATGGAGAATATTGTTTTAACTCTCAAAAATTACCCCTTCTACTTATGAAATAGAGGAATTTGCAAAAAAAAATCTTCAACAGATTTTGTTGAGAAATGTTTCATAAGAAAGCTGCATATTTTGCAAGCAACTTTGGCCAGGAATGTTGCTGCAATTTTGCATAGCGTAAAGGGACCAGTGATCGATCAAAAATAGCCATGTTTGATTTTGCAGATCAGACATGCATTGGAGAATGCATGTGTACATACCATATCCAAGCTTGAACCTTCGCCTTGGTTTTCAATATGTCAGTTTATGAGGTCATCATGTCATGTTTTCAGTGACGTCATTTTAACACACCCACCATCACAGAGCGTGAATCAGGGTCAGGTGGACCAGTGATCGATCACCTTCATTTTCTCTCCAAAACCGCGTCTAACTTGGGAGGTACACGTATGTGCATTTTTAGAAAGAATAATTATTGTTTACCTCTAGCCACGAAACACAGTTTGGAAATTTTCAGTAAGTTAAAAGAAACTAGAAGGAGTTTTCAGAGGAAAATATATGTCCCCCCTCTCTGCCCCAACCCACTTTTAATTTTGTAAATTTTTACATATAACCCTGAAAAATATATACCAACAGACATTTTAGATTAAAACCAATATATACCAACAGACATTTTAAAATATCACATGTTTCAGCTTTCCATATTTATAAAGTTTGACTGTTATTTAGTTGTTTTGTAAATGCAATCTTTAACATCAATCAAGGGCCATAACTCTGAGGTCGTTTGACGAAATTTACCCATCTACAATCCCAAACCACTCCTTGTCGGTATCAACTCATATGCAAAGTTTGAAGAAAATCGGTCAAATATTACTAAAGTTAGATAGCTGAAACCAACAAAATGCAATTTTTAACAAGGGCCATAACTCTAAGGTCATTTGACGAAATTCACCCATCTACAATCCCAAACCACTCCTTGTCGGTATCAACTCATATGCAAAGTTTGAAGAAAATCGGTCAAAAACTACTCAAGTTGGAGAGCGAAAACGCACAAAATGCAATTTTTAACATCAGTCAAGGGCCATAACTCTGTGGTCGTTTGACGAAATTTACCCATCTACAATCCCAAACCACTCCTTGTCGGTATCAACTCATATGCAAAGTTTGAAGAAAATCGGTCAAATATTACTAAAGTTAGATAGCTGAAACCAACAAAATGCAATTTTTAACAAGGGCCATAACTCTAAGGTCATTTGACGAAATTCACCCATCTACAATCCCAAACCACTCCTTGTCGGTATCAACTCATATGCAAAGTTTGAAGAAAATCGGTCAAAAACTACTCAAGTTGGAGAGCGAAAACGCACAAAATGCAATTTTTAACATCAGTCAAGGGCCATAACTCTGTGGTTGTTTGACGAAATTTACCCATCTACAATCCCAAACCATCCCTTGTCGGTATCAACTCATATGTAACGTTTGAGGAAAATCGGTCAAAAACTACTCAAGTTAGAGAGTGGAAACGAACAAAATGCAATTTTTAACATCAATCAAGGGCCATAACTCTGAGGTCGTTTGACGAAATTTACCCATCTTCAATCCCAAACCACTCTTTGTTAGTATCAACTCATGTGCAAAGTTTGAAGAAAATCGGTCAAAAATTACTCAAGTTAGAGAGCGGAAACGAACAAAATGCAATTTTTAACCTCAATCAAGGGCCATAACTCTAAGGTCATTTGACGAAATTTACCCATCTTCAATCCCAAACCACTCCTTGCCGGTGTCAACTAATATGCAAAGTTTGAAGAAAATCGGTAAAAAACTACAAGTTAGAGAGCGGAAACGAATGGAGACACCTGGATTTTCAAACAGTTAATTGACCATTGTGACCTTGAAAATTAGGTCAAGGTCACCGAAATCTAATCACTCTATTCGGCTGTCCCAATGAAGTATCTGTGCCAGTTTGGTCTAAATCCATCCTGTGGTTCAGGAGATATGATGCAGACAAAAAGCTACTCTGACGCTGACGATGCCGACGGGATCCACACCAAAAACAGTATGTTCCCCAACCCCTGCGGAGGGGGGACATAATAAAGCAGCGAAATAAGGTGGTCAAAAAGCATAAAAGGCTTAAACACCCATAGAAACAATGGAAAACAGTTGAAAAAATAGCTCGAAAATCAGAGAAATTGTCCATTTATCACAGCATTATCCTATACAATTTGGAATGTAGATCAGATTTGTTTAGTATGCAGTAAAGTTAAAGAAAATAGCCAGTCGGAAAGCCTTGCAGGTTGTATCATCTTGAAGAATTTATTCATGAACAATCACCGCTTTTAAGCAGTACAACTAAGAGTTAAAGACCCCTTCTATATAAAGTGCTAGAAAATGCAAGATAGAAAAGCTTTCCAAATAAATTTAAATTAGTGTTTGTAAGGTAATATAATGCGCTTTAAGTTGAGACTAACAAAGGATTTACTTCAGGAATCCTTTGAGAATTGGCGATAACCAATAGTTGATCAGGGAGCTGTTAACCTGGAGTTCGTACTCAATTACATCAAAGGTTCCATCTCCTGCACCGCCACATCATTTAATGAGTCAAGTGTCATTATTATTTGGCACCAATTAGCGAAATCTGCGGATAATCTACTTGTCTGGTTCCCGTTTTAGTCTATCATTTACATGCATGAGCTGACAACCAGTTACTACCCGGATTTCATGAAATGAAAATAATAAAAAAAAAATAATTTGTTATACATGCACGTTGCATACACATTCAATTGTCAAAAGCGATTGACTGAGCGACATGATAAATGTAAAAACTTTTTGCTCTGGCGTCGAAAACATCTAATTTTTGACAACGAAAATAATCAGAAACATACTTTAATCACAAATGTCTGGCTTTCGCTGCCAGTTTTGTATATGGTCACTGATGAAGGTTCATTACCCGAAATTGTACAATATGGCCCACCTCTCTTTGAATGTTTTTACTGCTTCCAAAGGATCTAACAATTATATTTTATTTAATTAAATTGACGTCATTCTCTCTGTCAGTACTTCAAATAATTCCTTATTTCAATCAGTTCCTTTTCGTTGCTGATGAGAATAAAAACATGTATAGAAAAGATAAGAAATAAATTTTGCATTAAATTTTACAAATTGTATTACTTTGTACATGTATTTTATGTGGATGTATTTGTTTTCAAGCGCTTTCCTTTTATTTTTCTTAGTAATGTCGTTGATGCTTTCGTTTGCACGTGTCACACACATGCGGTGGCTGTGTGTACACGTCATCATTATCATAGAAAAAACTGCAAACTAGCAGTCTGCTTTATTTCAAATTCATTTTGGTAGGACTGTTTTGTCAAAACATTACCAAACACTCGACATAGCCGTGTGTCGAAATTTCACGGAGTACCTCCACTGTTGAAAAAGATTGTTAATTATAAGGTTTCAAGCTTATTTGACTGTTAAATCTCATAATTTTAAACGAACTCGGACATACATATTCTTACTAAACGATTTACGATTAATATATATATTCGTCTTATATTATTTTTTCATGTATTAGACATTGTACGGGATGCGTCATAATGAAATCCAAAACAGCGATAGGTCTATGTGGTACATATCGTATTCAACAGATAAAGACACAAAAATCCACAGAACCATGTTTTAAAATGCGATAAAACAGCAATACGGCACTTCCCGGCATAAATGCGAGGTTCATTAGATTAAATTGCAAAGTTTATCCTACGTAAGTATTAAATGAAAATTTGTCGCAAAGCGTCGGAACAATGTTAAATTTTAAAAGAAAAACACCACTTTTTTTGAAAATTCGAAATGTCAGTTCTAGGCTTTTCGTCTTTATTCCACCGAACACCGAAGTTGTATCTACGCATATCATCTTAATTATGGTTCAGACACTTAATCGTAATTAAATTTCATTGAGTGCGCATACATGAAGACAGGTGTCACCCTGTGGTGACACTTGCGCATACGGCACTCTTATTTCCGGTAAAAAATTCAGGCGAAGTTCTGGAATTCTTAAGAAGCTACCGCGGTGCAGGAGATAGGGATCAAAGGCGATAACAATTAGGTGATAATGGCTCTCGACTGTTGGTCTTTTTGCATTGAAGTGTATGGAGCACACAGCATGCTGCTAAAGGTGCTAATTTCCGCTATAATTAAGTACGAATTCCAGGTATAACAGTTCCCTGAGTTGATCGATCACTGGTCCATGATCGATCACTGGTCGCTTTACGCTAGCTATTTGTTTTCCTCAACATTAGCAATTTCATGCAGATTTTCTCGATTGAGGTACACTATCTTAATCCTGGCTTGAGCAGAGCCTGCTAAAAAAAATTTTAAGCCTGATTTTCGAGTTTCTTAAATAAATGGACAGACTATAGTCCCTGGCTCATGTTCAAAATAAAAAATAATAATAAAATAACAAAGAAAGAATTAGCTTTTAACAAAAGTCCCAATCACATGTGTTAAAATACAGAAATGATAATGAAAAATAAAAACAAAAAAAAAATAAATAAATTTAAAAAAAGAACATCTGAATCTGAATCTGAATAGTTTACTGGTGACACGCCAAATGACATTATTTCACCAGGGGGTTCGGATGGGGGGGGGGGGAATTAGTCCCTTGAACGCACGAGTGAAGCGAACTTGGACACACAGTCATCAGACATTTCAGCAGAGGAGACAAGTGAATCAGGGAGGTCATTCCAGTCCCTGATAGTCTGTGGAAAGAAACTACTTTTGTACGCTTCTTTGCTAGCTGAAGGTATCTGAAAAGCCAAAGAGTGTTGATTTCTACAACGCCTATTCTTTGGGATAAGGTCATCTGTGGGTATTCTGGCTTTACCCTTTAGACCTTTGTATAGCAATACAAGTCTACTATCCTTCCTCCTTTTCTTAAGAGATTCCCATTTCAGTTGACCTAAAATGCCAGTCATGCTCCCAGTTTCAAAAACATAATTTCCCGTCACAAACCTTGCCGCACGATTTTGGACCTTTTCCGCACCAGTCCTTTATAAGCTGCTTCTTTCACATCTGGGGGACAAGAATACAAATTTCTCCTCAAGAATCCGAGAGTTCTGTTAGCCTTTGTACAAACATTGGAAATATGAGTATTCCATTTCAAATCATTTGTGATGGTTACACCCAGGTATTTTATGCTTTTAACATTTTCCAGTAAAGTGCCCTCAAGGTTGTAGTTAGCCTGTATCTTACTAGACCGTTTATTTGTCAGCTGCATCATGTTGCATTTGATGGGTTGAAATCTCATTCCCCATTTTCTAGCCCAACTGCCTAGGCGATCAATGTCTCTTTGAAGTTTCAATGTATCCTCTTCATTCTTGATTTCACGATAGCAAACACAATCATCAGCAAAGAGTCTTATTTCAGACTCGATGTCTGCTGAGATGTCATTTATATACAAGGAAAACAGCAAGGGGCCGAGAACGGTGCCCTGAGGGACACCCGACACAACTGGAGCCCAATCCGATTTAATACCATTAACCACTACCCTTTGTTGTCTGAAACAAAGGAAAGCATTTATCCAATTCAGTGTTGTTCCACCTATTCCATAGCTGAACAATTTGCTTTTAAGGAGTTCATGGGGAGGAGTATCGAAAGCCTTTTCAAAATCGAGTATAAAAGTGTCGACCTGGCCTTTTTTGTCTAAGATTTTAGCCCAGTCATTTATCACTGTAGTCAACTGAGTTTCACAGCTATGCCATTTCCTAAATGCGTGTTGCCTGTCCGACAGGAGTTCATGTTCATCAAGATGGGCCATAATATTTGAGCATACAATATGTTCAAGAAGCTTACAAGGAATGCATGTCAAAGAAACAGGGCGGTAATTGCGGGCAAGTGACCTGTCGCCCTTCTTAAACAGGGGGCAAATATTAGCAAGAGACCATTCTTTAGGAATTTCACCTGTATCAATTGACTGCTGGAAGAGATGGGCGAATACTGGCCCTAATTCCATAGCCAGTTCCTTTAGGACTCTAGGATGAAGCTCATCAGGCCCTAAGGCTTTAGACGGGTTTAGACCTTTGAGAAGTTTGGTCACCCCTTCCTTTGTGACCACAATATCATGCATGAATGGGGCAGATCTATCCATAAGAGGGACCTGTTTGTATTCACTTTTAGTGAAAACATCCGAGAACTGACCATTAAATTCTTCCGCCTTCTCAAATTCAGATTGAGCTATTCCACTTCCATTTCTCTTTTTCAACGGGGGAATACCTTGGGTATCTTTTTTCTGACTGTTTATGTACCTGTAAAAATCTCTAGGATTAGCCTTAACATCTCCTACCAAGTTGTTCACATAAAGATCATGCTGCTTCCTGATATCAGCTTTGATCTCTTTCCGTAAAGATTCAAATTTAGATCTAAATTTTGCACTACCAGTCTTTTTAGCTTTTGCATGAGTTGCATTTTTTCTGCGAATCTTCCTTCTTATTTCAGGTGTTATCCAAGGGACAGAGGAAACTGAGCGACTAGTTTTTGAGGGGATATGTTTATCTGCCGATTCCTGAATAAACGATGTAATGAGATTGAAATTTTCCTGGACCGACCGAGTATCTGAGTAACCGTTGAAGTATCTTTCCTTTGCAAATTTAAGTGTTTCTGCTCTCATAGATTCATAATCACCTTTCTGATAACGATACACTTTTCTCCTAGGTTTCTTTATAGGGGGGATAGCAATTTTCAATGTGCCAGAAACAATGTCATGATCACTGAGCTTATCCGGGGAATGAATGTCTACAAACTGACCAGGAAGAGAGGTCAAAATTAAGTCCAAAGTATTTCTTTCTCTGGTGGGGAAATTGACTAATTGTTCCAAACCATGGTCATTCATGATATCTATCAAAATCTGACCCTCCGTCTGACTCAATGATGACCCAGATTTGCCGAGTCTGTCCGGCCATACAATATCTCTAAAGTTGAAATCACCTAAAACATGAATTATGGGGGGTTTGTTGCCTTTATTAATATTTTTGATTTTGTCAAGCTGTTCTCTAAATAAATAACATATGAGGTAAAAAAATATATGTTCAGGCTTCTGGAGAATTATCGCCTTAAAACGGTCTTTTTTGAGGTTGGCTTATGTAAGTCTTCTGGGAGAATTACCACCTTCAAAAAGGGTTTCCTTCAAGCTTGGCCATAATAATTATTTTCCTGTTTGACACGAGGAATAAATCTTTCACACATAACCATAACCACAACTGTTGATTGGGTATAGCAACAACTGCAGAGAACACTATTCCAAGTCATTTCGATCTTTCTTTCTTCCGATATTTTTGGGTCATTTTTCAAGCTCCTTAGGAGGACTTAAGAAGGAATTCATGACAAATGACAATGACAATGACAAATGATTTATTCAGCACAAACACATTTACATTTCAATGGTTATGGCTGGAGCAAACATAATACACAATAGAACAAACATGTTTAAAAATCAAATAATTTTATATACAAATGGTAGTCAAAGTTTTGGTCCAAAATAGTCTGCGTTACGTAAATATTATGACTTTTTTTTTAAAGCATTCTAGGTGCATGTTTGTTAAAGACAGGTATGTGTCAAAGAATTAAAAATTAAATTAATTTTACCAAATTTGAAACATGGTGCTCAGAGGTCTCATTCAGAGGCCTGTAGCTTGAAAAAATGCAAACTACCATATATGCATTTGTTTTCAAATGTCTTGTGTTGTATTTTGGAATCAAAAAAGAGTGGTTAGAAAAAAAGTTTGAATACTTTTTCATTGGCAGCGAACATCCTTAATTAACGATTACATGGACTCTTATAAATGATAATTAACAGGTATCCGATAATCAGCGATAACCCAACCCATAGCAATTGTGGGGGTATGGCGATATACAAATGAATGTTAATAAACTATTTAAATCATTATCAACCAACGTACCCTAAAAGTACGAGTTAGCATCGATTCATGAAAGAAACTAACGTTATGACAAAGTGAACTCAAACAGTAAAGTGAGCTTCTGGCTACATTTGGCATTACGAAAACATGCCCATGCAATATACAGAGATTTTTAGAGTTGTAAAAAATGAAAATTTTCAGTAGATAAATGTTGATATTTTTCTTATTTTTGCTCAAAACATAGATTGTGGGTACACGTTAGAACTGCCTCGCTGAGGCGGTTCTAACGAGTACCCACAATCTATGTTTTGAGCAAAAATAAGAAAAATAGGTATGCCCCTGCATACCCCAGTTTTGCTATAGAAAAGTGGGGTTGAAGGGGGACATGTTTTCGTGATGGTGAAATGCACTATCACAATGGGAACCGCCCATAGGGTGTAACAATGTAAAAGAAGCCAGAAAAATAATTATCGCTTTTCGGTTCAACTTTCATTTTATTTTCAAAGTTGACATTTTCAAAGGATAATAGGAATTGCGCAAATATGTTTACAAGGTAAATGTGTGATTTGCTCTCGATTTTCAAGTTTCATGCATTAGCGAATATCATCGTTGATCTTAACTTTTGATAGTCGCAAATTTGTATTGCAGGTATTTGAAAGCAATAGTTTTTTCTTTTTTTTTTTTTTTTTTTTTTTTTTTTTTTTTTTCAGTCATGTCGGCATAGGACATGTTTAAGTTGAATTTCGTACATAACCGTTGTCAATAACACGTTTTCAGTTTTCTCAAAAGGAATTAACTTGCACTGCGTTTCTGTGCTACATTTGGAAGTCATGATAACTGCTTTGACACAACATACATATTAATGAAATAATTGGTCTAACAACAGCTTCAGTCATGGCCAATTGCATACCTGATGTGCGGTACAAATGGCGCTGCAGAGGTGCGATTTACCTATCCCATGAGCCGTTTCTATTTATAGCAACACCGTTTCAGGTCTGCTACGTTACGTCCTTGAGGTGGGGATATGGATTAAGTCCGCTCGGCCCAGGATGACGTTAAAAGCCTGCACTTTACTACTACTACTGGTCTGCTACGTCATATCATGTTATCGGTATGGGGGAAATTAGTACTGTGCCTTTCCAATACCTATTATCATCAGATGCAGACTTTCTCCTATTCATCTACTTTTGAACGTGTATATTCACTGCACAGTTCCTGAGTACCTTACATCCTGTGTGCGGGCTGGACAGCGAGTTTGAATTTTCCATAGACTTATAATGGGAAAAGTGGAAATTAGATATTTTTTCTGGACCAGTTGTAGGTATTTGAATTTTGTCTTTGCAGAAATATTTATTGATTATTTAGATATTTTTTCTGGACAAGTTGTAGGTATTTGAATTTTGTCTTTGCAGAAATATTATTGATTATAATCAATAAATATTTCTGCAAAGACAAAATTCAAATACCTACAACTGGTCCAGAAAAAATATCTAATTTCCACTTTTCCCATTATAAGTCTATGGAAACTATAGCAACCAGACTTCTTATCCGACTGGAATAAAAAACACAAATTATGTAGAGGCTACTATCAGGAACATGTATACAAAGTACAGGATTCATCCACTTGACAGTTTCTGAGCAGAAGATATTTGAATGTTTTTTGTTGTTGTTTTTTTTTTTTCTTCAAAATTTTGCCCTTTACGGGGCCCCAGCAACCAATCAAAATAAAGGATTAGGACAAAACTCACAAGAAACGTCAAACACTACTCAATAAACACTTCTGCAAAAACAAAATTCAAATGTCTCAATTTTAGCAGACAAATAGCCGATTTACACTCTTCCCATTATAAGTCTATGGAAACTTTTAGTTGCCATAGCAACCAGAGTTCTTATCCGCCTGGAATCAAAAACACAAATTATGTAGAGGCCACTGTCATGAACATGTATACAAAGTACAGGCTTAATCCCATTGACAGTTTCTAAGAAGAAGATTTTTGAATGTTTTTCGAAATTTTGCCCTATATGGGTCCCCTGCAACCAATCAAAATAAAGGATAAGGACAAAAGTCACATCGTAGAGGACTACTCAATAAACATTTCTGCAAAAACAAAATTTAAATATCTCCAACAAGACAGCAAAAACTGGCAATTTTCACTTTTTTCCATTATAAGTCTATGGGAAGCATAAGTTACCATAGTAACCAGAGTCCTTATCCAATCAAAACAGAAAACACAATTATTCTTTTAGCCCGAGAGCCAGCAGTATGTTTATTCATATTGTTGAGGCCAAAAGGTTTGAAGGCATGTTCTTAAGCAGAAAAGTATGCTGAATTCAGAAAAATCCGACGGTACACAACTTGGTAATATGCGAATGAATACCCCCGGCATGACCAACTTTTAAAATAGCACCGAAATGGGGGATATACATACAAGATCAATCATATCTCAGCAAGCACTTGCCTTAAAGCATTGAATGTGGTATCAAATCAAAGCACGTATATACCCCTTTCATCTCACAGTACCATTTGCAAATTATCTAATTTACATATTCATGAATATTAATGAAACCATAGAAAATCACTGAAAACCCAGAGAAACACCATGGTACTCCGGGGGCTAATTTTTCCTACCTTGCACCCCAGGACAATTTTTCGCGGGTGCCAAATCGTTTATTGGGACTCCAAAAATGCAATTAATTTTTGTCCTCAAAGATAAACTTGTTTGCATTATGAAAAAAATACATGGTTTACGTGTCAATCGTTAACGCGATTCTCGAGTATGGGGGTGTACATACAAAATTGGTCCTATCTCCTTTATCGCTTATCATAGACCACTGAACCTTGTCTCAATTTATAACTGAGACATTGCCATTTTATCCTTTGTAAGTAATGCAAGATATCTAGCTTGCATATTCATGAATTTTAATGGAAACATAAAAATGGTTAAAATCTATTAATAAACCAATTTCAGGCCCAAACTATCATTGTGACACTTGGTTCCCTTAAACCAGTTTTCATGTCTGCCAGTGTGGTCAATTGGGCCACCTTAATGCCATAAAACAAACAATGTCCTCAACAATGAACACATTTGCCTGATCTAAAATTACATAGTTTCACACCCACCCCTAGTGTGATTCTAAAGATTAGGCTATACTCACAAAAATGCTCATATACCAGCAATGGCATGCTCTAGAATACCTTAATTGGCCTGATAGTGATGCATGGAAATAGCAATTTAATCTTAATACCTATTATCCAAATCATTGAATTTGCTTATTCATGAAAATTAATAAAAACACATGAAATCGGAGAAAAATATTGGTAAAAATAGGGGGTTTACGACAAAATCACTTGTACCATAGCTGTTAACAATCCTAGGATGCTGAAAGAGGTATCAAATGAATGATATGGCAGTGTACTATGACCCTAAAGTCTCATATAAAGATGATCTGATTTCCAAATTCATGAATTTTAATGAAAACTTCATAAATAGTAATGAAAAAAGTGGAAAAAATAGACGGGTCAACCTACAAAATGACTTGTATCTCGGCAAACAAAAGTCCTAACATGCTTTTACTGGCATCAAATGATTGCTAGGGCAATATTATACCAGACGATATATAAGTCATTTGAGTTTTTATATTATGAATATTAACAAAACCTTTCGAAATAAGAGCAAAATTACGGAACAATTAAGACGGTATACATAGAAAATCACATGTATCTTGGCTACTGATAGACCTAGAGAGCTATATTTGGTATCAAATGATTGCAGTGACAATGTTCTATAGCATACAATCTGATATTTAAATCATCAGCTTTTTATGTTTAATGGATATTAATTAATGAGATTTATATATATAAATAAATGAAGAATCAACGAAAAAAGAAGGGGTTATACCAACAATATGACGTATGTCTCGACTACCAATAAATGTAGAGAACTCAACATGGTAAGAATTAATAGCTATGACAATGTTTGATTGCCATGCATTCAGATATACAAGGCTTGCTTGCTGACAACCAAGAGTCAGTAAATTTTGTTGGTGCACAAGCTTCAATTTTCTTTTAATATTATAAATTTTCGAACTTTTTATTTAACAGTCGCAAAATTAAAAAAATATGGTTATGCTATCAGACTGCATGACAGTAGTGCATTATCTAACATTGTCAGCGCGCCATGGTAATTGGCAGCTGAGATATAAGCGATTTTGTTGGTATTCTTCTTCATTTTTCCGATGATTTTTCTCTTATTTATATAAATCTCATACGACAAAAAACACTGATGATTTATATATCAGATTAAATGGTTACAGAACAGTGTCCCGGCAATCATTTGATACCACTTATAGCTCTCTAGGTCTATCAGTAGCCAAGATACATGTGATTTTCTATGTGTTCGTATACTGCCTTATTTTTTCCGTATTTTTTCCTCTAAATTCGAAATGTTTTGTTACTATTCCTGAAAGAAAAAATCAAATGACGTATATCTTGTAGTACATGATGGTATATTATTGTCCTAGCAACCATTTGGTGTCATTTTAAGCATGTTAAAGCTTATGGTTGCCAGGATACAAGTCATTTTGTAGGTTTACCCATTTAATTTTTTCACTTTTTCATGCCTATTTATAAAGTTTTCATTAAAATGTTAAAAATTGAAAATCAGATCGTTCTTGTATGAGACTATAGGGTCCCAGTACATTGCCACAGCATTCATTTGATACTTCTTGCAGCATCCTAGGTTTGTTAACAGCTATGATACAAATAATTTTGTGCATATACCCCCTATTTTTCCAAGATTTTTCTCCTATTTCTTGTGCGCTTCATTAATTTTCATGAATATGCAAATTCAATGATTTATATAATAGGAATTATGGTTAAACTACGAAGACCATGCATCACTATCAGACCAATTTTAGTATTCTAGAACATGCTGTTGTTGGTATATGAATATTTTGTGAGTACAGTCTATTCTTTAGAATCACACTAGGGGTGTGTAATTTAACATCATGCAAATGTGTTCATCGTTGAGGACATTGTTTTATGGCATTAAGGTGGCCCATCTGACCACACTGGCAGACATGAAAACTGGTTTAAGGGATGCAAGATAGATCAAATAACCCATCCAAAACCTTGCAATGGCTATACATTTTCCCATTTTTTTCCTTGATTTTCGATATTTTTTATTAATATTCATGAATATGCAAATGAGATAATTTTCATTTAGACCCATGACATCAATACATTTGTCATATGATATTACTGGTTCGATATCAAAGTGTCATAATGATAGTTTTGGCCTGAAATTAGTCTTAATTTATGGATTTTAATGATTTTTCTGTCATCTTTAATGTTTTCAATAAAATTCATGAATACGAAAATTAGATATCTTGCATTACTTACCATAGGATGAAAGGGTTATGTCTAAGCTTTTAAATGAGGTCAGGTTTAGTGGTCTAGCATTAGATACAGCAGACATATGACCAATCTTGTATGTACACCCACATGCTCAAGAATCATGTTAACGGTTGCCATGGAAACCATGCATTTTTCATAATGCAAACAAGTTCATCTTTGCGGACAAAAATTATTGGTATTTCTTTGGTCCAAATGAACGATTTGGCAACCAATGAAAAAATTATCCTTGGAGTGCAAGGTACGTCTAATTAGCTCCCGGTGTACCACAGTGTTTCTCAGGTTTTTCAGTGATTATCCATGTTTTCATTAATACTCATGAAAAGGCAAAATAGATAATTTTCAAATGTTACCACGAGATAAAAGGGACATATCTGAGCTTTAATTGATACCACATTCAATGGTTTAAGGCAAGTACTTGCTGAGATATGATTGATCTTGTATGTTTAACCTCATTTCGGTGCTATTTTAAAAGGGGGTCATGCCGGGGGTATTCGTTCGCTTATTGCCAAGTTGTGTACCGTCGGATTTTTCTTAGACTTTGATTTCTGAATTCAGCATACTTTTCTGCTTCAGAACATGCCTTCAAACTTTTTGGCCTCAACAACATGAATAAACATATTGCTGGCTCTCGGCCTATTTCCCCCTACCTGTAGGTGTATGTGTAATATGAGAACAATCGGCCCAGTGGTTTCAGAGAAGAAGATCTTTGAAATTGTGGACGACGGACGGACGACGGACGGACGGACGACGGACTGACGCCGGAGCATGGGTATACTATAAGCTCACCTGTGAGCCTTCGGCTCAGGTGAGGTAAAAATAGGGGATAAAACCAGGGAAAAACTATTGCCATTGAAAGGTTTTTGGTGCGATATATGATCGTTCTTGCATTTTAGAACAAATTTTCATGGCTGCCAGTCTAGTCAGATGGGCCAGTTAAATGCCATAAAAAGTTGTCTTCAACAGTGAACACATTCGCATGATGTAAACATCACATTGTTTCCACAGCCATTCCTAGTGTGATTCTATAGAATGGGATAAACATACATAAATACCCATGTCCCACCAAAAGCATACTTTATAATAAATATGATTGGTCTGATAGTATTGCACTGACATAACAATTTAACCTCCATAACTAATATTGAAATCATTGAATTTACATATAATCATGAATATTAATAAAAATCATAATGGGAGAAAATCGTTGAAAAATTAGGGGTTTACATACAAACACACCTGTACCCAGGCTGTTAATGAACCTAGGATGCCGAAAGAGATATCAAATGAATGCTATGGCGAAGTACTATCACTCTGAAATATGATATAAGAATAATCGGATTTGCAGTTTCATGTATATTAATGAGATCTTTAAAACAGGACAGGAAAAATGGAAAAATTAAAAGGGGTAAACGTAAGAAATGACTTGTATCTTGGCAACCCAAAGCCCTTAATTGCTGAATTATGTATCAAATGGTTGTTAAGGCAATATTATGCCATCCTATATTACAATTTTAAAGTCACTTGATTTTATTTTCATGAATATTAATAACATCTTTAGGAATTACGGTAAAAATACTGAAAGCATAATGCGGTATACACATAAACCGCACATATCATGATTACTGATAGACCTAGAGAGCTGAATTTTGTATCAAATTATTGCTTAGACATTGTTCGATATCCATATACATGTAATCTGTTATTTGCTTTATCTGACATACTTGTTGTATGAATGTTAATAAGATCTTTATATGAGAAAAATGACCAGAAAATGAAGCGGGTTTACCAATAAAATTGCTTATATCTGGACTGCAAATACACTTAGAGAGTTCAAGTGGCATCAAATTATTGCTAGTGCATGTACAATGCACTATTGCCATATGTTCAGATTTATACAGCATATTTGTTAGCAACCAAGATACAAGCAATTTTGTTTGAGCACAACCTTCAATTTTATGTAATTTTACAATATAAGTAACATTCATGGCTTCTAATAAGATATGGTTTATCTATCAGACTACATGGTTTTTAATCAAATACTGTTTATCTATCAGACTACATTGTCCTAACAGACTAAACGGTACCATTTTCAGCCCTCTACGGTTATTAGCAATGGAGACATAAGCAACTTTGTTGCTATACCGCCTTTACTTTTCGGTGATATTTCTCTAATCTTAATTAAACTAAAACTGAGATCTTTTAAGAGGAGTGAGCCTATTAATGAGAAAGGGGATGGGCCATATCGCGGTTTCCCCTGCTTAAGCCTTTTCAGTGACCCCATAGATTTGGCAACTCGGAGCCAAAGATAATTATTGTAATAAAAGATCTCATTAATATCCATACAACAAAAATATCTAGATGCCTTATATATCAGATTATACGGTTATAGAACATTGTCATAGCAATCATTTGATTTCAACTTCCGCTCTTTAGTTCCTTCTGTAGCCAAGATACATGTGTTTAAATGTATACCTCTTAATTTGTTTCTGCATTTTCCCCCCAATTCCTAAAGATTTTAAGTGAAACTCAAATAACTTATCTATTATGGATGGTATAATATTGCCATAGCAACCATTGGATTCCTTTTTCAGCACTTTTGGGTTTTTGGTTGCCAAGATACAAGTGTATATGAAGGTGTATCTGTTTAATATTTTCCATTTTTTTCTCCCAATTTCATAAGTTTTCATTAAAATATTTGAAACTGAAAATATATTGTTCTTATATAACACTTTAAAGAGATAGTACGATACCTTAGCATTTATTCGATACCATTTTCAACGTCTTAGGTTTATTTACAGCCAAGATACCAGTGATTTTGTATGCACACCCCATATTTTTCCATGATTTTCCTCCCATTTCTTACAATTTTCATTAATATTAATGAATATGCAAATTCAATGATTGGGATATTAGGATTATCATTAAATCTTTTAATGTCCAAGAACTACTTTAGATCAATCATAGTATTCTAGAGCATGCTATTGGTAGGACATGGGTAGTTTTGTAAGTGCATCCAACTCTTTAGAATCACGCAATGGATGGGCGCGGAAACAATATGATTTCTCATCATGCAAATATGTTCATTATTGACGAAACAAATTCATGGCATATAAGTGGTCCCTCTGACAAAATGGCAGCCATGAAAGTTTGTCCTAAAATGCAAGAAAAATCTTTTAATCCACCAAAATCCTTTCAATGGCAAAAGTTTTTCCCTGGTTTTAAGCCCCAGTTTTCTACATTATAATTAATATTCATGAATATGCAAATGAGATAAAATTTTCAAATAGGTCCATTACATCAATATATTTGTCACACGATAGATTACTAGTGCAATAACAGTGTCAAAATGATGGCTTGGGCTTGAAATTTGTTTATTTATAGATTTTAAACCGTTTTTAATGTTTCATTAAAATTCATGAATATGCAAATTAGATAATTTGCATTACTTACCATCGGATAAAAGGGATATTTCTAAGCTTAACCTAAAGACCAGGCTTAGTGGTCTAGGACGAGCAACAGTGGTGATATGATCAATTTTGTAGGTACACCCCTTGTCAAGTATCATGTTAACAGTTGCCATAGGAACCATGCATTTTTCATAGTGCAATTGAGTTTATCTTTGCGGGCATAAATTCTTTGTATTTAAATTTATGTTATTTAGTCAAGCAATCATCGAACAATATATTTTAAGTGATTATAGGCAAAGATCATGACAAACAAATGAAACGTTTCATCAATATAACAGATTCTAGATATTTTGGCGGCCATTTTGAAAATATGCAAATTAGGACATGAAGACGTCATTTCTCAACTTGCCAACATTGGTCACCAAATTACCCCTAGTTCAAGTGTCAAACCCTTTTCCTCACAAAATGCCTGTACTTGTTAACTTTTCTCAATTCCTGTCTGAACTAATATGTATAGTGACGGAATTATTCATCGCTACAGCAGCAAAAAAAAAATGACGATAGACGGCTAACACACACACATGATTGAATACTTTACATACAAGACTCAGTGCAATGTCATTTCACTAAAAGCCTTACCTAAACCCGTCCAGTGATGTGTAAATGGGTGCACGGGATGAGCCAATCTACACATCACTTGATGGGTTGAAGTACTCGGCTACATGTGCCAGTTATGAAAACAAATTATTCATTGCCAATGATAAATTTCAGACAGGCTAAGTAATAAGATATGGTTCGCGCTTTAACTGTGCCTGATTACAGATTAAGTGAAAGAGACGTGGCTTGACTTGCCAAGATCATCGAAATAACGTGTTACGGTGACAGTAAAATTTGCGCCCTGGTGCGCAACGCGCTCCTCAAACAACCGACTGCAGAGTTGATTAAGAATGCAGGGGATTTTATTAGCGTAAGGTCTCTATTGTTTACAATATTGACTGCTCCAATATAAAGGAACTTGTCCGCATGATATACATTTCTATATTCTTAAACTTCACGCGCCGCAATAACCGTAAAAGAGCGTAACATACGTAGTAGAACGGAGTCAACACCGTCATGGACCGGCACGCACCGTGACTTAACGCGACAAATCGTGTTGAGTATTCCGAAGGAAACGGAACGAGACGTGAGACGACCGTGATCAAACGCACACTAAACGCAGCCGAACGTAGATGATCCGTACCTTGCCGGGATAATCACTAGTTTCCCGTTGCACTACGGACTGCCTCCAAATTTCGCTACGTACTGATACGTACTGTCATGGTGTGTAACGTTCAGTCCGTTCTATCACGACCCATTACGTTTCTCACTTCCACCGTGATTGCCGTCCACGGTTATCACGGCCTGGTACGTTTGTCTATCCCGTTCCCTGCGTTGCTTCACGTTTATCCCGTTTTGATGACGCTGTTCTGAAACATGGTTGCCGTGACCGCCGGGAACATTCCACGTAAACGAAAATTCCACGGCAAGCTACGTTTCGAACAAACGGGGCTGCCGTGACCGCTGGAAACAAAGTGTAAACGCAGCATTATTCAGCTGCTTCGGTAAATTTATGGTGTTGCGGTTCACCATACTACTAGGTTTATTGTATGCATCTGATCAACCACAAGGAAGTTTAAAGTAAATGATAACCGATGTACAGTGAGTCATTTTCAAAGTCCTTTAGACACTAAGTATAATTATTGTGCACGAGTTAAACGTCATACACTGTCAATAAGTCAAAATGTTTTTTGTTTTTTTTTTTTCACATTATGTAATGTTCATACACCTGTATTTGTTCTCCTGACATTTTAACATATACAGGGGGCCAAATGAAGAATACATATAACTATGTCGAATACGTACGATAGAATTTCGATCATATAATTTATCAACCCCTGCTTGACCCACTGAATTGCAACAAATAAATTTACAACACTGTTGTAAATATTTGCTTTTTGCGAATGGTATGGTTATTCTTTTTACTTTAAATCTTTTATTAATAGAAGCAATAGTCGAGACAATTGAGCCGCCTCGTGGGAAAGCCAACAATGTGGTTTCAGAATAGGTCTGACACAGTCACAGACGCAGGCTAGAAGCTTGAAATTTCGAATTTAAGAAGAAGAGAAAGCGTACTATCCATGTAGCGAAAACAAAGACGCTGATCAGCTTCGCGGTTACCGCGAAGCTGATCTGCGTCTTTCTTTTCGCATATGCAGATTGTTGGTTTACTCACGAGGTGGCTCAATCAATTAAGCGTAATAAGGAAAATATGTGAATAAAGGTTTAAAGTAACTGTTAACTTTGCCAATACAAATACACTACTACAGCTATCCAAATACAAAACTCGTCGTTGGAAAATCTGTCGTTCTGTATTCCATGTAAGTGACCATTCCAGAATATCAAAATAGAACGGATATCCTTTAAGAGCAGTGAACATATTAAATGAGAAAGGGAATGGGCCATACCGCGATTTCGGCTTCTTGAGCCTCTTCAGTGACACTATAGATTTTGCAACATGGAGCCAAAGAGAAATACTGTAATTTTGCAACTTACAATAGGTTAGTCGATACAAAGACTAGTATAAACCAAATGAGACCAAATCTTTAAAATCCCTTTTAAAATAAGTACATACAAATGCTATAAAGTACATGTAAGTCGTTTTCGCGTTTTATGATATAACTAAATAGTGAGGGTCGAGATGTAAGAAGTATTGCTCCCGTGCGATTTTTGTGCTAAAATTTTTATTTTTTCTTTAAAACGTCAAAATCGATAAAAGTATGCGGTTTACCTTATAGTTTACATAAATTATCAAATTTCCTTGAATACGGCGTTGTATGTTCCCTTGGTAATAGCATAATAGAACGATTATATTTGACCTGGATTTGGAGCCATAACTTTTCCAAGTCAACATTAAGGCAGCCCCGGTTAGCAGCCATTTCCCTAAAGATATCCACTCAATTACCTGAACTTAACTTTATATATGAATCCGCACATAAAACGCACAAACAGCACCAAAAATCGACACAAAAAACACGGAAATAAAAATATCACTACGACAGAAGTATCGCATTCGGACGGTCAGAAGGGGGCTTAAACCGGCCCTTTTTTCAGTGACTCGCATCATTTAGTCAGTTGTTCGGTCCTCATTACACACTATATCAGGAAAGCATGTCCGTGAAATGTAAACCCCCTTATACCCCACTTTTATATTAGCAAAACTGTGGTTTACCCATTTTTTTATTTTTGATTCAAAGCATAGATTGTGGGTACGACGAGCGGTTCTTACGTGTACCCACAATCCATGTTTTGAGCAAAAATAAGAACAATATAAAAAAATCTACAGAAAATTTTCTATTTTCACAACTTAAGAAAAATCTGTATATTACATGGGCGTGTTTTCGTAATGTTACAACTGAATGTGCATTCCGATCTAGACGCTGGCTTACAAGACACAACCAACGGGACTGAGAACAACCAACAATGTGATGTGGGTAAAATAGCGGTCCGGGAACAACTTTCAATGAATCGGAATAATCCATGGAAAGTTGTTCCCCGACATAAGCTTGTTGTTCTCAGTCGCGTTGGTTATGTCTGGGTAACCGGTTTGCTCTATATGTTATTGTTGCTTAACACAAGATGGTCCAAGATTGTGATTTTGTCCAGAGTTCAGAGTTCTAGTTCGGAGTTCGGAGAAAGCTTGTGTCAAAACCCTGGGAGAAAGACCGGGCTCAACCCTGGTTCGGCAAGTTCGGAGTTCGGAGAAAATGCGGGCCAAACCCTAGTTCGGCAAGTTCGGAGAAAAGGTCAAAACCCTGGGAGAAAGACCGGGCTAAACCCTGGTTCGGCAAGTTCGGTGAAAACGCCGGGCCAAACCCTAGTTCGGCAAGTTCGAAGTTCGGAGAAAAGGCCGGGCTAAACCCTGGTTCGGCAAGTACGGAGTTCGGTGAAAAGGCCGGGCCAAACTCTGGTTCGGCCAGTTCTGAGTTCGGAGAAAAGGCCGGGCTAAACCCTAGTTCGGCAAGTTCGGAGTTCGGAGAAAAGGCCGGACACAACCCCTGGTTTGGCGGGTTCAGAGTTCGGAGAAAAGGCAGGGCTAAACCCTGGTTTGGTAAGTTGGGATTTCGGAGAAAAGGCCGGGCCCAACCCTGGCTCCAATGGTTTGGAGAAAAGGGCCAGGCCAAAACCAGCTTCAGCAGGTGCGTTGGGAGAGAGCCCTGGCTTGACAGTTCAAAGTTGGGAGAAAATGCCAGAACAAACACTGGTTTTGTCGGGTTGGGAGAAAAGGCTGGGCCAAACCCTGCCATTACCTCAGGTTCTGGTGAAATAATGTCATTTGGCGTGTCACAAGTAAACTATTCAGACTCAGGAGCTGTGAAAATGTGATCAAGGCCACAGCAAAAGGCGCTCTGGCTGAGGATCGAACACGGGGCCTCTTGGACCAAAGTCAACCACTCTACCCCTGCACCAGTCCACTCAGCTGGTTCAGTGGATTCAGAGTTTGGAAAAAAGGCCATGCCTAACCCTGGTTCAGCCGGTTGAAAAACGGCGGCAACCCCTTCCACTGTAATCAGTTAAAATACTGGAAAGACTGGGTTTAGCCCCATTGTTCAACTCATTATGGCCAAACGCACAGAGAGATCAACGAAAAACACTTCATTACTTTTCTTCCAAATAATAATAATTAGATCTAGTTCTAGATCTGATAAATAAATAAATAAAAATAATAATAATAGCCAGGTCGGGTTGAAACGTGAAAATGAGTATATACCTATTTTTGAGTATATACTTAGTTTTAAGGATAGCAGCTCATACTTAGAGATAGGAAAATCAATGCAGAAAATTAAATTATGACTTTACACAGTAAAGAGAAAGAGTTGCAAAACCATACTTGGCCAGTTGTTAAAGGTTCATATACACTTTCAGATTTTTAAATAATTTTCAACTTCTACCGTTGCATTTTCTGCATTTTGAAGGAAACATGCATTTAGGATATGTATGAGACAACCCCTTGAATTTCACACAAATACACACCCTTCTCTCACTTAGTATAGATACCTCCCACTGGGATATTCTCAAAGTAAACAATGATTAGTAATAATCAATAAATCTTCAAATGGGAAAATACATACAAAACAAAAAGCGTGCTAACACAACAATGCATCAGTAGATGTTAAAAATTATTTTAAAATCTGAAAGTGTATATGACCCTTTAACAACTGGCCAAGTTTGGTTTTGCAACTCTTTCTCTTTATTGTATAAAGTCATTAGTTAGTTTTTTGCATTGATTTTCCTATCTCTTACTATGAGCTGCTATCCTTAAAACTAAGTATATACTTAAAAATGGGTATATACTCATTTTCACGTTTCAACTCGACCTGATAGCACCACTTGACAAGCATATTCAGCATAACTCTAGACAATGTCCCGATTTCTACAGACGCAACTGCAATAAAACAAAAAAACGCTTTCTAGTCAACTCGTACCTAAGTTAACTCATACCTTAGTCAGCTCGTACCTACTTTTGGTCAACTCGTACCAGATCTTTGGTCAACTCGTACCTGTTTTGGTCAACTCGTACCTATTTTGGTTAACTCGTACCTATTTTTGGTTAACTCATACCTTAGTTAAGTCGCACCATAGTCAACTCGTACCTATGTAGATAGGTACAAGTTAGGAAGGAACGAGTGGTACAAGTTAGGAAGGAAGGAAGGAAGATAGATAGATAGATAGATAGATAGATAGATAGATAGATAGATAGATAGATAGATAGATAGATAGATAGATAGATAGATAGATAGATTTCTTTAATTAGAATCTTTCATTTTCGCCGAGTCAATCAACGTCTTTAATGTTTGCGTGATTAGATTTGGTGTGAAATCAATCAAAGACCCAATGAATTTATTTGGCTCTTTTTCGGCATTCGGCGATTTCAGGGGTTACAGGAGTTAATGACACAACGGAATTTTAAGAGTAATTTTAATGGTAATTATCTTTTATGCATAAGTTTTCTTTTAGTTGCCGATCGCTTCATATATAAGTTGTCCAAATTTGCTAAGTCTCATTCATCTTTGAATATTCTGATAGTGCAAATGTCGGATATTTATATTGCGTGTGGTAAGATTGGTGATACTTATCTGTCTGCCTGCCTGTCTGTCCGTCAGTCCTGGCGTCCACCTACCCATTTATTTATTTATTTATCCGCCCGTCCGTATTTAACAGACTATTAATAATTTTGATATATATCACCCTGGTAATCCATTCAGTTTCGCCGATAATTAAATTAACGCATACACGTGCCAAACGTAATATTAGTTTGATGATAATTATCTGTTTCAGTCCCGGTGTACATCTACCTATTTAATTAATTATTTATTTATTTTATTATTTATTTATTTATTTATCCGTCAGCCGTAATTAACAAACTATTAATATTTTTGATATATATCACCCTTGTAATCCCATCATGTTTCCCTGATAATTAAATTAACTCATGCACGTGAATATTAGTTTGATGATAAAAGTACCGCGAGTCCTTAAAGAACTAATGACATATTGGCATCATGTGTGCTTACTATTTGCTCAGTGGAGTATGCGGTCCTGGCGATGAAATAAAAAGGTGGTTAAAGATGTAAACACTGTAAATATTAGTTTGTAATATAATAAAATAATGATATTGATGAAATAAATCTAAAAATTGGTATGAAAATTACATAGGTACGAGTTGACTAAGGTACGACTTAACTAAGGTACGAGTTGACCAAAAGTGGGTACGAGTTGACTAAGGTACGAGTTGACTTAGGTACGAGTTGACTTGTTACCACAAAAAACAAGGGGTATGCCTAAATAGCGAAAAAATATCCACGGCTGTGATTAAATAGAATCTCACACAGCTAACATAAGCTTCAACAGTAATATCAGACTTAGAGGAATGTGATTCAGAAGGGTTGGGGTCGCTTGAGCTGTGTCCTAGGGGTTAACTAATAAAATCCATGTGAGACACAGAATCCGGGTCGTTTCGCCCCTGGGTCGTTTCGGCCTGAGTCGTTTTGGCCCTGGGTCGTTTCGACCAATTTTTGCCTATCAAAGTGTCTTAACTGCCTTAGGCAGTTTTCGGTTTCTTATATGGATGGCATCACTGCCTATCAAAGTGTCTTAACCGCTGTAGGCAGTTTTCGGTTACTGCCGTAGGCAGTTTTTGGTTTCTGAGATGGATGGCATCACTGTCTATCAAAGTGTCTTAACTGCCTGTAGGCCATTTTCGGTTCCTGAGATGGATGGCCTAATTGTCTATCAAAGTGTCTTAACTACCGTAGGCAGTTTTTGGTTCCTGAGATGGATGGCTTCACCGAGACAGTTGGCGTCGCTGCCAATCAAAGTGTCTTAACTGCCATAGGCAGTTTTCGGTTTCTGAGATGGATGGCATCACTCTCTGCAGTTTTCGGTTCCTGAGATGGGTGGCTTCACTGAGACGGTTGGTGTCACTCTCTGTCAAAGTGTCTTAACTGCCGTAGGCATTCTTCGGTTTCTGAGATGGATGGCATCACTGTCTATCAAAGTGTCTTAGTTGCCGGTAGGCAGTTTTCGGTTCCTGAGACGGATCGCATCACTGTCTATCAAAGTTTCTTAACTGACGGTAGGCAGTTTGCGGTTCCTGAGATGGATGTCATCACTGTCCATCAAAGTGTCTTAACTGCTTTTAGGCAGTTTTTTGGTTGCTGAGATGGACAGCCTCACTGTCTATCAAAGTGTCTTAACTGCTGTAATGTCAAGGCGAATGATGAAGTAAGCTCAGACTCCCTTCTCTCAAAGCTTGGACTTCAGGATATAGATGTGGTGCTTCGCTCCAGCAGAATGAGATGGTATGGACACGTAGAGCGCAGCAAAGGCTGGATTGCTCAAGTACGCAAGCTGAACATAGTTGCACAGAAAAGATCTGGCAGGCCAAGGAAATCATGGGATGAAGTGTTGTTAGACGACAGAAAAAAGCTAGGAATGGATACTGCTGATCCTCAGAATCGCTCAGAGTGGAGAGGTCGTCTAAGAAGGAGACTTGAAAAAAGAATTTTTGGGGATGGGTCGTGTCGGCCTTGGTAGGTGGGTCGTTTCGGCCAATTTTCTGGGTGAGTCGATTCGGCCCTGTGTCGTTTCGGCCAAAGTATATGGAAATCTCCAGGTAAGTAAGAACTAAAATATAAATTGATCTTCTTGAGTACATGCGTTTTGTGGACATGTACATGACGTATGCATGTGGGATGTTTTAAAAGTATTGTAGTCACAGTTCCAGTCTCACATGTTCCTAGTGTCTCGGTAAAACGTTTCCATTAATATTTAATGATTAGTACTGACAATAGAAAGGATTGATAGTGTTGAAGGAATGAATGAATTAATTACTTTATTTATTTATTATTGAGATAGATAGATAGATAGATAGATAGATAGATAGATAGATAGATAGATAGATAGATAGATAGATAGATAGATAGATAGATAGATAGATAGATAGATAGATAGATAGATAGATAGATAGATAGATAGATATCTTTCTCTATCGTTTTTAATGGAATAAAGATGTAATATAAATCCAAGTACCCTTGCAAGACTGACTGCATGGTAAAGTAGCCTCATATAACATACACATCTTGCATAAAGTATATTATATAGTATATAAGGATTTAATAACATCAGACCGAAACAACTCACCAAAATTGGCCGAAACCACCCAGAGCCGATTTGACTTAGGCCGAAACGACCCAGGCCGAAAAGACCGACGGTCGAAACGACTCAAGGCCGAAACGACTCACGGCCGAAACGACTCACGGCCGAAACGACCCGTTACCGAGACGGATAGTAGCACTGAAGATTGTATGCAACAACAGCTTTGGTGAAGTATTGTCAATTTGGCGTTTCGGTCCAGTAAACCATTCATAAAGAGCATATGTAAATACAAACATTCACCAGCTTTGAACGTAAAAAAATGATAAACACCTAGCCCAAAACTGTAAAGTCAATAGAATTGTGCAGCGAAGAAATAAGCGGAGCAGGTCTACGATACAACAACAACAACAGCTATAAGAGATTTTAATACGAACCGGAATCAGATCAGAATCAGAATAGTTTACTGGTGAAACGCCAAACTGACAATACCACACCAGGGGGATGGGCCTTGACCAAAGGAGTTCATTCCAATCTCTGATAGTCTGGGGACAAAACTATGTAAATAGGCATTTGTACTTGCTGAAGGTATCTGAAATGCCAAGGAGTGTTGATTCCTATAACGCCTATTTTTGGGGATAAGGTCATCCGCGGGTATTTTTTGCTCTCCCTTTCAGACCTTTGTAAAGCAATATAATTCTATTACCCTTCTTTTTTCTTCACGGATTCCCATTTTAGCTTCTTAAGGATGTCAGTTATACTACCTTTTTATATGTAGGTCCCTAGGTACAGACCTAGCTGCACGCGTTTGCACTTTCTCCAGATCATCTATCAGACCTTCATAATGAGGCTCCCAAACTGGGCTAACATATTCAAGAATAGGTCTCACCATACCTTTAAAGGCAGCTTCTCTCCCATCTTGGGGACAAGAAAACAGATTTCGTTTAAAAAAAAACAAACAAGGGTCCTTTTGAATTTAGTTCACGCATTGCTGATGTGAGTATTCCATTTTAAATCCTTAGTTATTGTAACACCGAGATATGCAATGCTTTAAACATTTCATAACACTGTACCCTCAAGTTTGTAAGAAGCCTGGGGCCAGTTGTTCAAAACTTCGTTAGCTTAACGTCATCGTTAAGACCTCAGCTCGTTAAGTAAATGCCGACTACATAAGCAAATACACTGTAATTTTTTGTTGAAAAAATGTGAGAATCCTTTGTACTAACACAGGTCGTGGAATCATAATCTACGTGAAGAACGACATAAATGCAACGGCACTAAAGTTTTTTGAGCTACAACACATAGTGAGTTCTTCACTAGTGTCTTCACCAAAGAAAAAACCACCGATATGCCAATATTTGCGGATAGAAGTTTGGGGATATCTTTAAAGCATTTTGACATAAACATCGAAATGGTAGAAAAATATATTAAGGAACTGAATGCATCTAAGTCTCAAGGGCCGGACAACCTTCATCCCAAATTACTGTTAGAAACTTTTGATGAAATAAAAGAACCATTAACTGAAATATTTAGAAAATCCTTGCAAGAGGGACAAGTACCCACAGACTGGAAACTAGCAAACATAATACCATTACACAAAAAGGGCCCCAAATCATCACCTTAAAATTACAGGCCTATCAGTTTAACTTCGGTGGTATCAAAGATCATGGAAAAAACTTGTAAGGGATAAAATCATGGGGCACATGGAAGGTAATGGACTATTTACCAAACACAAGCACGGATTTAGAAAGGGTTACTCATGTGTAACACAGCTAATAGATGTATGCGACAAATGGTCTGATGAACTTGACAATAGGAACAGCATTGATGCAATCTACCTAGATTTCCAGAAAGCTTTCGATAGCGTCCCACACCAGAGACTGTTGTTACAACTCAAGGGATATGGAATCCAGGGTAGCTTGCTAAAATGGATAGAAAACTTTCTAAAAGATAGAAAACAAAGGGTACAAGTGGACGGCGCGTCATCAGATTGGGCAGATGTAACTAGCGGTATCCCACAAGGTAGCGTTTTAGGGCCAACCCTGTTTTTGATTTACATCAATGACCTCCCCGATGTTGTCCACAGTTTTGTCAAGTTCTTTTCTGACGATGCCAAACTATACGCTGTGGTTAATACAGCCAACGATGCTAGTATAGTCCAGCAAGACTTGACAAGAGTGGATAAATGGTCTGATGTATGGCAAATTAGGTTCAACTATAAGAAATGCAATCACATGCACTTAGGTAAACATCAAAACTTTAGCAAATATTTCATGTCTGTAAATGGGGAACAAACAGAAATAAATCAAGTACCAGAGCAAAAAGATCTTGGTGTTATAATAGACGACAAATTAAAATTTGTACCACATATTCAAGCTATGATTAAAAAGGCCAATAGAAATTTAGGAATAATAAAACATTCCTTTAGTTACCTAGATAAAACAATATTCTTAAATCTGTACAAAAGCATTGTTAGGCCAAATTTAGAATACGCTTCAATCGTCTGGTCATTCATATAGAAAAAAGACAGCATTTCTATCGAAAACGTAAAGAGAAGAGCAACAAGACTGGTACATAACATAAGAGACCTTAATTACACTGACAGAATGAAGGAACTAGGGCTACCCTCGTTACAATACAGTAGATCTAGAGCTGACCTAATTGAAGTTTTTAAGATCCTTAATGGTATAGATAAATGCGACAAGGATCAGTTAATCCGCATGCAAACAAATCAAAGGACAAGGGGCCATACGCAAAAACTGTTCAAACGGCAATTTAGACTGGATTTAAGAAAGTATTCATTCTCACAAAGAGTAATAGACGACTGGAACAGCTTGTCACAGAATCCATCAATCAATTCAAAAATAGACTAAACAAATTCTGGAAAAACAAAAAACATCAAATTTGAGCCAGACTGTTATTCATATCCACTTGCGCATGCTAGACATCACCAGTTAAATGAAAGAAGACGCGAAAGGGCCCAAGAGTCGAGAGACTATACAAGGCCTAAACGACAGTAAGACAGTAAGTAAGTAAGTAAGAAATATTACAAACACTCAAGATGCCGCTAATACGTTGCACCAAGGAGTTTCCACACACCAAGGGAAGCTATCCCCAGGGGAGGATTTCTGGAAGGGGGGTTCAAACTAATCAAGAGGTGGTTCGTTTTCAACATTTTACCTGATTTTCCAGAAATTTAATAATTTGTTTCCAGAGGGGGTTTAAGCGAACCACCCGAACCCCCTCCAAATCACAAAACTTCCCCCTCCGAGAAGTCTCGCGCCGAGACTTGGCCTGGGGACTACGTGGGTAAAGCAACTCCGTTCTGGCAGTTGTCATCATCCAATCGCTGCCACCAAATGTAACGAACAGCCGAGACAAGCCACAGCAAACCCTGTCAGTGGAAATGCATGCTCACCCACCAAGGGTGGTTTGCACTCAACGTATTCTACCAAGGGAGGTTATCCCGTCACTCAAGATATGTGGCCAATAGTGATGCTCTAAAGAATTATTTTCCCTACGATTGTCCCATTATGGAATAGTCTCCCTTCTTCGGTGTTCTAATCAAAAGCATGCCTCTATCTATATCTTGTAAATAGTTTTAATGGCCCACCCCAAATGTTTTTTCTCCCTTGACTAAATTCTAAATTTAGCCACCCACCCCACACCTGAGGTGATGATCAGAAATTGATCGACTCAGTATCAGAAGATAGATAAAAGCTGCTTACGTATTGAAGGCTGGCGATTCAGAGGTATATACCGATTTATTATGCCTCTGTTTAGCTTCGTGTATTAATGGCCCAGTTTGCTTATTTCAGAATTTAGCCACGCACCAAACACCTGAGATGATGATCAGAAATTGATCGACTTGGTATATAGAGATAGCTTTCTGCAGTTGTAATTGTAACTGGTTTCGGATCGAGGTGACCCGGGACGTATTTGTAGCTACATATATGCAGTTGCAGTTGTAGTTTTGAGTTGATGATATCAAAATTGCTTTGTTATGATGCCTTGTTCCGTGTTGTTTTCTTTTGGAAATAAACTTGATTAAATTGCATATATCTAATCAGTTTGTCATTTATGGCCGTTCCCTCATAGTTCCTGTGTGCAGTAGGTTAAATTACCACCTTTTAAATTGTTTGTATCACTGTGTATTGAGTGTAACATCGCAGTCACCATTGTTTTTAAGAGACTACACAGCCAGTGTAGTCTCTGTGTCAAGCAGAACAAAGGGGAGAAACGGTTTCTTACTGACAAAACCCAGCGACGGTGGGATTCCAACATCGGAGTCTGATGCTCTACCAATAGGCCACCCTGCTTCCAGGTAGATGTCTTTGACAAAGACTGAAAATTTATCAACCTCATTTGAGGCAACAAGACTGAATCTCATTTATTAAATATGTTTCTTTTCATTGATGGGTTCACATGGCTATATTATACAGCCTCCATATCTTTGCGAGGCATTGACCATTTTGACCTTTTTGATAAAAACTGCGTAAAAAAAATGAAATTTTCCTACCTAGGTCTACCCTGAATTTTTGTGCGAAAAAAATAAAAAGATTTACCAACCTACCCTATTTTTTTTTTTACCGTTAGCGGAAACAGTGGGTTGGACGGGGGTCGGGGGTACGGGGAGAGAGGGGGCGGGAATGGGGGGAGAGAGGGGGAGGGAAGCGGGGAGAGAGGGGGAGGGAAGCGGGGAAAAAGAGGGGGAGGGAAGCGAGGAGAGAGGGGGAGGGAAGCGGGGAGAGAGGGGGAGGGAAGCGGGGAGAGAGGGGAGGGAAGTGGGGATTGGATACCCCCCTGTCCACCCCCACGAAACACAGCTATGTTTTTATGCCTGAAGTTAAAATCGCATATGAGCCCCTGGGTTTCATTTCTGTTTTTGTTTTGTTTTCAGAATCATTAATATTTAGTCCTACTGCCCATTTCCTTAGGCCAAAAAAAAAAAAGAATCTTTCCGGTAACATGCCAGAAAAAAATGGGTCGATAGGTCGGGATTTTTTTTTTTTTTTTTTGAGGGAAGCCTTACCATGTAAAATATCTGAACATAGATATACAGTTTAATCAGAATTAAATTGTTTTCTCCTCCAGTGCACATGCACAGCTTCTTAGTTAAAACTTCAATTCAACATTTTTTATTCTTTTGCCGGTCCGGTACTTGAAAAACACGATCTTTTTTCGATTTTCGAGATTTTATTTTCTGAAAACAGGAAAAAAATATTAGAGTCGGGGAGTTTTTGACAGGGTCGGTCGGGTTACCGGAAACATTCCTTTTTTTTATGGCCTTAGAGAGTTTCACTTTAAATGACATTTTAAAAGTTTTCCCTATTCAAATGCATTGTCGACCTATGTTGATCTTGTCGTAAAATAGGTCAAGGTCATCACAGGGTCATAATATATATACATTATAGTACTTGAGTCCCCGCTTGAGTCATCCATACTTCATGCCAAGTTTCGTTGAAATAGGTTCACCGGTTCTCGAGAAGAAGTTTTTAAAGGTTTTTACCATATATTGTTTCCCCTTTCTATAGATGCTGCATATATAATTTGGCTTTGATTGACCAAGCTGTTTCAGAGGAGATCTTTGAAATTGCCGCATCATGGCCATTCTATGAAGCTCATGTTATGAGCCTAACAGCTCATGTGATCTAATTATGTTCCTTTTCAAGAAAAACACCCTTTCGCCTGTTCACGAAAAACATCTAACACGATGGTATCGTCCATTGAACCTAATGGGAACGTCACCGTTTGCAAATTAACAATAATTCACTGTAAAAAAAAATAGGCACATATGTTGTTTTTTTTGTTTGTGTGTGTGTGTGTGTGTGTGTGTGTGTTTGTTTTGTGACTTCGCACATAAACTGTTTACATTCATGTCCGCCGACAATGAGTCCACTGGAAAACATTTTATTTATTTATTTATTCATTAGATTTAGTCATGTTAGAATCGAAACAATTTTACTTGTGCACTTGTAATTGTAGATGGTTTTTGGCCGAGGTGACCCGGAACGTATTTGTAGCTACAGATATGCAGTTGCAAGGGTGTGGTATGAAACACCCAGCCGAGCCGAGCCCGAGCTGCCGAGCCAGGAATTTCACATCCGATATTTATACCCACAGCGTTTATGCTTTTCCGTTTGTGTGTTAGTTAGTTAGTTAGTTAGTTCTTTTGTTCCTTCGTAATTCCGGAACGTTCGTAGAATTTATGTCAAAGTTTTTGTTAAAGTTTTTCTAGAAGTGTATATTTCATCAACCAGTGGTCAGAATCCATTCATATTTGGACCATAGGTGCCCTATCAGGTTTGCTTTGTTGCCATGAGTACGGACCCCAGGGTTCATGCCCGGGGTGGGGCTGGAGGTCAAAATCTAGGTCACCTGTAAAATGTGTTGTTTACAATATTAATGTTCCTTCTCTTAGCCCATATCTTATCAAACAATCATAGGGATGTGTTCTTATTTAGTACATAGATACCCTATAGGGTTTGCTTTCATATTCCATATCACCAAAACCTGGGTACCATCCCCAGGGGTTGGGCTAGAGGTCAAAATCTAGGACACATTTATAATATGGTAGATACCATGATAAATTTACTGAAAGTCTATTTTCTTGACATCCACAAAGTCTTTTCAGAAAGCATTCATACATAGGCCATTGGTACCATTTAAGGTTCAGACACTATGGTCCATGTGTGGGGATGGGGCTGGTCAAAATCTAGAACTTCTATAAAAAAAATATTTTCTGCACTTTCCTTCACCTCCATGTTTAGAAACCATTCACACTTGCACCATAGGTACTCTGTAAGGTTCGCCTTGTGCCTAATGGCATTAGACTCAAGAATCCATGCCCAGGGTGGGGCTAGACGTCAAGATCTAGGACATCTTTTTTTTTTTTATTAGCTCACCTGAGCCGAAGGCTCACAAGGTGAGCTTATAGGATGGCCATGATCCGGCGTCCGTCGTCCATCCGTCCGTCGTCGTCGTCGTCCACAATTTCAAAGATCTTCTTCTCTGAAACCGCTTGGCCGATCTAGTTGAAAATTTATGTGGAGCCTCCTTGGGTAGTGGCATTTCAAGTTTGATCGCGAAATCCAGGTCACATGACCAAGATGGCCGCCACGCCCATATATGGTAAAAACCCTTCAAAAATCTTCTTCTCCAGAACCGGTGGGTCGATTTCCACGAAACGTGGTATGTAGCATCAGGGACTTCAGCCCATCATAGTTTGATAAAATGATGACCCTTGGATGACCTTGACCTATTTTACGGCAAGGTCAAATTTGGAAACATAGGCTTTTACATGGGAAAAAGTGAAAACTATGGATTTTTTGAAAACTATTGCAGCCTGAGGCCTGAAAAGTGGTAGATGCAAACAACTAATGGAGTAGATGAAGGTATGTGATTAATTTTAGGTCAAGGTCATCTCTTGACCTTGGCCAGTCTGTCGTCCATTCACACTTTTCAAAGATCTTCTTCTCTGAAACAGCTGGGCCAATCCAAGTGAAATTTTATGTGGAGCATCCATGGGTAGGGGAGACGAAAGTGTGATTGCGAAATCCAGGTCACATGACCAAGATGGCTGCCACGCCCATATATGGTAAAAACCACTCAAAAATCTTCTCCTCCAGAACCGGCAGGCTGATTTTCATGAAACTTGGTATGTAGCATTTGGGACTCCAGCCCATCATAGTTTGATAAAATGATGACCCTAGGATGACCTTGACCTAATTTACGGCAAGGTCAATTTTGGAAACATAGGCTTTAACATGGGAAAAAGTGAAAACTATGGATTTTTTGAAAACTATTGCAGCCTGATGCCTGAAAAGTGGTAGATGCAAACAACTAATGGAGTAGATGAAGGTATGTGATTAATGTAGGTCAAGGTCATCTCTTGACCTTGGCCAGTCTGTTGTCCATACACACTTTTCAAAGATCTTCTTCTCTGAAACTGCTGGGCAAATCAAAGTGAAATTTTATGTGGAGCATCCATGGGTAGGGGAGACAAAAGTTTAATCGCGAAATCCAGGTCACATGACCAAGTTTAGTTTAGTTTAGTTTAAACATATTTAATTGCCTCTGTACATAATAAGTACAAATAATGGGGTCGGGCTACAAGTTCTACCAACCTTAGCTACAGCCCTTCCCCTATAACATGACATACAGAACAACCAACATGGCAAGAACAATATACAAATTAATCATTTACAAACATATATTACAAAATAAATAAATAAATAAATAAATAAATAAACAAATATTCAAGTGATTTGCTCTCTCTCTGCCTCCTCAAAGCCCCGGTGGTCCAGACTCACAACAGGATGGAATACGTTCAACCTGAAAAAGAAATGATAGATATTATAACATTGCGAGCATGTTTTTACAATGAATCAAATTATGTATTAAATCTTGCTGTATCTTTAATGAACTTTTGCACCGCTTCAAAAAGGATGACATTATCATCATATGACAGATTAGAATTTCCATTCAATAGTAAATGTGTATTTAATGGATGGAGATGCCGTGTTTTTTGAAAAAGTGAGAGTCTTGGTATTGTGAATCGCCTGCATCTAAAAAGGTAATGCTCTGCATCTTCAATTTCATCTAAACAGTCACAAAGTGGGCTATCCCGAAGGTGATTTCGACAAAGATCATTATTGACCAAGACCAAGATGGCTGCCACGCCCATATATGGTAAAAACCACTCAAAATCTTCTCCAGAACCGGTTGGCCGATTTCCACGAAACTTGGTATGTAGCATCGGGGACTTCAGCCCATCATAGTTTGATAAAATGATGACCCTTGGATGACCTTGACTTAATTTACGGCAAGGTCAAATTTGGAAACATAGGCTTTTACATGGGAAAAAGTGAAAACTATGGATTTTTTGAAAACTATTGCAGCCTGATGCCTGAAAAGTGGTAGATGCAAACAACTAATGGAGTAGATGAAGGTATGTGATTAATGTAGGTCAAGGTCATCTCTTGACCTTGGCCAGTCTGTTGTCCATACACACTTTTCAAAGATCTTCTTCTCTGAAACTGCTGGGCCAATCAAAGTGAAATTTTATGTGGAGCATCCATGGGTAGGGGAGACAAAAGTTTAATCGCGAAATCCAGGTCACATGACCAAGATGGCTGCCACGCCCATATATGGTAAAAACCACTCAAAAATCTTCTCCAGAACCGGTTGGCCGATTTCCACGAAACTTGGTATGTAGCATCGGGGACTTCAGCCCATCATAGTTTGATAAAATGATGACCCTTGGATGACCTTGACCTAATTTACGGCAAGGTCAAATTTGGAAACATAGGCTTTTACATGGGAAAAAGTGAAAACTATGGATTTTTTGAAAACTATTTCAGCCTGATGCCTGAAAAGTATTAGATGCAAACAACTAATGGAGTAGATAAAGGTATATGATTAATGTAGGTCAAGGTCATCTTTTGACCTTGGCCAGTCTGTTGTCCATACACACTTTTCAAAGATCTTCTTCTCTGAAACTGCTGGGCCAATCAAAGTGAAATTTTATGTGGAGCATCCATGGGTAGTGGAGACGAAAGTTTGATCGCGAAATCCAGGTCACATTACCAAGATGGCCGCCACGCCCATATATGGTAAAAACCACTCAAAAATTTTCTTCTCCAGAACCGGCAGGCCAATTTTCGCGAAACTTGGTATGTAGCATTTGGGACTCCAGCCCATCCTAGTTTGATCAAATGATGACCCTATGATGACCTTGACCTATTTTACGGCAAGGTCAATTTTGGAAACATAGGCTTTTACATGGGAAAAGGCGGAAACAATGGATATTTTGGAAACTGTTGCAGTCTGAGACCTGGAAGTTGCTAGATGCAGACAACCAATGGAGTCAATGAAGGTAAGTAATTAATGAAGGCCAAGGTCATTTCTTGACCTTGACCCAAAGTCATTTAAATATCAAAATTAAAATTGTGGTTTTCTCATAAATCACTGGGTTTGGAAACTATTGCAGCCTGAGACCTGAAACTTTGCAGATGCAGACAACTTATGAATTCAATAAAGGTGTGTGAGTATTCAAGGTCAAGGTCATTTCATGATGACTTAATACTGCAGGATCAGGCTTCAGGTGAGCGTTCTCAGGACCAATGGTCCTCTGGTGTTTTTTATTCCAGTGGGATAAGAACTCTGGTTGCTATGTTAACCTTAAGTTTCCATAGACTTATAATGGGAAAAGTGGAAATTAGCTATTTTTTGAAAACTATTGCAGCCTGAGACCTGAAAAGTGATAGATGCAAGCAACCAATGGATAAGATGAAGGTATATGATTAATTTAGGTCAAGGTCATCTCTTGACCTTGGCCGGTCTGTTGTCCATACACACTTTTCAAAGATCTTTTTCTCTTAAACCACTTGGCCAATCAAAACCAAAGTTTATATGAAGCATCTATAGGAAAAGGGAACCAATGTGTATATAAATAATACAGGTTACATGACCAAGATGGCTGCCATGCCCATATATGGTAAAAACCCTTCTAAAATCTTCTTCTCCAGAACCGGTGAACCGATTTCAACGAAACTTTGCATGAAGTATGGATGACTCAAGTACTACAATGTATATATAAATCATGACCCTGTGATGACCATGACCTATTTTACGGCAAGGTCAACATAGGTCACCAATGCATTTGAATGGGGAAAACTTTTTAAATATCATTTAAAGTGAAAATCTTGCAGGAAATGAGCATTAGGACTGCATATTTTAATGATTCTGAAAAAATGGGCCCCAGGGGCTCATCTGCCCCCATCCCGGGGCATTATGCATGTATATTACTAAAATATTCAAACATCTTCTCCTCTAAAACCGCTTGGCCAATCAAAGCCAAATTTTATGTGAAGCATCTATAGAATGGGGGAATCAATGTGTATAGAAATAATCCAGGTCACATGACCAAGATGGCTGCCATGCCCATATACATGTATGGTAAAAACCCTTGAATAATCTTCTCCGGAACCGGTTGACCGATTTCAAAGAAACTTACATGAAGCATTGATGGCTAAAGTACTACAATGTATATACAAATCATGACCCTGACCCAGTTTATGGCAAGGTCAACATGGGTTGTCTATGCATTTGAATGGGAAAAACTGTTAAAATGCCATTTGAAGGGGAAAACCAGCGGGAAATTGGCAAATGGACAGAATTTTGAAGATTCTGAAAAAAGAAAATGGCCCAAGGGCTTCATCTGTCCCTGCACTGGGTTAAATACCATGATATTCCAACATGTTTATTGGTATATGCAGCAGATCTCAGGTGAGCGTTTACAGGACCATTGGTCCTCTTGTTAATATTATTGAAGAATGACAGTCTATTTTCCATCTAGGACTGAGGACTTGACCCTCAATGTCCGCGATCAAGTCCTAGATTGTGTATACAAGTCAGCTCTGTATACTGTTATAAAATAGATCTGTCATTCTACTATTCTCATCACTCCCCATGGCTTTAGACAGTGCTTTTTGGAAATACAAATTTTTAGCTCACCTGTGCCGAAGGCTCACAAGGTGAGCTTATAGGATGGCCATGCTCCATCCGTCGTCCGTTGTCGTCCGTCCACAATTTCAAACAACTTCTTCTCTGAAACCGCTTGGCCAAGCAAAGCCAAACTTCATGTGGAGCATCCTTAGGAAGGGGGAACGAAAGTTATTGTAATGATCCAGGTCACATGACCAAGATTGCCGCCATGCCCATATATGGTAAAAACGATAAAAAAAACTTCTTCTCTGGAACTGGTGGACCGATTTCAACGAAACTTGGTATGTAGCATTGGGGACTCCGGCCCATCATAGTTTATATAAATCATGACCTTGGGTTGACCTTGACCTATTTTACGGCAAGCTCAATTTTTGTTACATAGGCTTTTCAATGGAAAAAGGTGAAAACATTGAATTTTTCAGTAAGTTTTGTAGCCTGTGACCTGAAAGTTGGTATATACAGACAACATGTTCAGTTTATGAAGTGATGTAATTATTAAAGGTCGAGGTCATTTCTTGACCTTGGCCAAAGGTCATTTACAAATTAAATATTAAACATAATTTTCTAAGTAACTGCTCAACTAGTCAAAGCCAAATTTTATATGTAGTATCCTTAGAATAGAGGAATGAAAGTTAATATAAATAGTCAAGGTCACATGACCAAGATGGCCGCCATGGCTATAAATAGCAAAAACCTTTAAAAATCTTCTCCAGAACCAGAAGGCCTATGATTTTGAAACCTGGCATGAAGCATCAGGGGGAGGAGCTCTACAAAGTTTATATAAATCATGACCCTGGGATGACCTTGACCTATTTTAAGGCAAGGTCAGTATAGGTCGCGCCATGCATTTGAATGGGGAAAATTTTCAAAATGTCATTTGACGGGAAAAACTTTATTGAAATGGGCAAATGGACGGAAAATTTGATTCTGAAAAAAGGGACCCCAGGAGCAGGTCTACCCGCACCTGGGGCAATATACATGTATATTAGCATAATATTCAAAGAAATTTTTCTCTGAAACCGTTTTGCTAATCAAAGCCAAACGTCTTGTTGAGTATTCTTAAGAAGGGAGAATGAAGGTTATATAAATGGTCAAGGTCACATGACCAAGATGTCTGCCATGGCTATAAATAGCAAAAACCATTATAAATCTTCTTCAGAACCAGGAGGCCTTTGAAACTTGGTCTGAAGCATCAATGAATACAGCTCTACAAAGTTTGTATAAATCATGACCCTGGGATGGCCTTGACCTATTTTACGGCAAGGTCAGCTTAGGTTGCATATCCCAGTTCTCAGGTGAGTGTTTACAGGACCATTGGTCCTCTTGTTAAGCAGTACTTGTTGAGGTTGCTCTCTTTTATTGGGGAATGCAGGTTCATTGTATGAATGTCAGTGAACATGTATGGGTCGTGGGCGGTGGGCCTAGTGGGGGGGGGGGGCTAGCAGCCGGGGGTATACGTGCCTCTCAAGGCACTTTTTCTAGTTTTCAATAATAAGTGGACATATTGAACAATATATATATATATTTCCGTAGTAAAAGCAGACAAAATTAAATCGATTGTAAGAATATTTCTGACAAACTTTGCTTCATAACGTTTTTTCTCTTATATTGTGTCCGTTTCGGTCTATTTCTGCCCATTCGTTTTTTTTTTCTTTTCATTTTACCTGTAAAAAAGGTTATCGACAAAAACGTAGAAAAAGTCATTTAGATTTGTAATTATATCAATTTTCCTCAATAATTTGTGATGATTATGATAGAAAACACTTGGACTCGGCCTAAAAGGTATTCATTTGCTGTAAATGAACTAATTCTCTGAAAATGGATAGTTCCATACCCCTGGCGGAGGTGAAAATGAAAATATAAGCATAATTTCCCAGAAATTTAATAAAATTCCACTGCTGATGCATTTATTAAGTGCATAGGAAATTACCAAAAACATTTTTACTAAAATGTAAATCGTAACTTTGACAAAAATACGGATTCAAAATATCCGATTCGGCAGCTCGGCTCGGCTGGGTGTTTCATATTCCACCAGTTGCAAGCTACAGATATGCAGTTGCAGTTATAGTTTTGAATTGATGAATTGTCTTTCATCGAAATGGGTTGTGTTCCTGGTTTATTATCTTGTGCAAATAAATTCGCG